>JARQST010000604.1:0-345303 GCA_030142225.1 Pachycephus smyrnensis
TTCCTAGCCCTCCAGCGCTCCCTGGCGGCCCTCTGAAAAATTAATTATAGCGGGTGGATCCGGGCAACCCGTTATAGTATAGAAGACGAAGGGTTCGTTTTGAACATTTGGAGCGTTTCGAGAATCCTGTTGGGAGGGACGGGAGGAAGTGTGTGCTCAAACGTAAACGGGGTAGAATGAGTTTGAGAGTTGGAGAGCTCAAGGGAAACTCGAAGTGAAGCGTGCATTCCCATCCGGTTGGATAAAAAGCTCAGTGGTATTCACGATCGGACGCAACACGTAAAGCGATGCACAGTGCAACTACAGCAACAGCAATAGCAACGATGCGCGGGATCGGCGGCTACCTTTCTATTAAAGTGCCTTCCCGTTTCGCCCATAATACCGTACACATACTATATACGATTGTACACAGGACTCTGGCCGGAACAGGTTTGCTCTCCCTCTGAGGAGAAGGGTAGAAAAAGAGAGGTTGTGTCCGGAGAATTCAAGAGGGACGAGCAGAGAAAGGGGTGTGGAGGGAATAGGTACGGGAAGAGAGGAACCAGAGAGAATGAACGAGAAAGACGGGAGTAGGGATAGGAAGAGGTATAAAAAGAGGAAGAGTAAAAGGTTGAGGAGAGGAAAAGAGCCCTTTGAATACAACCGCGATTCGTGTCGGTTCGTTGGTCGACCGAGGGAGGATTGGAGTTCGCCCAGAGGATTGGTACGAATATTTAAATGCTGAGGGATTTGAAAAGGCTCGACGGAGACTGCCGCTGCTGCTCTTGGCCCGAATACGGTCGAGTCCAGGGAGCAGCAGCAGCAGCAGTAGCGTCGGCGTCGGCGTCGGCGTCTCATCTGAAAACGTCTGAACCGAGGCACAGTCAAAGTTACGGAAATCGAGGGGAAGAATTCAGGATATTAAGGAGTGACCCACCCATCCCTCTCGACCTCTCTTCTATCTCTAGAATCCTCATGCCCTCTTTGCCTCGACATCGCATCAGCCTATACTAGCTCAGCCAGTCCTCCACTACTTCAGTCCTCCGAGTCTCCAGTCCCTCCTCAGTGCCCTCCAGTGGAAGCTTAAACCGTCTGAAAATAGCAGGGGAATTTTTTTTTTCCTGCCACCCTTTATGTCCTGCCTTTCTTCCGTATTGCTCCCTTCTCCCTCTTTCTATGCTCCTACCAAGCTTCTCCTCGCGACCATCCCTGTTATGGGAGCCCGTAAATACGAACGGATCCCTCTTCTACTCTCTAGCCAGTCCTCCTTCTATTCTCTCGATTCTAGACTGGCCAGTCTACTCGTCCACTGGTTTAGAGGGATCTAACGCGATTATCCTGGAAAGGAATGGTGTGTCTATCGGAAACGGGCGCGATTTCAAGCTAAAAAAACAAAAGGGAGTAGAGTAGAAAATAGCGAAAGAGGCCTTGATGCGGGGATGAAACAGTGGAAGAAGGGTTGGTCGACACTCGGTGGTTCGGCTCGAGGATTTTTTCCACGCTTGGCTTCAAGTGTGAAATTCGAGGCTGTCGAGGCAGCCGCGAGGCATTGTTATTTTAATTTACCATTGTTCCCCGGGAAACCGACGATTACATACGAGCCCCGCCTATACTGCGCGCGCGAGCAACAAAACACGAAGCTTCGAAACCACTTGTGCCACCTGCCCTAGGACCACCCCTACTCTACTTCCACAACACCCCATATCAGTCTGACGAAAAATCCCAGAACATCTTAACAATAACTTCTCGGCGACACTGTTCCATCTGATATACAGCGATAGAACCCACCCTTATCATCCACCTTAACTGTTTCCCCATTAACGTCGCCATTTCTATCGGGAACTTCCATCGCAACGATTAAAAGATTAACACCTATTTTTATCTTAACGATCCTAGAACCATAGGCCTTCTTATCCCGTCCCTTTAAATGATCGAAGGTCATCGATGACGACACAGCCTCTTAAAGGGGGTTGCTAGGGAAAACTGTACGGGTGGTTCGAAGAAGCGCTAAAGAGAAGGGAATCCCTATCAAAGAGGTAGTAAGTTTAAGAATGATTGGTCAATGAAACAAGGGCGCGCTGCAGGGTGGTAAAGAAGGTATGCAACTATGGCTACGTGGCGTTCGCAAGCAGGTATACCGATGGGGTTGAAAGGGTTGAGGTAGCGTAAAAGAGAGAAGCTTCCCGCATCTAACAGCTATAGGGGAAGAAACGTGGGTGGGCGTAAGCTCATATTTTGGTCACTCCGCGGAGCTTTAATAAAGAAAGCTCTCTTTCCCGGCCTGCGCCCTATGAGAGGCGGTGTACCGTAAACTGGCTATATATGTACATAGCACTGGGTTACATAAAACCAGTTTGATATATATATACATACACACATACCAAGCATATAGCACATAACGGTGGTTATATAGGGTACAGGATGGTACATATAGTAGATGGTGAAAGAGGGATGCTACAAGGGGGTGATTCTGAACCTCTGGTATATGACAAGGAGGGAGAAGAGGACTATGGGAAAAGGGAAGTCTAGGGCCTAGAGGAAACGGTCGACTGGAAAGTCAAGTCGAGTCGAGTCAGGGATGTTAAGGGATGAAGAAGAGAATCGAGTCGTGGCGAGGAAAGCCGAGGAGAGCCGAAGAGCAGAAATAAGATTCGCACCCCCAAGGAAAGACTCACGATATTAGTTCCCGTATTTCGAAAAATCTCACGAAGCATGGCGTTCGCCGCCATTCCCGTTGCCTATATTGCTATTTGCATACCGTCGACCACAATGAATATGGATGGCGACCTCCAGCGGGCTTCCCCAAAATTGGAACCCTGGCTTTGGAATTTTTTACAACCCACCACCTACGTACTTTCTTCATTCTCTTACATTCTGACTCTTTTGGTGTCTGTCTCTCTCTCTCTCTCTCTTTTCGCGTGCCTTTTCGATATGGGTATGCTTTGAAATTTATTCATCGACTAGCCACGTCTGCTTCTTGAATAACCAGCAGCTTTTTCCAACATCTTGAAAAATATTGACCTCAAAAATATCGTTCATGTCCTACGAGTGCAGGTTGTCTCCAGTAACGTCTTTACCCTCTTTACTTCCTCTTTCTCTCTCTTTCTCCCTCTCTCTCTCTCTGTCTCTCATTCTAAACCACTCTCTGACTCTACTCTCTACGAGAAACCCTCTTAAACCCAACGTTCTCCTCTCGAGAAGACGGGCATGTCTCTTTTGCAACTTTTGTCGTTAGAATCTCGTTTCTTTCTTTTCCCGTCGCGATGACGTCACCGAGCCACCCTGATCCTTTACGTTAAAAAAAGAAACTGCACTCTATCTCTCAACTACATATGCATATACGTCTCTGCTTATTATACGTGCAACCACCCCCTGTATACCTATATCCCTTGGTTGCAACACTAACAGTCAAGCTCAACCCGACACTTGGCAGAGATAATGGCTTCCCGGAACGGAGAATCGATATACGATCCGGGTATGCGTAGGCAGAGATATCCATTGGTAATTAACGGATCAGAGGAGGCATCCAGAATTGGTACTGAGAGGAGCACGCGTTCTGTTTACCTATCTACCATCGAAATCTAGTGGCGAAGGAGATGAAGGGTGCAAGGGAAGCATGAGATCCACTGGTAAATTGCGAATTGCGATACGCCCTATATATCTCATGCTCTGGGTCAAGGAGTCACGAGAGAACCCGCAGACTCCGAACAAAGATGACGATTAGTAAAGCGTCACTAATTACAGTGTCAGATAAAATATCACTGGCTCATACAAACCGTCTGGCATTCTGGATGGTGGTTGATTAAGAGTTTTAGTCATGAGGTAGATACAGCGACGCCACATCCGGCGGAGATGATGAGTCCGGAGGTTATTAGTAAACGAAGTTCCCCTCGAATTATATTTGTATACGTTTAATATATGACGTAGTAGTGGGTGACGAGACTTTTGAAGATGGTTACACGTAAAATGACGGTTGAACCGGTTGAGTCGAGGTGGCGGAGCGACGAGACCAGACTGAGGAAAACTGAGCGAGTGAGCGAGTGTCACTCATTAAAAATAATTTCATGTAAATAAAACTAGTAAAGTCATGCCAATGGCGAGACTCCCCTTTTCAAAAAAACATTTAATTTAATGTGCAATTATAAGGGGATGACCTACCCGTGGCTTCTTCCTCATCCAGTTACAACGAATGCCTAGCACCTAAAACGTTAGAAGGTACAGTCACCGTCAAGCTATGCTAATGGCTGCAGGGTCTAGATGTACAGATCGTTTCACTTTGAATTTACAACCGATCTCGAAAATCCTTTTATCTTCCATTTGATATAGAAATGATTAACGTTATCCTGTGTAATTGAGTAATAAGACTTGTACAATATGTGTTATATGTTTGTTTAGTCTTTTTTTTTGTACCAGCTACTTCGGAATGAAGGACCTTAGTAGTTTATAGAGCGGAACCCTAAGCGTTCACGTAAACCCCATAAAAATCAAGTTATTATTTGGCTTCATTAACGCGTTATTGCCCGTGGAGCGAGGGTTGCCGGTCGCTAGAACGGTAGAGGAAGTGCGAGAGTTAGAGAGAGAGAGGGAGAAAGGGTAGTCGATATTTCATGCGAATTATTGGGGAGCGAAAATGCTGACTTGCTGATCTAATCGGTGTGTATTTATTGCTCAGTGTATCCTTTGGCCTCGCGCTTCTACATACCCTCCCTCAGGTTATATTTCAGAATATTATTTTCATATTCGTTACCCGGCACGCTTCACTTGCCGCGCCGTCCAAGTATACCAGGTGCCTGTATGCCTATCTGCTAGAAGAAAAAAAAAATACTGTATTCATATATCCACTATAAATATAAAATATAAATAACCGGAGTAGTGAAGTTTTACTCTCTTCACCTCGCTTCCTCCGTTTGCGAGAGAAAATCCCCAGTTCTGCCTTGTTATGTAGATTACTGTAAATGTAGTAGTACATGAACATAATACCCGTATATAAGGGGGATGTTTGTATTGTCGACACTTTCCCGTAATTAGCGAAATGAGATTAAACTCTGGTAGCAGGAAAACTTTGGAGTATCAAGTTTTAATAAATCGATGGAGACTCCTGGGAAGATTGCCCGAAGGGGAGATGGGGCAGACCCTACTCAAAAAGGGAGAGGTGAATTCAAAGAAGAGAGGGGGGTGGTGGATAGACGAAAAAAAAATGGAATAGGAAAATTAGCCGATATAGATTGAAGTGTAGTATCGCTTTTGAACTATTCATTCCGGTCCAATTAAAAATGTCAAGGAGAACGAAGCCTGCTTGACATTCCACGCTCGACTGTTTACGACGCGTATAAATTTTTCAATCTGATCTCAAGCTCCGTTATGTACGTAGGTCTCTTCTCTCTTGGCCATTTTCCTACGCTCAGCGTCGTCATAACCGACGCTGGTATCACCATTACCATCACCGCCATTGCCACCATCAGCATCACCAGCAGCGGTACACTTCTCTACTTCTCTCCCTGTTATATCTCCCTCTACGAACTCTCTCTCTCTCTCTCTCTTTCTCTCTGCTTTCTCCTTTCTCCATCTACCAACCCTCCTTAGAAAGACAATTTTAATGCCGATTGGACGTAGAGCTTCGCTACGAGCTGCTCTGGCGGTCCGATAAAAAAATGAAACCACCGCCCCGGTTTGAGCAAGACAAAGTTGAAACGCTTTTCTCGGGGATGGTTAGAATAATATTATGACAATTAAGACAGTGGCTGTGATAAGACAGGAGTAAGAAGAGCCTCCTACTACTGCCATGCTTATACCAGCCTCAACATCCTCAACATCCTCAGCAGCTTCACTGCGGCCCCCAGAAGTCTTAGCAGCCATCGTCCCATCTTCCATCTTCCATCTTCCACCCATTCCCTCGCCACTTTCACTGCCGTTGCAAACAAGGGTGGGTCTAATGGAACCAGCCCCGTCTTCCTTTCCATGTTAACTCGATCGCAACCCTTAAAACTCAACATTAAAGGGGCATACCCCTCCCCGAGTCTTCTTCGGGGGCCGGGGGGGATAGACCGTGATCTAAATAAAGATACCATCGAGGCGCGCAAGCCACTTCGTGGAAATATGATTCGAAAAGTCCTGGGCCAGTCATGCCTTCCATGCCACATTGCCACTCCTATCCACTTTGTACCTTCCACCTTCCAACCACTCTCTTGGCTTTATTCACTTTTATTCCCTGTATCCACTCCTCGTCTCCGACCATTCAAAATCCCTATCTAACGAGTTGATGTACGTGTATCGTATAGCTACGTTCCTAATCGATGAGGCTTTCTAAAAAAAAAAACAGGATCAGTGTTTCGCAGGAATATCGATGTGTGACACATTCGCGAGAGGCGTTCGAGGCCTCGTGTAACAATTAGAGTTGCGGGTGAGTTTGGGGTTGACCGCGACAAAGCGTGCACCAGCGAAGTATTGAGCCGTGTATTTCACAGTGGCCTCCGCTTCTCTATTTTCACTCTTCGTCGCGTCCCACGTTCTCACTTTCTCTCTCTCTCTCTCTCTCTCTAGGCCGGTGAAACGGCAGACAGTAGGCTCGTACAGGTATACAGAGACAAAGAGTGAGAGAGAGAGAGAGAAACAGGGTGTGCGCGTCCACATACATATATGCACGCGTGGCATAGTGTGTATAGTATATATATATAAAACTGAAACGATCTGTAGTTGAAACCAATACACGTGTGTCTCGACAGAACAGTCAGGAACACATTGGAACTAGCGAAAGCTCTGGCCGAACACACGAAAACACTCAAACGCTCTGGAGAACCGAACGATCTGCGGTTTGGTCAGCGGTGCTCAACAAACCGATACATTTGGATTCCCCTGAGTGAGTTTTCGATACAGCGTCCTTGTCTGCTCTTCTTTTTTTACGTTTGTGTACTTTGTCTATCTTCTGTTTCTTCTCTCGCCCGCTACCTTTTTCTCTCTTGCTCCTTCACTAAGCCTATCCCAAACCGTGTAATAATTCTTGTCGACGCCCATTAAGGGGGACGTTGCACCTTGGCGACAAGCCTTGGTAGTGTCTGCGAAAACGTAGCTCTCTGCTGAGGTCTACCTTCAGACTTCTGGCCAGAAATCTGCGTCCTTGGATACTCCTTTTTCTTCTTAGACTACTTCTTTTATTTTGTACAGTGCCGACTGGCGGGAATATTTCGAAAATTCAAAAAATTCTTGGAGAAGAGGACGGACATTCCGATATACGAAAATTTGTACTTGGTGGCGATATTCCGCTTGAGAGAAACAAAACTCCTAGGGATAATTAGTCTAGGAAAGTATGGGGGATATAGAAATTTGTTAGAGGGCGAAATCCTAGGTCCTAGGAATGGACACAGTTGTTGACTCGTGAACCTTCCTCTGGAAAAGGGTTTGGAGACGATGAATGAGAGGGTGAGAGAGAGCGTAAGGAATGTGGGCCCTTTTGAGGGTGATCGCCCGAACGACGTCAGAAGGTCAAATTTATCTTCTTCCTGGTCCTCACCCTCGAGCAATCTCCTCTCATTGGTCGTAGACCGCAAAGTCTCAACAACCAGCTTATATAATTTATTCCCGAAATTACGCCGCCATTAGGCAGCCACTTACGGTGCTGCCTTTGCTTTCTTCGCTCTCTTTGGCTCTTAACTCTCATCTACCCCCAAGAAGCCACCCTCGTACGTTCCACGACCATCCCTCTGGTCCTCTGGAGCAATCAACATTGATTTTTAATAAGTCACCCACTTCGCATACCTACCCACTTCATCTCGGGATTCTTTCTACTCGCCCTCTCCACGACTTTCTTCTTGCCATTTCTCTTTTTTTCCCATCCCTATCAGCATCCACCCTTAACTACGCATAGAAGGTTCAACCCTCGAATTCTCCCGACGGCAAATCGGTCTGCGAACCAGCCACGGGGCCGGGGGTGTTATATGTCCCAAGGCGCACCGAATTTGCCACAATTTCTTTTGCCGGCGGCTGATGTAGAGTGTAGAAGAGACCGGAAGTGAGATGTATAGAGGAGTGAGATGGCAAGAAAGCAAAAAGGCAGGTAGAGAGAAAGGCGGCAGGATTCAGTGATTTAGGAATAGCTACCACCAGCCCTTCTGAATATAAACCTGCCGAGAATAAAACTACCCCTGACTCGGTCTCCCTCCTGACCACGCTCTTTCCTCGTTTCCAACAAAAACGCGTCCTCTTTGGAGAAACTTAAAATGTTGTTACAACCCTCGGGCTACTATCGTTCCTCCTGCTTCTACTCTCTTCCGCCTCTTTCTACTTGCTCCGCTGCTTCTACCAATTTTACTCATTTTACTGGTTGGCGAAGCTGTTTAGACGTTCTACGAGCTCGAATAAAGTACTCACTCTACGTTCTTTATCTTTAATCCTATCTTGCCATATAGCGTGTAACTTTCTTCCGCCATCCAAGTATTTTTCACAGTCGTCCTCGTTGTTGCGTGCATCCATTGCTATTCTGGGCTGATTGTCAGTTGTTTCACTGGCAAACTTTTTCCCTCATTCACTAGTTTTCACTGAATATTACCATTACCTACGAGGAGGGTACGCTCTTCTTATCGATTTACATGTAAATGCCTCTGCGTGTCACTCGCAACTTGACCCCAAGTCAAATTGAACGAGAGCACAGAGAGGTATACGAGAAAGGAGTGGAGAGAAGAGGAAGGCAGCAGAGAGTAAGGAGCGGAAGAGAGAAGAAAATTTGCAAACATGCAATGAATGATCAACGAATTTCCTTGAATTTTCGAAAATCTTGCCTGGGAAATTGCCTTGGGGGAATGACGAACGCTGTGAGGACATTTTGAAGAAGACTGTACGAGGGGGTTGTATTCAGGGTGCGAATAGTGCTTCCGGTCGAATAAGAGGGATGCTGTGGATGCTGTGGATGGAGAGGATAAGTATGTGAGCGTAGGAGGTAGAGGGTTTTAAGCGTATACAAGGACGAACCCCAGCACAAGCCAGACTTAAGGTAGACTTAAATTGGACTTAAGTTTCGACTTCTCCCGGTTTAGCCACGGCCTAATCCCCATCGCTTCTACTTATAATACGATTCTACAGCCCTTGCACCCCTCTGTGACCGAGGGGCACGTGCGGGTTAAAGGCATCGTAAAGGTTTCGACGACGCCAGGGGATGCTATCCCTACATGACCGTCGGGGTGGCGAATAGTAAAACATGAAGAGGGTAGTGAAAGAGGGGGAAAAAAAGAGAAAGATAGCCAAGTACGGCAACGACCTTAACCACCGTGGGTACCTACTTCTTTCTAGAAAAAAAAAAAGAAAAAACTCCTTTCATTTTGTCCTCGCGAGAAAGGAACAGAGGGTGCCAAGGGGTATAGATGGGGGTGAATTATCTACTCGGAAGCGAGTCATCTTTCGGCGGGGTGCGGATTAAAAATCTATTATTTAAGCGGCCACCCAGCGGAGCGTAAATCGCACCGAGGAACCTCGTAAATTGCTTGGCCTTGCGAAAAATTCTCAAAACTTTCCCCGAGCGTTTTCTCATTATACCCCTACAACGCGTGACTCCGCACAGTATAGGCCTTGCTATATTTTCCAATCCTCTCTCTCTCTCTCCCCCTTTCTCTCTTTACTCTCTTCCAAAACCTTCCGCCATAGCGAACCTAATAAGAAGCGCGAATCCGTGCTCTTGAAAATTCGTACTGTACGAGTATTATCGTTTCTTGCAATTTTCCAAAATTACAACCCTGTGCACAATATACTATAAATCTATAATATAGTATATAGTACAGAATTAAGTATACACTGTACACGCTGTAGGTAACGCCAAGTGTCAGTCGATTGCCTTTCCCTGTCGAGTGTAGCTTCTCGTTAGAGTTCGGCATCCTGGCGTTATCGACTCCCCTCTGGCTGGGGAGAAACTTGACGAACCCTGTACGCGATGTGGGTGGCATTGCCGTTGATGCCGCTGATGCTGCTGATGCCAATGGGGTAGGTACCGGGTAAATCAACCCTCGGGAGACGAAACACGTATACCACAGCATCCCCAGTGAGATAATGTTACTGATAGCTACGGCCGAGAAAAGGCTCGTGAGATCCTCCAAGTTCCGGAACTCTAACAAAATTTAACCCTGTTTTTTCTTCCGTGTGTCTTCGATCCCATCCAACCCCTACCAAAGGTACATTCCGCTTTCCCTAAAGGATACGCGAATACAGTATTGGCTTTCTCTGCTGTATCCCATGGCGGGACGATATTTCATTCTGGTAATTATCTTAGGGTGCAATGCGATAGCGCTAGCAGCGGTGCGCATGCGTCGGGGCGACTGTTAATGTCCACTGATAATGTACCAATAGTGTCCTAATGTCCCGTGAGCAGCCGTTTGAGTAATAGACAGAGCAAATGCACTGCTAAGCACTTCCGCCAAGATACGCGGATAACTGGATTAAATTTCCCGGTAGCGACGCTCCTTGGTAGCTGCAAGCAGAAAGTGCAAGTGAAAGTGAAACTTCTCGCAAGATATTCATCCGTGAGGTAAACAGTTACGAATTATATACTGATTTCTGATTTACGGTTATAAAAAATATGTGAGTGTAGATGGATATGAGCTCTATCTTGTCATTTGTAAATCTCGATTATCATTGTTAGATAACGAGAGATAATTTTTCGTACGTCAGATTTAATTAATTGGAAGCCATGATGCGTATAAAGTGTACGTTAAAAAATGTATGGCATTCAAAAGGGGTTGCTCCGTTCGGGGTGGACAGGGACTTTGCGGAACAGAAATGGCACGAAGTATTGTTATCCTGGCTGGCGTAGACTCGCAATTTCATCCGGTAGGATCAATGCTTCGTGGACGCGAGAAAGTGTAAAAGTGCGAAGGGATTGCAGCAGGGATGAAAGTCGGGATGAAAGAGGGAAAAAGAATGTGTATACGTTTGTGTATTTGTATGAAAGGGAGGAAGGGAAAGTACAGTGTGATGCTGCGAGAGAGAGAAATTGTAGTTCAGCAGGAAGAGAAGAGGAGAGAGTGTTGCTGAGCAAGAGAGGCTCGAGCAATCGCAGCCTCCCGGTCCACCGCTCGTGATGAAGTTTTAAACTATAATATATCGTTGTTCAAGCCACACGCTTCGCGTTGTCGTATGTGAGGCTGTGCGGCTGTGTCCGCGACACATGCGATCTGGCCGAGTTCGGCCCGTGAGAAATGCAGGAGAAGGATGAAAAGAGGTAAAGAGAGAGAGAGAGAGAGTGAGAGAAGTGCCAAGTGGAAAGCGAGAAACAAGCTGGCTAACTGGGCAGCAGAGCAAGCGAATGCTGAGAACACGCGGTGCTATAGTCTATAGATATGCAGGGAAGCAAGCAATATAGGACTATAGTGCCAGAGGAATGCAGCAGTGTAGGGCTGGGAGGTGTTGTACGGCACTATTGGTACTACAGCTGTGTGTGGCCTGTCCGCGGCCAAACAATGTCTGTCCGAAACAGCCGCGATTTCTCTTATCGCACATTCAAACGCGAAATAATGGTGGAACTTCTCCTTCGTTGCACGACAGCTCGACTAACTAGGCTGCTGGCTAACTACGCCCAGGAGATGGCGTTGCTCTTGGTTCTCCCGACTCTCTTGATTTCCCCGGTCCTCTTTACTCTCCCATGGCCGTTACTCCTCGCAGCAATCTAACCTCTCGGTCCACTCACAGTTATCGTCCGCAAAGCAAGGACACGGAACGGTCACTCGTTCCCCGGGCTGTGTTTTGCCCTCTTGCCATGGGAATTCACTACCCTCAATGGACAATGTGATTTACGCGTATTGCGCAAAGCCGATAAGACGCGCGAGCGTACATTGGCTAAAGGAGATGCGAGGTAGCTGCTGCTGGCTGAACCTCTGGAGGTGTCGCTGCTGGTTCCCGTAGCAGAGCCCGAGGAACCAGTATGTCCTGGGCTTGGCTGGAGGGTATCGGAGGAGCAAGGGAGACTCGGTTGAACACATATTTGGGCTGGGATCAGAGAGAATAATCCTGCGGATTACCCCCAGGATTCCCCCGAGCTGCCACCCAGCTACAACGCCAACCGAAGCCATCCTCATCCTCATCCTATCTGGATATCGACCCCAGATTTAAATACATCCCTTCGAGACGCCTTTAGGCCTACTTTTCCAAATAACACCATCCCCTCCGTCCAAATACGGATATGTCTCTCTACTCCTGGCATTGATTCAATCGAACATCCCCTAAACGAGCTCCGACAGCGCAGCTCCTCTTTTACGTCCCACCTTTCGTTTTTTTTATCATTGCCTTTTACATTGTACTTTTCTCCCGCTCTCCCACCTCCCTTTCTTTCCCTCTCGTCTGGGAGACAATCCTAGTCCCCATGCAAAATGCTCTTATCTGACTCCAAAGTGTAAAACTACCCTCGACCACAGCATTTGCTTTTCCGATAGGTTCCGGCGATACTTCTCCCTGCCTCGTTTACGTCTTTTCCCCCATTCACCTTCCTTACATCTTCTACCTCGTTCAACCTCTTTGCCTTCTTTCAGCTCCTTCAGCTTTCTCCAGGCAACTGTATCGCCTCTTCTGAAAAGAAGACCAAACCAGTCAGACACTGACTAGTGGGTAGTCTTCTTTTCTCTGATTCCCCAACCAACCGCACTTTCTGGAATACTGCGATTAAAGCATCGAAAGCACAGCTCTCCAGCGTTAGCACTCGAGCTTTCGAAAACTCAAGCTCACAGCTTCGTCCAATGGCTAAGAGAAACTCTTTCTCTTCCTACCATATTTAAACGTCCTCCGCATACCGCACCAATGGGTTAACTGCAAATCGATCCACGTATCCTCCCTCCCCTGGTACATTACCCAAAAATCTATAGGAACGTATATTAGCACAAGTACGCGCGTGCACGCAGTACAGTCCAAAGAAATGAAAATAAAATGTCTACCAGAAAGAAAACAATGCTTCGTGTCAAAAAGCAGCGGAAATAAAAATCAAGGAATAAAGAACGACCCGGATGTAAATGAGTGAGCGTCGTTAATTTATAAAGAATCTTGAGGGAGGGATGAAACAAGGGATGAGTGTTATGAAGAGAGTACTGCAAGAGTAACTAGCAAGGGGTGGAGTGGCAGTCGACGACTCGCAGAGGGCTAGAGGGGCTCTCGAAGGTTCTGGATATAGTATAGTGGGTATAGAGAGAAGAGAGTCAGTCGATACCTGTTGATACTTTTGCTGAAATAAAAGTCAACTTGTACGCCAAGTGTTTTAAAAGTCACACACACTCATCCATGCGTCTATACCTATACGTACTTCAAGGGGGAGGACATTGGAGCGATAAGGAAGTAAAAGGGAATAAAGTATAGTGAGAGGAAGTGAGAGAGAGAGAGAGAGGGAGTACGACAGAAAAAGAGAAAAAGAGAGAGAGAGAGAGAGAAAATAGGTAGCACTGGCGTACCTCTAGATGCTGATGGTGATAGTGGGTAGGTAGGCAACCCTTGGTGAAGTTCTTGGAGAATAGAGACTGCGGGAGGATGAGGCTAAGGATGAGGATGGGAAGCCGACTACACGGAAAAGTTGGAACAACTTTCGCGGGTACTGACGGAACCTCTGTTCTTTCTGGCATTTTATTATTTTAACGCTCCTGTCCCGAGCACGCCTTCCGTCCCCTGTACCGTCGTCGAATCGACCCTGGCATATGTTCCAAATTAAAACCACCCTCCGGGCGATTCCGCCCTTGTCTCTACTGTCTTCTCTTTTTTTTCTCTGTTATTCTCTTATCCATCTCCCTTCGTCATTCTTCTGGCATGCTACAACCTACAGGGCCATCGAGAGGAGCGTGGGTGGTATCGCTGGCAGCGTCGTGCGCTCCCCTGAAACGACTGAGTTTCATCCCTTGCAACTTTTCTTAGTTCAATTACATTTTCGTTCGACTGAAGGTCCCGCGACGAGCTTCGTGATTACTTGAGAAACAAGGAAAAAAGAGATGGTCGAGTCTTTCCTCGTATATAAAATTCATATTAAATTCTTTGATCGCTCCTTAATGGAGATCCGAGACGTTCGCCTGCATGGATAAGCTATATATGTGAAAAATATATATTTAAATATATAATAAATATTCGATTATGTATAGCGGCAAAATTATCTATATTTCCCGATATAAGTTTCTCTAGATAATGAAATTTATATTATTTTAATATATCGAACTATACAGGGTGTCTGGAAATTCGCATACACGGACCACGCAGTTGCGTTTTTGGGGTGAAACCGAACGTTAAGTTGGGCGGTAAGAATTTGATCCGATCATTAGTTTTATAGATATTCAACTTTAAAGTTGACCAATCACGTGTTAGCGGCCAGTTGAAGTTGGCGCGTTCATCTGATTTCTATCAATTCCTATGGTAGAACTATCTTTAGCTGATACAATAGCTCTGAATAACACTGCGTATTGAAATATATTGTTATATCGGCAATATACATTTTTAAATATATTTTCCACATATATGGCTTTTCCATACGGGCGATGGCGACAGCCGATATAAGGCTATACGATATACATAGATGCAACGGATATAAGAAGGATTAAAATGCAACCACCTTTCCTAGCATTCTTTAACCCCCCACAGACGTACCCGTTGCATTCACCATCTTGGATATTAAAACTGCAAAACAATCGCGAGGGTGAGTTGAATAGACTGCGTTCAAGCAGACAGAACCCACCCTGCCATTCGATGACCAAACATCCCTCTGAATCCTTACCACCCCTGCGACCCTCCGCCACCATGTAAATCACACCGCTTTCAATGCTAGAAGCCCTTCGGATTCTCTCGGGCTCTCGCCCACTCTCATTCTTCCTCCTTCCACATTCTAATATTCCCATATTTTCATATTTTTACAATATTTCCTTATTCCGACTCTGACGTCAGGCGGTTGCTCCTAGAATTTCTTCAACTTTCTCCACAATTTCTGCCTTCTCTTTGTCACTTAGCCTCCCGTATCGCGTATCATACGTCATATGTCATTTCTCATTCTCTTTTCTTTTATTCTCCCATTGTCACAAGTCCATCGATCCCACCTACAATAAACGATGGATGGAGCACCGAACTCTATCTCGACCTCATGGTCGCAATGACAAAGTAAATGATGGTATATGGTGCCCCCGCGAAATTCCAGTCACTGCTCACTGTAATTACAATGAAAGAGAGTACTTTAGGGGTGTCAGTCGATACTACGAGAAGAGCAAGATAGAGACGCAGTGATTAAAAGACTAGGAGAGAGACAGAGAAAGTCGCAGCATGTTGACTATTCACTCGGTGAGTCTTTCGCCCAGGCGTCCTCATTAAAAATAATCAATATCGCAATATTAACAAATGCCCCTGCTTTTCCTTCTCTTTGCCAACGAGAAACTTCTCTTCCTCCCTGGTGAGAATCTCTTAGTGATTTTCTCACTCTCTGTCCCTCTCTCACTATCTGTCTCGCTCTCGTGGCTCGTTCCCCTTTCGAACGTGACCGACCTTATAGCGGCCATTTTACAGGGTGCGAGCCCGTACCTGGCTAAGTTTCTTTAAAATCAATACCTGCCGAACAATAAGTTCAGGTTATCCGTACGGTGGTCATCTTCAGCTGGCATCACCGCTGATATCAGCGGCTTATCACTCCCAATGGAGTAAACGCAATTTCTTTTAGTCGCGATTCCGGCTTGCGATCCTTATCTCAAAGAGGACTCTCGGGCCAGCGATATTCGCTTTTCTTTCAGGAAGATCGGTGGAGTCATCCTCCTCGTCCCTCTTGCTTCCACTTCTGCTCCATTGCTTCAACTTTTTTCATCTTTTCAACGATAAGAGATATCAGCTGGCCACCGTGCACCGTTCGCTCTTCTCTCAGTCAAGTTAACGCGAAGAAAGTGTCGAGAGAGCTTGAAAAGGCCTCGTTTTAGTCTCGAGCGGCTGCTCATTACGGAACTTTGTCCTATCGGCGAAAATATTCATGCCCGCGTGACGATCTATCAATCTACAAAAGGGTACAGAAACTCGCTCAAAGTTTTGGCTCCTTTTTTTTTCACTTTTTTTTCTATTACGGGAACGAGGCCTTATGAATATATAGATACAGGGTCTTTCGGGGTGGAGCTTTGTGGATAAGATAATTTATTGGTAAGTTCATAACTCACGATACGAGCTTGATGCTTGAGAGACATCGAGGCATCGGAAAGTGTGTTTTTATAGAAATAAAAAAGTAATATCCTTAGGGAAGGGTATTAGCGATCCCAAGCGGCGTGGCGACGCTGAGCGTCGCGACTTGATGTTTCAAAACTGCTGCGCTAAGCGACGCCGAATTACAGGAGCTGCTATACTTGCAAATGACACGACGCGAGCACCCTCGCCTGACGAGTGTAATATTTCTGTTAGTAACTTGATGAGTCCGTCATTAGGAAGGACGAAAGGAGGAGAGGAGGAGTAACGGAGAAAAATGAGGAGAAAAGTAAAAAAAAATAACAAAGAGGCAAGTTGTGATTTTTACGAGGACTTTTCAGGAATGACTGTCAGTAGGATTGGCAAGGGTCCCTGACTATATATCTACCATACGGATGGTATAATTAAATGATCCGATTGTTCAAGTGATTAAGGGTTTTTGCGAAATCCACCCCAACCGTTCGAGTGACAGTCTTCAATCAATTATACGAGAAAACCCGCCCTCGAAGGAAAAAAAAGGCGATCTCTCCTAGGGTAGAAAAGCGAGCATCCGCGCGCAGCCCATTCGTAAAATGCCCCTCCATTCGTACCGTGAAAACCGCGTGGGGGGAGGAGAGGAATTCTATCATCTCTCGACATTTCGCTGTCTGACAAAGGGATGAGAGGGAGAGAGAGAGAGAGCACGTTGCCAGTTCTCCCTTCTCTTTCCGTATACTTCGTCATTCTTCACCCTTCGACCCCTCGTCCATCACCCATCGCCCTGCCGCCTTCCCTATACCCAACCCTTTGACTCTTTCCCACCAACCGATTCCTCCCATCCATGATGCTCCACGAAAAATTTAACTTTCAAAATCGATGACCGAAATCGTTACCAGTAGCCACTTGTATCGCAAGCAGCAACGACGTCGACGTCGTCACAACCGTCGTCAGTACTTTTCTTTCCCAGTCTCTATACATTTCCGAATCAAAGAAAAATTCGTGTTGCCCAGTGGCGGTCCCAATTACCCCGAGTGACTCATTCTTTTAGTCCAGTCGATTTTATGAGAATCGCCGAAGATCGTTCGTTTGGAATTGACCCAATAAAGAGTCGCGCATAAATTACGCTTCTCGAGTTTTTTTTTTTACAGCCACTTCTGCAGGAGTGTTAGCGGGCAGATCGAAGAGTGTAAGTAGAGAGGGGTTGAAGAGGGGTACAAAGAAGGGATCGAAGGGGCAGAGCCGTGTTGGAGACTGCATTGGGGTCTGCTCCTCGGTTCTCAGGTCGAAGGGGAGGGACGGGGGAGTGGCTGCGGGATGAATACGGGGAGTGAAACGTGTAGACCGGTGGAAAGAGGGAGCAGGAGGGGACGAAGAGGGGGCAGTTAGGCGGGAGGAGGGCCATAAACCTTTCCTCGCGTAATCTCGATAGCTTTATAGATTTCTAATAAAATAACGCATTAAATCAGGCTCGGCGCGGCTGATTGGGGAACTAAACGAAGTTATGCCGCTCGAAGAGGAATGCCCAAACAATATCACTCCCTCGTGCACACACGACACACGTAACACATTATGCCTGTCCTTAAAAAAAAGAGAAAAGTCACGTGGCACGTGACAAAACTAGATGCTGGACCATGGAGATAGAACGTGAGAAGAAGTAAAGTGGAATCCAGTAAAGTTCATTGCCAGCCTGACGTATATAGTCTGTATACATATAAAATCTAATTCCGTCCCAATATAATCTCAATCATGGATGATCATCTGTGTACACACGTTATGCAATTTATCTATTCCTTTGAGATGCATCTTATAGCAGTGTACAGGATTCTGGATAATTTGCATCATTCGATAGACGATATAGACCATCGACTCGAATAGCCGTATGGCTGTTGCAGCTCTCATGGAAGTGTAGCCACGCGGTGCCACTACAATGGAAACACAATGCAGAGGTACGGAGCGAGCGCGGATATAAATTCTTCTATCAAGATTCAAATAAATGCATCCGAAGCCGCGAGCAAAGTTGCATCCCGACGGGGATATAGCCCGTAATACCGCGAGCTCTGCCGCAGATACCTTTGGCTCTCGCGTTCTATCTTACTTGCTGTATTTGCTGTATATACAGTGCTGCGCACACCAGCTAACACACATTTCTCCCTCTCTGTATTCTGTCTATCTGTCTCTGTAGCCAGCGTCTATCTAATCTCAAATGAAATTTGCTAAAACTATTTCAATCGAGTCCGTGGCCGGTCTCACCCAAGTTGTACCGATCCACAGTCTCGTGGGAGAATCTAACTAACCTGGATGAGCAGTAAGACCGTTAAGACAACGCACGAGAACTCCAGTGTCCCATGAGCTTAAAAATTATTCCAATAACTCGTGCGAGAATCGTGAAGGAATGAGAGAGAGAGAGAGAGAAGAATAAATGTAATAGGTTTACGATACGAAATCACTCGGGATCCGCAGCCGGGTTTTCCGACACGCCGCCATTGTCAAGCTGAGAGGGACTTATAAAGTCCATTACACAGCCTCTGATCACGAGAGGGCTCAATTAGTAACTCCCCCGAGCGACTTAACCTCCCTTTACCATTCATCCCTTACTCTATATGACTCCCTCTTCATTCCTGTATATTCCTTCGTCTTCTTCTTCTTCTTCTTCTCCTCCTCCTCCTTCTCATCTTGCTTCTGCGATCGCTCGAAACGGAGCCCAGAGGCAGATCGAACCTTATTAGTTTGGAGCAAACGAGCCAGCGCCGTTTCGCCCTTGCCGTTTTCCTAAGCTTCCGCATCGAATTACTCCGTAAACATTGCCACCCTCTGGCATCATCCTTGAACAGTCTATATATAATAGAATGGAAGTAGCAGGGAAGCGAGGAATTGCAGTACAAAGAAACGAACTAACCACCCTATTGGGAGAGAATAGTCATGCTCAATTCTCTCCCTAGAATTTCTTCTCCCCTAGGAACTTTGTCGTCCTGAACTTGTGCCTACAGTCTTATATACTATATATATATATATATATATATGTATACTGTTTCCCTTTGACTCTTAGAAACGTTCGATTAAACAACCGAGGGCTGTAAAAGTGAATCTGTAGAAAGTCACCAACAGAGCAGAGAATCGGAATAGCAAGATGGTCGTGGAAATAGTTGAAGAAAGTGGTGTTAGCCGTGTTAGCCATGCTGGGCAGGACAGTGTTGGCTTTGTGCTTGTGGGAGCCAAGTTGAACCAAGTCGGGCCAAGTCGAGCCAAGTCGAGCCAACCTCGGGACTTCAAACCTGAGTTCGATCCTAGCCTTGGGCCATCCGGCCAACCTCCATAGTCAGGGATTCTCAACTCATCCGATTTCCCAGACCGTCGGCTCTCTTTTGTATCCTCTCTCTATTCTTTCTGGAAGCTCCTTTTCCCATCCTTCATTTTCTTATTTCTACTGCTCGGTACTTCTTCTCTCTTCCGTCCAAGGAAAAAAAAACTGAACTAGCCGATCTCGAACGGGTCACGAAATTCGTCTTTCAACGTCTTCAATGACCCCTCGAAAAAGGTTATGTCGGGTGAGAACTGTGTGCGCATGCGCATCACCTTCCCGCTCGCTCGATCTAGCACAATTTCAGTCGACGTAACTTCAAAGCCGCTTAATCCTCTTAACGAAGCCATACAGAGGAAACAGGAAGCAGCCTCTTTCAATGTACTCGGTCATATGCTTCTCGGTCGTTCGGGCACTCAGCGCTGACCGCCATCTTGCCATTGACATCGCTATTTCCAGCAACAACACCGCCAAAGAACTGGACACTGACATTGGCAGCTTCTCTCCTCCTTGAAATATTCAAGAACTCTCCGAGGTATTTCGAAGTTTCACAAGTTTAGCCGATCAGCCCTAGGGACAGGAAGCCATTCAAAAAGATGAGAGACCCGGGTATCCGGGTGGCAGTGGGTTGTGGGAATAATAGCTTTCGAGTGTGGTAAGGTTGGCTCGCCTGACGCTAATCATGACAAACATCCCAAAATAAAAAAAAAACTGAATAACCGCCAGAGCTAATATCCGGTACGTTTGACCATTGGCCATTCGGCTTTGCCAGTCGTGTTTATGTACGCTGGTTACGGATGGTTGCATACCTGTATACATATAGGTGCAGTGTGGGGGATACACGACGTAATAAAGAATATGGCGTCTGTCATTTATATATTTTTTTATAAATTGAACAACACCCTCAAATCCGTCATTTGTAACAGCCCTTCCTAGTATATTACCTCGGGACTTTCCAAGACGTCCCTGAGAATCAAAGGGGACGATAGGAAGAAAGAAGAAAAACGATAGACACGACCTCAGGAGAGACTAGGCGAAACTAACGTGGGAGAAAGTTTATGAGGGAGGAAGAAAGGGCTGAAGAGGGTGGCACGGGTCACAATGCCGTTATCCCGTATCACAGCCCTTTCGAGTCCCTCGTATCAGTAGGAAAGCAATGCCCCTTCCCCCTTCGGGGCGAAGTGGGGCCATGGACCATAGATCGGAACGGAGATGACAAGCCGATAGAGAGAGCAGCGTACGAAGGTACCAAGTTACGAAGGTACGAAGGTTCAGGCAACATTTGTCAACATCGGGCAAGCAGCCCGACAGTTTTCCTATTTCGTATTCTGAGAGTGAGACACAGAGAGAGAAAGAGACTCTCTGGAACTTATCCAGGTCATATCGTGGTAGACCTAAATCCGGCACAGGAGCACGTCGGAGGCATCGTAAAGGGCTGGAAAGCGATACACGGATAAAGTAGAGGAAATAAGGGTGGAAAAAGCAGAAACCATTTAAGTATGTGAACTTTGAATCACGACGTAAAATGCGAAGATATCTGGAGAGCAATCAGGTTCTGTCAGAGATTCCGTTTTCTGGTGGCTCTTACTTCTCCATAAAGTGTCAGCCTGAAGAAGGCCACGAAGAGGACCCGGAGATTCGGGTAGGGGGGTAGCTGAATGGAAGTGGGTAGCAGGAAGTGGAAAGTGGGAAGTGGAAAGTGGAAAGTAGGAAGTGGGAAGTGACGGGAGTAGCAGGACGCTCGAGGTTAGAGGCGCAATCAGCATTTACAACTCGGGCCGAACTTTTGCTCTTACGCGAGCCACCCGCCAGCTCTACCAGCTCAACCAGCTCTACTAGCTACTAGCCACCCAGTGCCAGAGCACGCCGCTTTATTATCATATGTTTTTACTGGAGGGTTCCACCACCCGGAGTTTTCCTCATCGTAGTTTTATTCTTCAACGAAAACCTCAGCTTCTCTTTCCCTACGAAATCCAACGTCGCCGTCGCCACCCAGACTCTCTGACATTCGATTCAAACGAAGAACTGCCTTCGTGGATGAGTTTGCACTCTGAACCAGGTGCTTCTCTCTACGTCCTCTTTGCTATCCCTTCCACTAACTAACCCACCCTCGAATGGCTAACGCAGAAATCGGCCCAGACTCCTGTTCCTGGAGCATCTCGAAATCTTCAAAGTTCCTAACATTGTTTCACTTATCGTTGAATATCCTGGCCCATCTTGAGAATCGAGGGACTTTTCCTAATGTCTTCGTCCTTTTTTCCTGACTTCTTGTTTTCTCTTTTATGTCTTCTATACTTTTTATCCCTTTTATTCTCTTCGACTACTTCACTGTCTCTCGTAATAAGGCAGATGTGGACCGCGAGACGGGATGCGGACTTTTTCGTGCGCTCAAGTGTTGGCATAGGACTTCGCGGAATGGACCAAAGAACAGAACAAACGAGTACAAACTCTAGAAAAAACACTTGTTCGACAAAAAGCTAAAAGTCCAAAAAAAAGGGAGGAATTCGGCACAACCAACCCTTCGAGTACTCGAGTCTTTCATTGCCGACGACTTCAACTCCCGTGGGTGGTTCTTGTCCAGCTATATTTATTCTGATATTTATTTTGATTCTCTCAAATAACGAAGGTAGCGATTCCCTGTGTAACAAGTACGTAACTGCGAATCGAAAATGCGAGCGGGCCAAAAATATAAAAAAGTAATGAAGAACAACGAAAGGAACCCCGTGTCCAGGGGTGAAGTTGTAGAGTTCGTTATCGGAGTTGGCTCCGACTCGGTTTGCCTTTGTGCAGAAGCCAGTAGGGGACCAATAAATATGTTATTAAAATTACCATAACCCGACCAGTAAAATGGGGCATTTTGCAGTTAATTTTCTGCTTATCTAGGTAATAATCTCGCTTACGCCAGGGTAGTTAACCCTTTAGCTATAGGCTGCTGCACAGCAGCGCGTCAGGCTAGAGGCATTAATAATAAGCTTATACATCGAAAATACAAATATCAGGCACTGTGCCATCGAGGTCCCCAGACGATTCCTTTTCTCTTCGCCGATAATGGCCCCTCAGTAGGCCCAAAATTCATTCATTTAAACGTTACACCATACGTGCCACTGATGCATCGAAGTGGCCGCTGGTCGCAGAGCTTCAATTCCTTCACACTTCCCAACGAAGTGCACTTAAGTCAAATGCAAGCGGAACTCAGTTAGCTGGACGGGGTAGCTGCCTGGCCTTAAGGATAGGAACGACGCCATAGCCAGAGCATCGATGCGCGTCGAGGAGTGTCAAAGAGCATCTAGGAGCAAACAAGCCGGCAACTAACCAACCAGCCGAGCAACCAGCAAGAGAACCGAACAACCAGGGAATCGAGGAACCGTGGAACCAGGCAAAGTGACACTACCAAGTTATTAGAGGAGAGATTGATGAAGCTCCGGGGTTCGAAGCTCGCCGAGCATTTTTCACCTTCCAGGCGTCGCTTATCCGATCCACCGCGAGATTTTCAACACAAAGATTTTTCCGCTGACGGTTTTTTTAACATAATTAATGAGTTTGGGTTTCCGGGGTGGTAGTCGAGAGAGAGAGGTAGAGAGACAAAGTAAGAGCGTGAACGTGTGTTTGAAAGGGAATAGGAAGAACGGTGAACTAGAGGGGATGCAGGCCACGAGCTTCTAAGGGCTCTAAGGGGTCCTAAGACGTTTGTAGCCCACAGCAGGGTGTGTGAGAGGGATGGAAAAGTATAGGAAGGTTGAAAGCAGGAGAATTTTAGGGTAGCTTCAGTTCTAGGAGGTCCATGAGCCACGGGTCGAAGGCATGACGATACGCGATTTTGCCAATCCCGGCTTTGACTTCGCACCCTACTACCACATCCCCTACGTACTACCACTACTCCACCGTATCTCACCATCAGTGTAAGAAAGTATCGAGAGGACCATCGAAGCATGGCTACCAATAGGGCCAGAAGGGAAAGAGGAGATCGACGTCATCGACTTTGCCAAAAGTAACAGCGCTACCGGCGCCCCTGTAAGACTCAACCCGCAGGATTAAATATTTAGCAGCATTTCTTTCCGAAGTCCTCAGCTTTCTCCTTTCTCGCAGGCGCAATCCTTTGCCAATCTCTATCAGGAGCGAAAAGTCTCGCTGGTCTCTCGCAACCCTGGCAACGATACAGTTTTGCTTAGGCAGGCAAACGCTACTTCACAAATTTATTCTTCAGCCTCGAGGACCGATACGACCTTCCATTGCACGGCTACACATCCGCCGAGACTCGTAGACTGAATTGAACTTAGGAGGAGGAGGGGGAGGGGGGAGGAAACGAGTGCGAACGTGCCAAATGGCGAATGGTGAAAGGTCGAAATGGAATTAAAGAGGAGGGAGGAGAGGAAGCGTATAGAGGAATATATAGAAAAAGAAGGCAGGAAGGAAGGAAGGAAGGAAGGAAGTGAACTCGGTCCACGATTCCTCCTATTCCCCAATAAAAGTGTCCCACTTCGATTCGGATCGCCGACTGTTTCTCTTTCCCGCAGGCAATAAATCCATACTTACTCTTTATCCTACCTGCGCTTTGTCGCTAGTCGGCATTGTCGCCCCCGAGAGCCTGAATTAAATTCTGAGATTTATCGCGTCAATAACCGCACATTAATTTATGATTCCGCGAAACTGTAAACCAAGTCCGAACTGGCGACAATTGTTTCGCCGTTTCGGTTTTCCACGGCCGGGACGCCACGCGGCGTCGCGACGTCGAACGATCCTCGATAGGGATGCACATTTCTACGGCACTGGCTATTATGATATCTACCCATGGCTATAGCAGCTTTCAAAGAGTACCGCCCGCCCACCTATTATTTCTGACCCGTGACTCATGACTCGCGACTCGTGAGTTTCATGCGAGTCTCGTGAGTCTCGTGACTCGAGGTGTGGGCAGCAGCTTGTGCCATATGCTGCTGGCGTGTTCGACGTCTAACTTCTATTGACCATTACTCAACATTACGCTCGCAACTTGCATTCGCCTGGCAACCTTTAGAGGGAACGATATATCCATTTCGCACAATCGCCACCACCGATTTGATTAATCGTATTAATTACTCAGTATCTCCGGTACGCGATGCATTGAAATTACAAGGTCGTATCTATAACAGCGACACGAGGCGACTCGTTATTTCCTGATTAAATGAGAAAAACACAAAGAAAAGTTACGAGGAGAATAAAAATGAAATGACAGACAAAACACACTCTCTCTCTCTTTCTCTTTCGCTGCGCTTCCTCCGTTAAAATAAATTCTCATTCGTAGCCATGAATGTGTATCGAAGGAAACGAATGAAAGGCAAGTGGCATTCGGGAGAATAAGGGAAAATAGAGAGAATGAGGAAAATGCCTAGGGACGATAAATTCCATAGTAGTTTAACATTAATGGCTACGCTATCGGATAATAACGACCCTTCTGATATTATTACGAATAAAGTACCAGAGGCACCGGTTATCAGTGCCTACTTGCATCGCATGTAGCAATGCAGCAATCTACAAGGTCAGGTATGTGTAGGAGGTACTGCAAAGTACAAGAAACTTTGAAAAATGCATCTACTCCAACCTCGTTTCGTTGCTGACGCTCAAATCGAGAGTCAGTAACGGAAAATGGAAGATAAACTAATGGATAAAATACATAAATACACGAGCTGCTAGAAACGGAAGGGGAGGCACTGCGATAAAAGGAGAAAAAGGAAAATCCGCCAGAGGAAGAGCAGGAATTTTATTCTCGCCACATGCCGAGGTTTATCGGTCGAAAGAATATTTTATTTAAGTGCACTGAAACGTACTCGACGATCTAAGCGGTCGGGTTTTGGGTTTCCCAGGGTATCCGCGTCCCTAATTTCGTCTGGCAGCCACTGGAATCTTAATTGTAACGAAGAATTCAAGGGTCTCCGCAGCAGACAGAGAGGAGACCTGTAAAGGTAATAGTGGCGGGAATCCAGATGAAATTTAAAAGAGTCAATGATAAAATGGATTTGCTATTAGGCTATTAGGTTAAATCGATCAATCTCGTAACCTGGTTCCATTTTTTTTCAGTCCTTCCTTCTACCGGTATTAAAATTCCTAGTCCAGCAGATCCCGGACTGAAGATACCAAACGGAGAGAACTAGAAACTATAGGGAATAAGATAGCGAAAGAGTGTGGCAGCCCAGGCAAGATGGTATTAGGGTTCCCGGGGGGGTTCCTTGGAATTCATGGGATTGCCAGGGGGTACCAGGAGCACGGGGGGTTCAAGGGCCCCGTAGAGGGGCAGGAAGGGGGAGTCGCAGATCGAGTCGAGTGTTGTAACTCTAGCCTAGACGGCCTCCTCCTGCCTTCTCTGCTATCGATTACTTACTCAAGCTGCCCACGTTACTCTCTCACTGACACACACACATTCACACATACACCTACTTACTAACACATTGGCACTACTTTACAGCCTCTCTCTCTCTCTTACTCTCTCAATTTATCTTAATCATATAAATATATACGGATATGCAGATAACAGCTGATTGCACGATAAGGAAAATGTCTTAAAGTCCACTAAGTAGATCAAACGAGTCTCCTGTACGTAGTCAGACACAGGTAACTGAGGTAACTCAGATAGCTCAGGTAGCTCAAGTAGCTCAGGTATGTACCTGGCCAATTGCATCCAGGTGCTCAAAGCCGTTCCCATTAGATGCACCCGGGAAGCAGAAGAAGACTGGCGGGGACTTGCTGAGAGACTCCTGGCCGTCGTCAGCTGATCCAGTAAACGGTCCTTCTTAAAGAGGAAAGGACGAAGCTCGAGGCGTCGGGACGACGTGTACTACTAGTGGGCGATACAAGAGCCAACGTGAAAAAGTTTATCCCCTCGAAGGAAGCCGCCAGGCTTTCCCGGTTGAAAATACAATTTTCGAACGTTTATTTACTCTTTGGTTAGCTCACTTCGACACTTCACGTTTCCCGTTACAGACTCATTGGACGTGATAAATCTATGAAGGTAAAATCATGACGCGATTAATTTAACGAGAACCTGCCGAATCTGTTTAAAGCTGGCAGCTGCATCCTTGCGTCCTATACGTTTTAATTGGCACGAAGGTCGTCTTGAAGGTTAGGATATATAACGTTATTGCCGGTAATATAGCGCGGTTTCAGGAGACAATTAACGAAGTTTTATGCCCCATCAAGATCCTCGAAAGCTTTCTTTAATCACGCCAAATGTATTGGTTTCCTGTTTCCCTGCTCTTTTTCCTCTCCTCTCTATCCTCCCTTCCTTCCTTCCTTCCTTTCTCTTTTCACTTTTTCCTTTTCTTTTTTGCAACACAAACTCCTGCTTCTACGAAACTGCACTGATGCTTTTTGTTTCACCCGTTAAAGCAACCCTATCAAGAGGACCCGTTCACCATCCCTTACCAAGTTCGCAACCCCTGCCGCTGAACCATCCACGATATTCTGCTTTTATTGCGTTGCTCAGCTACCCTCCCCTTCATCGTTAAATACTCCGGTTCAATGAAATCGGTATATTAATACGGGTTCGCTAATTGAGTACACACCAAAATAGCCTCGGAACGTATTTGTACTAATCGATAGAACACAATGATACGCGCCGCGTTAACGTGCCACGTAAATTCTCTCTCTTTTGTGTCCCACTCGACCCTCCCCTCTCTCATCGCCTCTCTCACCCACACCCCTGCCTCCCTCCATATCTGCCTACAGAATATCCAGGACCGTCCAGAAATACGTATCTCGTATATATCTGTCTCAATGCGACGGAAGTAATGCAAAAGAGATGAACTTACAGATACTTCCAAATTTATTGGAAAAAATTTAAACGTTCCCCGATGCGTACTTTGGATTATTAAAAAATTTCGAATATTTAAAATAACGCGTAGATGTATCACGTTCCAGTAACCGATCGCTTTCGTCTACGAGGTGCAAGGTATATTTCCCTGTAAGCCCATAAGCGAACGACGCCGGGCGTCCCTTCTACCAAGATAATCGAGACGCTCTCGTTGATCCATCCGGGACAATCGAGACACTCCTCGATGATCCTACCGCTCTCGCGATGATCCTTCCTTCCTTCCGGAAGGATAACTCGATCGAATTCATCCGGGCAAACGAGCCAGCACCTGCCTCTCAATAAGCGGGTAGCCGTGGATGCGAGATAAAGACGTTCAAGTTGACACCAAGACCGCAGTAGAACACTGCGGTCTGGCCGATCAAAAAGAGAAGAGGAGTGTGAGAGAAGGGGCGCGGGAGGGGGAGGGGGAGGAGGAAGAAACTGAGTGAGAAAATAAGGTAGCGAAGCAGCTATACAAGAAAGAAAGAAAAAAATAAAGTAGAAAATAAAAACACTTCTCCTTCTGGCGTCTTTCCACTATCGGCTATTCTATAGCTGCTCAACCAACCCCCCCACTCCTTCATCTCCTCCTTTCCCAACCTCCCTTTCTTTCTTATATGCATCCTATGATATCGACGATGTGTCATGCTACTAATGCTACCCTTCACTTATGTTACAGAGACTGCAGAGTCGTAAGGGATCCACAGACGCTCAAATCCAAAGGATATGGATTCGTCTCGTTTGTCAAAAAAGCTGTGAGTACCCTGTTATATAACGTCAGTAGAAACTGCTACGTCCTGGACTTTATTGTCTCTCGTTTTCCTTATTCCTGGAATTTCGTCACGTAGCATTTGTTGCTATATCAAGGAGTTACGTTAAACTGTAACGATGATGATAGCAGTACGGAACAGGGTCGGGTGGGGCGTCGCAACGAGGAAAACTTTTGAAAAATGTGTGGCGCGTTTCCACGAGTACCTACATACCAATTCCAGTCGAAGTCTGCAGTTGGTTTCCGATTGTACCGTAAGAATTGGTCGTACGTAGAAAATCGGAAGCTGCTGCGTCTCAACAGCCGCAAGCTCGCATTCCACCCCACCTCCTCCCGTCCCCTTCCAAATCTTTTGGCACTAGGGTGCGCGCCGCTTGTCTTGGCGTCCCTCAGCCAGCATCCCGACGGCACCTTTCAGTGTCGAGCCAAGCTCGATATTAGAACGAATATCATTCAATAAAGCGTCTCACGCGGCGCGTCACTGGGAAAGTCTTGTCCCCTCGTGAATCTGCGTCGTCGGTGGGATCTTTTGCGGACGCTCCCAGACGACGGTCGTCTCGATTTCCTCTCACACTTTTATAAGGTGAACCACATGGGGGCGTTAAAGCACCAGAGCGACAAGCCGCCGTAGCACAGGGGATCTGCTGCTTCTTCACGCGCTGCCATCTTGAACTTCATTCTTTTCTTTGCTTCCGCATCTTCGCCGTCAACTGGCGAATTCGGAAGTTGTCATATATATACACGTATATACTATATACGTATACAGTCGATAAGAATAAAAATGAGATAAAGAGGTAAAAATGTATGTTATAGGCCACGGTATACGTTGTACTATTTATATATACATTGTCTGCTCCAGGATAAGGGGAAGTGACGGACATGGCAATGGGGGTAGTTTGAGGCGGTGGGAAGAGGGAAGGTGGGGGGAAGGAAGAGGCTTTGGAATTTACAGCAGCATTGAGTGAGGGCGGCCAGTGTCTCTCGCGTTTTATTAGCCCAGGCCAAAAATCCTCGACGTAAATCAGCGGAGATCTCGGGGCCGAGTAAAGGCGGCTTTTCCTCGTTTATAGCGGGATATTCGTACAGACTGGCGGAAGGTGGCTGCTAGGACTTCGAGCGTCCCTGTTTTAATGCCCTATCGATCTGGACCACCAGCATCCTTCCCGTTTCCGTCTCTTTCTCCCACCCACCTTCTGGGCTAGACTGGCCCATATCCTTCCGCCCGCAACCTCCACGTCCCCTGTACGAGATTACTATTGCCGAAGCTGGCTGCGAAGTATAAATTTTCAGTGTCTCCGTCCTGGAGGAACACGCGAAAATTCCGCCCTCGCAAACCACCCCGAATGGCCACCCCCTCCCTCCCTCACAGCTCTACAATCCCTTTTCTATCGTCCTGTCGTTCTCTCTGGGTTTTCTTATAGTTTCTGCGTTTCTATCTTTCGAGTCTTGGAATCTTTCCTTCCTTCGTTCTCATGCCGGATGTACGAACCTAAATTGTCCTTGGACCGACGTTATACCAACTGACCCCCTCTCATTCCCTCCTCCTCATCCTCCTCCACCTCCTAGTCCATTCTAACCTTCTAAACTCAGACTCTTTAGAAAATCAGAGAACAAGATTTAAAGTTCCTCTTTGTCTGGACCGCGTTGCACGCTGGAGACGCTCCGTACTAACCGGAAACTCCTTCTGATATTGCCACGGTTTACTTGCCGTTACTTTTCTGTAGTTGACTTGATCAAGGGGGAGGGGGGAAGTCTCATCGTGCAAGCGAATGACGAATCATTTTGGAAACTGATTCCTTTCGGCGGTCTTGTTAGACTTCCGGTATTTTTACATACGCGTCTGTACTTAGGGTTTGTTTATAGTTTCATGAAAATTATTTAGTAAGATTTTTCGGTCTTGCGATTTTTACATGAAATCATAAAGGAATCGAGCACGTTCGATTCTGCAACTGTCCAGTCTCAGGAAGCGAAGCGAATGTTAGTTTTTGTAGGACATAGGGGGGTGAAGAGGAGAAAGGTTACGTTGTTCTCAGGGGCCACGTAAGCGCGTGTTTCGCGACGCTCGGCGTCTCATGATTGAGTAATAGGGATATAGAGTCCTTTGTGTTGAAGTGGACAGCCTAGAACACAGCAGTGCGTAGTTAGGTTCACAGTTCATACTCCGTGTAGTTCCAGTCTAGTCAGTGGCTTGCAGTTACGTGATAAAGGAGAGGGGGAAAGAGTAGTAAGAGTGAAGAAGACAGATGGATAGAGAATAGTAGGAGCTGAAGAAAGAAAGGAGATAGATATCGAGCGAGGTTTCGACTTCAGAGGCGGTGGCGACGGCGTCGACGGCGGGAACGGCGTCGGCGTCGGCGTCGGCGACTAGGGCTTTCGGTTACTCTATCTAGGCTAACAGCGCGAATGTGCGGCATCATATCGGGAATGGAAATTCGAATCGGAAATACTTTATCCCTTGGTCGGGGATGGCTATATGGGAATGGGGGTAGGTTTGAGAGTCGTGTGCTCGGCAAATGGTGAGCTTCTTCGATGGTAGAATGTCTACCGTATAGGAGAGAGGTTAGCTTTCGGAATAGTCGCGAGCTTTTCCTTGGAATATTTCTTCTCGGTATTCCCGCCATTCACCTCCGTATGCCGAATTTCGAAATTGCCGGCCGTTGTATAAACACGGTGCCGTTGATATCCTGGTATCATAGAGACGCCATTCCCCTTAAGTAGCCAGCGCCTGGCGCGACACCCTGCAGCAGCAGCCATCCCTTATTTTTATATAGTCACCATGGAGAAGCAACGGATGGATGGATGGATGTATGGCTTTATGGATAGGGCTGTTTTATGGGATGGGGTGAGAGGAAGGCTAACCCTTAAAACGACGCCACCTTTCCAACACTCGACGCTCACTCATCTCGATAACAGCCATCTTTCCACACTCCCTTTCACAGCTTCCTTTCTCCCTCTTCACCTTTCGGTTGGTCCTCTTTGGATTCTCTGAATCCTTCGGATCCTTCGCGCCATCTCCTCAATCGTGTCGTCGGGACGCTCAAGCCCTGAACGCACTTCTTTCTGCATCAACGCCTGGACTGATCCGCATTTGTCCCAGCGACGCTACGATGCCGAAGATAAAGATGCGAATGAAGGAGAGAGGAAAGGGAAGGATAAAGAGTCTAGGAAGACAAAGACGCACACGACTCGCAGCCAACCGGCCAGGAATAAGGAATCCCGGATATATGTAGAGAACGACCCGAGAGGGTTGTCGGGTTGTTGGGTAGTCGGGTATCCTATCGTTTTTTATGCTCACTCTGGTCATCCGATCTCATTTCAGATACCCGAGTTGCCGGCTGGTTGGCCACTCGCTGAAGCATGCACGCTCCCACTCTGTCGCAAGCTTTCCCTTGCTCACTCCCACTTGTTCTCCTCTAAACTCTTCTTCCACGGAGAACTTCCGCTTCCCTCTCCCCCAAGCGTACCGGTACGACTACCGGTTTTATGTCGCCGCGGGAAATTTGATCGAGGCTATTTTTGTTTCATGAAATTTGCCTCTTATCGTTCCTGTTTCTCAATGTTTTCCAGGAGGCGGAAAGTGCCATCGGCGCCATGAACGGACAGTGGCTCGGCAGCAGGAACATCCGGACAAATTGGGCGACCCGCAAACCACCGGCACCGAAATCCGAAGGTAAGTCCGCCTTCTTCCATTTTGTATTCCTCTATACTTATCTTCGTTATTAGCCTTAGAAAATCGACGGACAATCGGGGCATCGTTTCTCTCTCTTTCTCTCTCTGTCCTCACATCTCATCATCCTCATAAAGCGTTCCTACGTCACTACGTTCAATGGCAACCTACTCCCACGTTAACGGGTACTTTCGTACGTTCCTTAGCTCCTTATAACTTCCTACGGGTCCTGCGTTCCTAGTTTGGTGGGTAGTACCTACTTGCATGTTTCTCAGGTACTTAACTAAGGGTCTTGGAGATGCCTGCTCGTTACACTCGATCCTCGTCATCTCGGTGATGAGACTCGCGGTCCTAGAATTCCTGGCGTAAGCCAACTCAAGCCAAGCGAACCCAAGAGAAAAAGTTCTCGTTCGCGTTTGCGTCAACCTTCATGTTCACGTTCACGTAGTCAGTTTGAGTAGATCGAAAAGCCCGAGGCTCTTGCTTCGTGCTTCTCTCTCTCTCTCTCGAAGCTTCGTAGCTGGCATGACGTGTCCCATCTCTTCAACGTCCTATCCTCAGAAAATTACGAGCCTGACCTCGACCTCGCTCAAGCAAATTTCGATGTCTCCTTACGAAATAATCACGACGACGCTGCCCGAGGCGTCGTGACGCCTATCATATCGCTTCCAAAATCATCTGCAAGATCTAGCCTGTCTACACCATATTTATCGAACGTCACTATACCCTAGATACGTATACGTCATATACGTGGCTCTACTTACCAATATGAAGAGAAGGGATCGACTTGGGAATATATTATTATATTACGACGTCACAGCGACCACCCTTAATATTCTCAAAGAAGACGAAGTTTCTTCTTGTATCTACTCTAAAAATCTCTTACCCGTCCTCTCTATATCCTCTTTCACCGTACCCAAACCCGGTGAATATATCCGACGTCGAAATCTTGTCAGGTTTTCACTTAGCTTTCACGTATTTGGCAATCGAGATGAACCTAAGAGACATTTCGTAGCATCCCACCAAGGAAATCACCATCCCCGGAGTATCGCACAGCGCGACAGGGCTGGTCACATGCGTCAAGACGAATTACAGGGGAGGTTAGCCAAAGGAGGAGAAAGAAGAAAAGAAGTAAAGTCGTAGTTCAAGGTTGTAGGGGGTGGTGGCGATGCCGCTGGGGATGGTAATGGGGGTGGGTCGGAGTTGGGAAGACTGAGGCGACACCAAGATCCCGCGGCGAAGGGGAGTAAGCACGAATCCAATTGAAGTTATGAACTAAACGCATAATAAGCTTGGTGGTATAGCACCCCCCCCCCCCCTCCCCCCAATCCCACCCAACTAAGTATTATTATATTATCATAAGCGGCTCTCCCGCTCTTCCAGTCGTGCAGCATCCTCATCACCGTGTCTCTCGCTCTATCTCTTACTCTCTCTCTCTCTCTCTCTTTCTCTCTCATCGTTCTATCCCATCCAGGCTGCCACCCATGCTACCGCAACTAACTAATTTCATTTCGCAAGTCTTTAATTAGTATTCGTCGCGAGGCGTCCGAACTTTTTCACTAGGAGAGACTTGCAAGCTCGAACGAGCCCTAGCTCGACCCCGGCCTCAACGACGACCCTGCGTCGCGACGCCATCAGCCCCGTTACATCGTTCACCCACATTTGCATAGGCTCGCCCACTACCCCACTACCCCACTATTCTACTATTCCACTATCCTAGTATCCGACTCCTCCGTGGACATCTTTACCGGCTTTTAGCTACCTTCCCTTTACGGAGGCCTACTCAGCATCACTAAACTCTCACGGCCCTCTTCTTACGCGCCCGCGAGAATCCCTATCCCGAGCGGCTAACCTAACCATTGACGTGGCTCAGCAGCCATCTTCTCATCCTCTCTACCTTAGCCAAACGTTCCGTAGACATTACTTAAGGCCTGAGACTTATGCGCTAGCCAGGAAAAGGCTGGGTTAAGAAGATCCACGGAAGAGAATTAATGTCCCGCGGACTTGTCACGTTTTTACGTTCTTTTTTTTCTTTTTCTTTCGTCCTTCTCATACCTTTTCTTTAACTTCTTTTTATCCATGGCCAAAGTAGACTCACGCCGCGCGCCCGAGCGCACTGATCTTACCGTAGTCGCGTTGTCCTAGTCGCTCGAGGGTTGTTTGCTTGTTTCTTTCTCTTTTTTTCCTTCCTCTTCTTCTTCTTCTTCTTTCTTGGCTTCTTTCCTCCTCGGGCGATATGCAAATTCTTCCTGACCCGCGGTAGGGACAAGCAATGGCAAGGGATTCTTCTTCGGTGTTCCGTCCCGTGAACGACGTTTTCCCCTTCCTCTCTAACCCATATCTGAATACACCCTTCTTCGTGGACGTGAAACGGTCTTATGAGTCGTCCTCGAGAGTATCGCGAATACCGTTCTTCCGGATGTCCGATCGAGGACATTTGTCTCAGCAGGCACAGTTCTATATCTGCCAGCGATAACGAGCAAGGGGTCAAAACGACTCTTTCCGGAGAGAAATGTTTCACAAGGCGAAATTTCGCGGGGTGGGTCGAGCTCTTCTAGAGGAAGAGAAAAAGGAAGGGAGCGTGAAAGCTAGTGAGAGGGGGAGAGATAGAGACAGAGAGAGAGAAAGAGAGTACATTCCTCTCGGCCTTCGGCAGAAGTTCCTGGTGACTTCCGCATAAGCGAATACGAGGACACCCTCCTTCCTCAGGCCATATCCACCCTGTCTCACTGACTACAGCGCTGTTTGATCTACGACTTCAGTCGCGACGAATCCAGGCCCATTTTTCTAGGCATTATATCGGCGTTTCTTTTCGCGAATTTGAAATTCAAAATAGTTTACCTTGCCCTACGAACGCAGGACTACGTAGATCCGCGGAAAGAGTGCGGTCCAAAGAGGTTACCAGGGGGTGGAAAAGGGCCGGGGAGCTTAATATTTTAGGCCACCTGAACGACTACTACTCAATCTTTCAGAAGGGTGTCAGCCCCATCCTGTTCCAGCTACCCTCTAGATCTCTTCTTTACATTCTCTCATCCTTCTAGTTCTTCTTCGTAGCCACTCTCGCTCTACCTACCTTACCTTAATAGGCCTTCCGGCAAACGTCTCTTCCTGTGACTTCCGTCGCTGCTGCTGCCACCTGCACGTCCACCACGTATACGTGTGTCTAGGTTACGTTAGAACGCGCCGCTTTACAACCAGTTTAATATTCCTCGGAAGACACTCGGCCAAGGAACTCCGCCAGCCGCTACCAGACGCTACCAGACGTTAACGGTCGCTTGCAGACGTGGGCACCGGCGAGTCAAACTCAAATCTTCGATAGAATCTCTTTGGCGATCTCTTGCACCGATGAAATTTGGAACTCTTGGCTAGAACTTCTTGGCACACACCTACCAGCTCCTCGTTGCGCATTAACTATAGCAAATTGTCCTGAAGCGACATTAATGCCGCTCCTAAACTCCTCTTAGTCGCATCCCTATGCTCCAGGAAATCTCTTAAGCATTTTTTTTTTACTTTATATCCCTCCTCGGCAACCATGCAGAAATTGCTGACTACATTAACACGATTACCACTGCTACCAGTTTGTAATATATCATATAGAAGCTCTTAATGTTCAATATGGGAACGCATCCTGAAAGTATAATACTTTACGTTGAACAAATTTTATATTCTTTTTGAGACGCGCTATATCATCACTGCTCCTTGAAGGATGGTACCCCTGGGATCGTATGATCCTAAGATAGTGAGAGGTACGCTAGGAAATGTGTTCGGATAAAAAATTGTAGAGTCGTAGCTCCGAAATACGCAGTTGCGCCAGGTGTCTCTACCGATGAAAGAGAGTCTCGTGAACCCAAGGCCTGAGCACTACTCTCTTTAATAGAAAAATGGAGGTTCAGGATGTCGAAGAAGATCTGGAACATCCGAAGAGGAAGTCAAACGGCAGAAGGAAATTACAAAACGAAGAGGCCAAGTGTCGACCTTCGAGAATCGTTCACAAGTGCATATATATATACAACATATACAAGTATTGAGAGTACATATTTTAGCTAGTAAACTGACAGGGTAGGCCGCCTATCGGGGATGCAAAGAGGGATGGAAAAGAGGGCAAAGAGAGTGAACGAGTAGAGAGCGAGCATTTAATTTGACTGAGTCCCAAAGTTAGCGGCAACTGGGTCAATATTTTATAGCCGCGGCAATTAGTTAACTTTGCGGTCGAGCAAAAATGTGATTGCTGGCATGTGAAAGGGGCAACTTGAGTTCGGGTTAATGTCGAAAGTTCGTATCGCTGGCTGGATCGTCTGCGGCCAGCCGCGCCTGCCTGCCTTGGGATTGAGCAGTCCGAGTCCCAGCTCTGCCAATCCCTGCCCTTTCTCATACCACCTGTACCCTTTTGCTGCCCTCCATTGCATTGGATTTGCCTATCGCCAGTGCAGTGCCTTCAATGCCTTCAGTGCCTTGTATACTGCCCCTTCTGTAATCAGTATCTCTCTATGCCGAGAGTAGTCGTTACTATCATTTCTTCGAGTAGAGGTATAAAACGAACTACCACCCTCAATAACGCGAATAACACCAATAACGCCAATAATACCAGCAATATACATCCGAGTGTCGTAAATAAGATATTACGACGTAATCATAACCCATGCAAGAGGATATAAGGATAAGGAAGCCCAAAGGAGCGGAGACGTTATCGCGTCTGTCGTCAAGTCATCGAGACTGTTCTTTTTCCCCACTTTTCAAAAATTGATAAAATTCTTAAAACGATAGAGACTCGCGACCTTTTTTCGAAAAAAGGAACAAATACTCGAGTGGCAAGATCGATGCGCGGTCCTCGCATCGTGATCGGCCCGTTTCACTCGATTCCTTTTTGCAGTGATCCGCAAACCCGATTCCACGTATCCTGAGAACTTTTCGCACTCATCGACCGATAGCCAAACCTAACACGAGGGTACTAGAGAAAGGGACACGTATAACGTTTGCCTCTCGAAGGGACGCATGGTCAGTTTATCTCGAGTGACGTATAGGCAAGATCCATGGCTCCTGAATCACACTCACGTCACACGTACCTTTCCAACTTTTTTTTTCTTTCTCCTTTATTCCTTCCTTCCTTCCTTCCTTCCTTCCTTCCTGACATCGCTCCTCCCATTCTTCCTGTCCCTAAGCATCCAAAGGTTCTCGTCTACTCAAGTAGAAAAGCACTGATACCCACCGTCTTTCCAAGTCTAAATCGAATAGCATGTCGAGGGTAGTGCGTGCACGTGATTCCGTGCGGGTTGTCCACTTCAAGTCGCTAAAGGACTCCCTACTATGGGGTAACTATACTAAAGTGAAGGAAAACAGCGTAAGCACCTTGACCAACCCAACCACCCCAAGCAACCTGAACAACTAGTCTAGCTACCCAACCTGACCGACACAACCGACCTGACCGACCTGACCAACCTGACGAGCTCAGCACGTTACTAACTCACCAGGTGGTCTTATCGGCTCGGTTGGCCTTAAGGTGGCAGCGCGTTATCGCAGTGCGTCGTGTCGAGCATGTAGCCGTAGCTTTCCCATGAAACTTCCCTAATGGAGCTTTCCGCGGCATGTCGATCGCACAGCAAGCTCCATAGAAACGCTTAAGCAATGTGCCCTAACTTATAGAAAGGGTTCGATCGATGATAGATAACCAGTTAGTACATCCGGTATAACTTCACTGTACTCCCAGAGCATGGAACACAGTCAAGAGTATGTACGTTAAAGAGGGAGAGAGTGTTAAGAAACAGAAAAGAAAAAAGAAAATTGCTACAGAAACGTTACTCAGAGCCAAACAGTAAAAGTATTACCTTGAACGATCCATCTTCGGGCGGCCCCTGTCCGCTGTCGCCTGTCGCCTGTCGCCTGTCGTGTTCGCAACCGTCAAGTCGCCGTCGACGGTCAATTTCAAAGTGATTTCATTACAGCCGCGTCAAGGGTACACTCCTTTTTTTCAGTAAGGGGTGAAAGGCGAATACGCACAACGCGGATTCGTTAACAAGGCGATAATTACTTTTATGGCCTCGAGGTTCGGTATAGGTCGAATGGATGATTACTTTCTCTCACTTTCTCTCTTGCTGTGTCTCCTTTCTTTCTCAGAATAATCCCTACCTGGCCCTAGGGCTCGAACAGTACGACCACCCTGTAGCAACTTGACAGGGTAACGCAGCCTGCTGCTGTAGCCTGAAGTACTCGCTGCTCGCTGCTCGCTGAATGAAACGTCAACATGGGAACCCTCCTTTGGTTTCGCTGGAATTCGTTCTCCGCATTTTGTGCGAGTTGTTCGAGTTTTTGATTGGCTGTCTGTATCACAACATCCCGCGGCCAAACGAATATCGAGTCGTGCATAGTAAATTGGTTGAAATTGTACTAGAATGGAATTGTATACATAGCCTTAGGAAAGGGAGGATGAATGAGGAAAGGGCGAATGAATGAGCGAGTTATTAGAAGGTTTTAAAAGGCTTGGTGAGAGAGAAAAAAAGTGGGAAAGAGCGACAGGGGCAGACAATGAGATTTGAAAATCATAGCGGAGAACCGGATGAGGCGGAAGTTGAAAGTGGAGGTAAGTACTGGAGATGATAAAAGGAAAGAGGCTGTAGGTCCTCTCGTCTCTCTTTTGAGGTTTGTTTCGAATCGGAAGGGGCCTTGAACTTTTTTCATCCAACCTCCCTGTACGGAGCAGAGCCGATTTATTCTCCCGGAAGCGGAAGGGATTCCGCGTCTCGAGTTCCTCTCGCGAAATGCAAAACTCGGTCGGTGTGATTTCGTGATTTCATGATTTCGCGATTCCACAATTCCGATAGAGCGACGCGCGGGGCGGAATACGGCTAAAGTGGGAAACTCCGTTATGAGGTTCGGCGCAAAGCCGCGACTCCTGGAGTAACGAAATACGTAGCAGCTGCCTCCAGATTACTTTCCCAGCAGACGGCATAGACACTCGTCTTCCTATCTCGCCGCGCAAATTGAAGAAAATTGGAAGTTTCGTTATTTACAATTGATCCAGGGAGAATCCAGGCCCCTTAGCGACCATCGTTTCCGTCGCTTGCGCAGCTTTCACTAGAGCTACGTCCCCCTACGACCTGGTGCTACAATCCATATCCAGAATCGGATCCGCAGGCTCTGTCACAGGGAGCCGAAGTGTATTCAGCAGGTTTTATTCTCTTGCTCAATCCCTCGCTTCTGGCTCGCTACTTTCTCCTTTGTCTTCTTCGACTTGTTCGATCCCGGAACGAGGCTGCCTTCCATCCATTTTCACTTTGCCAGACGGTGAGCCATGAAATTCGAGACGCGAGGATGGACGTCCACCAGGAAACGCAGGAAGTCCCGCCGGAGAAGGTTCGGTAACAAATTGTTAAAATGCTCGGGACTTCGTGCGATTTCCGCACGCATCCTTTTCTCCTTTTTGGATGTTACTTTTTCCCTTTATTTTTTATCCCTCCCACCGTCGTGAGATCGCCAGGAAGACGAGGAGCGGACACTGGAAAAGAGTAGTGGCAGGACCCCCGGAGTGACCCAGGGAGACGAGATGGCGGATCGCCAAGAGCCAAAGAGGAGGTGGGCTCGTTGGGAAGCGCGAGATGGCTGTTATAAAGGAATAAAAGGAGAAAAAAGGATGGAGCGAGCGAAGATAAAAAAGAGTACGTGGCGAAAAGGACGATCCGCGCGCTTTAAGCTTCGCGGTATTTATGAACCCGCTAATAATTAGCAGAGATTAGGAAGGCCGGTTACGCTCGGGCGTGAGTTGGGAGCAGAAGTGGAGCTGGCCATGGCCGGTTTGAATTTTATCCTAGCACCCCTTTACTGCGGTTTTATGATAAATTTATGAGGGTTGAGTGGCCGAGCTGATACGAACTCTCTGTGGCAATGTGAAAATAGCGCCAGCCTCATCCGCCCCTTTCGCATAATCCCTCAAGATGTCTGTTGGGTGTTGGCTTAGCCGCTGCTACGAACCGACCTACGAACGACCTACCACATAGCCTACCTACCTTCCCACCTACTCAGCTATCCTACTAGAAACCTACGATACCCCCATCCCTTCTGTCCCTCATGACCCAACTAGCACATACTCTAAGGATAACTTCCTCTCTCTCTCTCTCTCTCTCTCTCTCTCTCTTTGTTGCTCTTGGTACCTTCGAAACCAACCGACCCAACAACCCTCCGAAAGGAAGGGTTGCCAAAACTACATACCAGCTAAAGTTTCCGAGGGCGGCTTTCCTGGGGTTAGCCTTCCACAGAAGGGAAGGCGCTAACGCATAATCATTAGGACCAGAAGTGGCAGCAGGCCTCGCACAATTAAATTAAATTGTATTAAATTAAGGCTGTTACGTCTTCTACGATCTCGCGGGAGCCACTCACGGCCATTTTCACGAGAGTTGCATCGCGATACGTCCTTATAGCATCTTCTGATCCGCGGCACAAAATTCAGCCGAACTAATCTCCATGGTATTGCGAGAGTCTGCACCGTACACGTGATATTCAGTTTGAAGGATCTCTGGAGAAGGAAGACAGGAGTCAGCAAGGTAGATACTGTCAGCATATTGATTGTAACTACCAAGTTGACACCCTCGTCTACCTAGGAAGGTAGATAACAATAAGGTATTTAGGTTCTGTAGGCAGCAATAAGCATCTTCCATATTCCCAGCACAGCACTTGTTACTAAAGCCCTGTTTCCTCGGAGGCGCAATTATGGATATCGGCGCAGCAAATGTAATTCCGTCCGTTTCGTTTCGTTACGAGCTAAGAGCAAAGTGTAAGAGTCCCGTAGTGGAGACGTGGAGAAGCGGAGAAGTGAAAGGAGACTGGTAATTGTAGCAGCGGGTAGGCCGTTTGCACCGACGGCCCGCCAAGGGAAACTCCAAAAGAACGAATTAACCCAAAATTAGATTTCCGGAATTTGCCTCGATCGAGTTAGCCGAGAGACTGAACCCCTCGTGAACGCAAATAGGACTGGGCGTAAGGAGAGACTTTGAAATTCGGTATTAAAAAAAAAAAGGAAGAAAATCGAAGAACTCAATCTTTTTTTACTTTCGATTAAGCAAAACCGCCTCTACGTCATCACCGAAAAACTTTGTCAATTATACAAATCGAGTGAATAAACATATTTTATCCCTTGTGGATTTTCTCTCCGTGCTGATGCTCAAGCGTCCGCGGATCCGCAGAGATTTTCGACGTGGGTCGACGTAAATCAGCAACTGCTTGTCCTGGCGATGTCGTCGAGTCTCGAAAGACTCCATTGCTGAATGAGAGGAACCAATGCAAAAAAAAGAGAGAATCCCGATATAGTAGTACGCGGTAGTAGTCAGCCTACGGACTCGATGGAAAAGATGTGAAAGCTGAAGAAGTTGGACCAATGGTAGTGGTTGTGAAGGAATATAAAGAGAAGAGAGTCAAAGAGAAGTAGGAAAGAGAGAGAGAAAAGTAGTGGAGAGATGCGTCAGAGATTCGTTTGAATATCTCTCGATGCTGAAGTAGATGATGGCGATACTCCTTTGGTATCCTCTGCTATCCATAATTACTGGGAAAGACTTACGGTCTCCCCGACTGGAGAAACAGTTTCAGAGCCATTTTGCATAAAATAGGCTCGTTTTTAAGGAGGCCTTCTTTCATTCGCTCCTCCGTTGGTCTGTCGGTCGGCCAACTGCCAGAAAGAATTAACTACCCTTGTTTCATTCCGGGATGCCTTTTTATTTTATACACTTTATGCACTCCAAGTATTTCAAGCGGGGGCCGAGCTGCTTTGCATGAAATTGTTGTAATTTCGCGGTAATTGAATCGAGAGGGAGAGAACGCGAAAATGGGGATGGAAGAAAAGAGCGACTTGGGTGAAAGAGAAAATAGTGCTTTGGACTACCATGTTCCGTTACCACTACCCCTCGGACAGTCTTAGGGCACCTGCCTTGGAGTTGCCAGGCTCTGGCGCTTACTTTATCCCCGTAACACGAATCTGACAGTGGGGGTAGTAGTGGTCGACATCGAGAGGGCTAAAGAGAAGCCAAAGGGTTGGAGGAGTGCAGCATTTGTAGCAGTCACTTGCGAGTAGTTGCTAAGTGAGCTACCACCACAACCAAGACATCCCCTGTATCCTCTGTATCCCCTACCATCCCTTATTTCAGCATCGGAACTAGCAGCAACCTCGTCAGTGTGGCGCACTATCGCTATCAGGGTCGCCAACACACCCCACACCCTCCTAGACAATACTTTTGCGGGTTTCGTGTTTTTCCGTGGTTCGTACCAGGCGACTCGTTTGTTCGCAATACATTACAATCGTATAAAGGTTCCGCACCCTCTTGCTCCCATTCTCTCTCTCCCATTCTCCCTCTCTCTTTCTCTCTCTCTCTCTAGTACCGCTTCTCCTTAATACAGCGTCTAGGTAAAGAAGTCTAGCCAGGGGTTGGCTGGGCGCATTCGAGTACGTGTGTAAAACTTGCCGGTATAATTAGCCTAGCGCACGAAATGAAATTCCAGAGGGTTTGCGGCCAGTACGCGGACATGCGGCAGCCAGGACTGGGCCGGTCACGTCGACTGGCCAAGAGAAGTGGCTACGGGGAGAATCTATGCGAGAGAGTGGGTCGGATCGAAGCCATCTAATATAGGATAGACGCGCACACACGTTCACTTCTAACACACGACAGGCGAACGCTCAGAGAAGCGGAGAGACGGTTTTTCCCGTTTTGGCAAAGCAGGGGGCCCATTCAAGAGGGAGTGCGGAACGCTGTCGAACACCCCGTAGCTTTTTAAACGGTCACCCTCTCCCACAGGCATCCACACCCTCGCAGATCCATTGCCGCCTTCGTCCTGGGCAAAAGGCTTTCTCTTTCAAGCCCTTGTTTATTTATCATCGTTCGCTGAACACACGCGCATCTATTCACACGCATTTACATCGCGCACGCATCGAAAATATGGACTCTTACGTAGTACGCATATACAGTTAGATCTGCACATATGAATATGTAGACTTCTCTTTTTGCCACACCTTGTCCCGGTGAATTCTCAAAAACTCATCGACCTATATATGTATCTATAGGGACGCCTGGCGTCCCTTATACAATTCCAGATTTCCATTACGGTGCTACCGTAGGACAGTCCGGACAAACCCCGAGTACTGGGGTTGCATAGCCATCTATGCAATATATAGATTCGTGTATGTATATATATATAGCATCTATGTGACCACGTACTCGGTGCACCATACTCCTCGTTTCTATCGGCCCTGCCGATCTATTAGGGAGCCGCAAGGCCGAAAGCTCGAATTTATGCCGTCACTACAAATCTTCCCTCTCCGAGAGACAGAAAGGCCACGTTCGCCTCTGAGAGGAACTGAGAGGAATAAGAGAGAGAGAGAGAGAACAAGAGCATGCGAAGTAGAGCATAGTAGTCCATACCGAATTCTAGTCTAGTAGAGTTCCAGCATCCGAAGAGCTATCAATTACTCGACGCAAACACAGCCATTAGACGCCAAGGAATATCCAACTCGCATGTAATACTTTTCTTTTTTATTTCTATCAATGCCTTTCTTATACTCTCTTCTTACCGCCAACAAGGAATCGCCAGAGTCGTAGAAGAGTCAGGAGAGTCCGCGGAATTGCAATGGACTCAACAGTCAACAGGTAGAGAGGGATTTTCTTGAAAGCGTTACGATTTATACGATCGACTCGCGACTCTAAGATTGCTCACTCGATAAGCAAAAAGAAACCAATAGGAATATCCGGCAGGTGGTTTAGTGCCGATGCAAGAACCGGTACAACCGGTACAACTGGTAAGAACAGCGACACCAGTGCCGGTTCACTGGTTGCGGTTGGCTAACAATAAGTAGGGACAAACCGGCCGTAAATAATCAGCACTATAACCGTTGAACGTTTCAACCCTTTAGTAACGGGGTGGGGAGGAAGCAAAGGAGAAGGGATGAGCGGCCCGTGGTGTCTGGTACGAAACTACGAAGCCAAAAGCTCCGACCAAACCAACCCCTCCCTAAGATTACAGAGAAACTTTAACGGCCTGGGTTACTTAGCTTTCTTGGCAAGAAAGGTGGGGTTGCTTGGAGCTTTATTAGGGTTGATAATGTCTCTGCAGAGCGTGTGTCTTTACTCTACCTAAGCAGCCACTCGGATATGTTTTAGCGTCTATGCGCCATATCATAATCATCATAACCCGTCGTTATCAAAGTTGGGATCCCTCTCAATGCAGTGATAACGAGAGTCATCCGGTGGTTTGACTATGATGAGTTTTTCGTATTTTGGATTTCTTATTTTCTTTTTTTTGAAATTTTCATTATACAGGATTCCTGTTGCTGGACCTGACTAATCTGTCGGTATTACGATTACGTATGACGTATTAGTGTACATATGATGTCCATGCTGTACAGACAGTATCAGTCGATTGGATGATGGTGGATTGTCGCTTTAACACGGATATTTTGCAGGAGGGTGATAGAGCACGAGGCAGGTTAAGGAGATAGCAAAGAGAAAGAGAGAAATTGAGAGAGAGAGTGGGCTTAGCGCGAGTGTGTAAGTGTACCATAATTACAAAAACCAATTACCTACAAGACAATTATCTCATTCGTCCTTTAATCGAACATACGTATATAACCTATTTTGACTTACTTCTTCTCTTATACTTACTTCTTAATTACTTACTTACTTCATTACTTACTTATGTACTTACTTACTTACTTGCTCTCCTATTACTTCGTTACTCTTTGGATTATATTTAACATTAACATTATATTGGCTATCGTTATCGTATTTGTTATCGTTCTATCCTTATGTCATTATTTAGTATTTTATATTATATTTAACATTTGAATATTTTCACGTTGGTTATCGATACTCGTATTACTATGTTTATTGATCTAGGAGGATCTGTATTCTTTATCTTGTCCCTCATTTGTCTGATTATCTCGTCAAGCAAATGCACGGCCTTCGAGACTTTTGGCGTTTTCACGTTTTCGCATTTTGGCTCGGAGAACACTTCCGTACTCTCGTTCGTCTCATTTTCCATGATTTCGCCATTTTACATGGCCGCTCTCATTCAGCTACTTCATCCTCGCGATGCCCCCTCTTGCCTTTGCGGCTGCATCCTCCTGCTGAAAAATGAAAAATCAAAAGGATTTAAAAAAAACAATTGTGGCGAATCATGGACAGAGTGGCGATCGATCAAGACTCAGGAAGATAGTCGGAGCCAAGTCGAGTTGAGATTTCATTTATGTCCAAGAAAAAGAGAGGAAAGATTAGTACCGCTCAAAAATCTCAAAATCCAAAAAAAAAGATTAACCAGTCGAGCCTACGGCTTATCTATCCTGTAACTAAAGGTCGATGTTGAGCTCGATAAATTGTAGTCGAAATGTTATATCACGTTTTTTTTTATTGAAAATATTTTATTAATTATTTTTTATTCGTATAAGCATCGTACGAATTTATATACATATATTGTACACAATTATTCAGGACTATTGCACCAGTTGAAGATGGTTCTATTACGCAAATTAATAGAAATCAAATGAACAGAACTATCTTCAGGTGGTGCAATAGTCTTGAATAATTGGTTATATAATATATATATACACATAGGTGTAATTCGTATAAATGTATATATGCATACGTATGTACATCTTTTAAATTTAATCAGAAGTACTTTTTCTGTGTGATCATTTTCTTTTAAGTACGTATATACAAATATACTATATATATACATATATTGGCTTTAACATGCATGCTCATACTTTTTATCTCTTGTAACAAATTTTTTCGATTCAGTATATTCAATTGATAGTATGCGCTCGATAAGCCGAGGCACGACGGCTAATGAGCGATTTAACAAAATAAGATAAATGACAGGTAAACGTTGTCACTTTTCATCCACTTCTTTTTATTTGTCTATAATAACTTTTTTTATTTTTTCCCAGCATTAAGATCCAATTGGGAGGACGCGGTGTAGATCGGTAACAAATAACAGGGGAATCGATAATTAACTGATCGAATAATCCAAAAATAATTAGACACACGGTATTATACGTTCTTTCGGCTTTTCTCAAAAACACACGTTACCATTAATTATTATAAATACGTCATATAAAAGTGTGACTTATACGTTCTGTATTCCATATTGATATTCATATTAAATAAATAGCATATATAGTGTGTTGAGGTATATATTTACATAACCCATTCAGGATATTTTTCAGAATCACTAAAGAGCCTATAACGTTGCGGGCTTGATTGTGCTTATCGGCAATTCTATTTTCCTTTGAATCGTACGCCATTTTGCACCAGCATTCGTGTACGTACGCGCCTATGGATATACGCACCACATGTTCACGTATGACGGGAGCTTTCGTTTGTTCGCCAGATATAAACCGTGAAAAATATTTTAATTGGACAAAGAGTATAATTTCCCACGTTCCGATAAAATACGCAATTTATAATGAAAGGGGGAAAGACGGTGATAGAAAATCAGAGAAAAACAGGAAATCCCACAAATCGTATGTATGTATATAACTTGTACTCTCGCGAAAGTATATATATATATCCTCGTACGGAATCGATTTCAATATAAGAATGGATATTCGCAATTTTATTCAGAGTTGCCAAACGATACTTAACCAAAGCGATCTCCTGCTTGACAGCTGTCAAGTCTGATGATTGCTGGATTTCAGCTGCATATAGATCTTGCATATTTATCTTTTATAGAACTAGACGCCTATTGCGCCTGTACAAGTTTCTATAAAAGATTTAAAAAATTATTTCATATCTTTACATTTCTAAAGTAACTGCAATCTGTCAAATTAACTGCATTTCGCGAATACGCATACCAAGCGACAAAATCATACGCATTGAACGGCTATAAGGAACCACTAATCGGCATCGCGAAAAGCGATAACAAAATTTCGAGGTATTTTCAATATGCGGTAAATTAACTCAGACGTGGATATTACATTAAAGGAATTGTTAGAATGACGATAGCGGCGACCAATCAGCATCGCGGAATGGCGACAACAGTACTTTCGAGATATTTTCGATATGCCGCAACGTAACTGTAACATGACTTTTTTTTTTTACTAAAGAAAGAGACCAGTCTATAGTTTCCTCGTTACGTTATTGGAAAAATACCCTGGCACATGTGTAGCCATATGAAGACACGTTTATCAGTAGCCGTTTTTATGTCCTTTCATTTTTATTTGCTTCTCCTCCTCCTCCTCCTCCTTCTTCTCCACTAGACATTAACGCCTCCAATATGGCTGAAACTGTTACCTTTGACCGATTTCCAGTGCATCGCCATTTTCGAACCTGACCACCATATTGCATAACGCGGTTGGATATCTTAGTTAATAACAGTTGATATCAATCGTGACGTTTATTTCGCGATACCCTTGATTCGCATCTGTCTTTAGTCAATATATTTGTTGTTTTCAGTTAATGCGTTCACTTGGTAATGTAGAACACATGCCATCTTTATTAACGTTTTACACGCATTACGCACTCAGGAGTAATGCCTATACTTGGAGATATACGCAATTTAGTAGACGATACCGCAAGCACCATAATCGGTAACAGTTTCCATGTTACTTTTACGGGGCATCCACGTGCTTTATAGCAGAAGCAGCTACTTTCCAATAGCATTAAAATGCCTTGTCGTTATACGCGCAACGTTTCACCTCAAAGTGCGAAATTCACGTAGGACACTTCGAGCGTTCTTCTGGATCTACAAGTTTTAGGGGCTGTATACGAAGTTTTGTCGGATAGTGGGGGACTAACTTTAGTGACTTCAGTTTCGATTTGAAATTCCGCTTTCACTGTAATATGGCTTTTTCGAGGAAAATTTCATGATGCGCCAGCCTCGATTACAGACCGCAGCGACGTTTAACGTCACCCTTGTCAAATATTCAACAGGGAGGGAATGAGGGTTCAGCACATCGTCATAGGGACATACATACATACATATCAAATTCGTTTTCATCCCCCATGAAGATGACGTAAGCCAAAGAAATCGTTTGGTCCTCATTCAACGTTTGCATCGATTATCTGTATCCCCTTTTAGTTTGACGTCTTTCGAATTTGTTAAAAATAATTTTTTCAACTTTATTTATCATTGACTCTGGTGCAACCCCTCCAGTCTGGTGATCGTCTCTCAGTTATATAACTTCTCATTGAATGAAACGGTGCACTCAAATTGGAGAATTCGCAATGTCGAAGCAGATAACGAAAGGCATAGTCGTCGACTGGAATAGACTAATTGTTTGAGCGCGTTACGATACTGGAAGAACAGTGTCCACTTAGAGCTTGCAAGCCTGAATTTAGTTGAGACGAATATTGGCGCAGCCAGGAGTGTTTGGTGCCAACGAAACTTCAAGTTTCCCCGTTATTTAAGGCAACGAGATATACGTATTTCGGAGTTCCGCTGCCCGCGGGAGATTCCATTCGTATAGTAGTAAAGTGGAAAGCTCGAAAGCTCGACTGTTTCAGAGGGAGCGAGTGAGTTCGGAGAGTAGCCGGACGCCGTCGACGCTATACCGACGCTATACCGAAGTCCGCCGTCGATATTAACAAAACTCGGCAGCGCCTCGCTAAACTTGAGTCTCTTCCATCCCTCCGTTCCTTTGCTATCTTCTCTATTTTTATTCCTTTCTTTATCACCCCCTCCACCCCTTCCTCCTCATCTCTTTCACTGTTTCTCTTTCCCGTTTGCCTTTCACTATGATTGGAGAATAGCGCCGAGCAAAACGCCAGAGAATAAAGCAACCATTGCCGAGTGGGGGAGGGGAAGGGGGGAAGGAAGAGTGGAGAAAGTTTGACGGTCTGTATCTCGCGGGGTGGTGAGACGGATAAGGGATGTAGATGAATGCCGAGTATAGATAGCACAAAGAGTAGCAGAGAGTATTGAAGAGCTCCTATAGGCATTACGGCTGTAGGGGATGTTGCGACGGGGTGGAAGTTACGTTGAGGTCTGAGTGAGGTTATACGGTGGCCCGAGTGAAAATCAAGTGTCAGATGGTAGCTGCTAGCTTGACGTGGTCCGTGGGGAAGAGGAGGGAGGAGTAAGGGTAGAGTTTCAGTTTGGGCATGCTTGGGTAATCAGCTACCTAATGAGCCGAATATAGGTTCGATGGTGCACACCCCTTATTGGCTGACGATATCCTCCATCCCCATCGACGCAGGCTATCGGATAAACTATTGTCCAGCGTGTTAAGCCTACGGATCTTAACACAATAGCCCGGCAGAAGCAGCCTCCCTTCTGGTTACAAATGACTCAAAAGTCAATCAGCTCTCTGAAGATAAGCCTCGATGCAATTTTAATCGCGAGCCCTTACCCTCTCCCCCGCTCTTTCCCTATCACCTTCCTCAATTTGTTTGGCCCCTATCGAATCTGCCCCAGGCACCCTTCCACCCTCGATATACGTGCGCCGCCCTTGATCTTCCTTTAGGGAAGTTTTTACGAGTCCCTCCCCGCTAGGAACTTTGTTGAATTCCGAGAATGTGTCGGTGCCTATGAATCGGCTTAAGAGGGATGGTCGCTGAAGACACCCTCGAGAGAGGGTGAGAGGGAAGGGCCTTGTTGAAAGGGCTTGCGAGGTATAATCATTTGCCAAAATTTCCTTAAGTATCAATGTTGCCGCGTTATCCCCTAGGAAACATGGGGCGAGGCAGCCCCTGAAAATACTGTGGGACAACAGGGGAGGAATTAACATGAACCGATTAGCAAGATCGGTACTGGTTACGTTGTGCGGGACCTTTGACCCGTACGGTTATATCCTCATCAGGAATTCTCTTTACACCGCGTTTCGCTCAACTTCTTTTTTATATACCTTTTCTCTCTTCCTCTCGCTCTCTCTCTTTCTCTCTCTGTCTCTCTGTTGTTTTTTTTTAATTCGTTCCTCTTTCTGCATAAATATACTTTGCATATATACATCCATATAGAACCTGTAGCTGTAGCTACATGTCCATCTAGGGAGTACTTAAATGCTGCGCTCCGTATCTCGTAGATTACCGAGCTTCTTCCTCTCTAACGGATCACTCTAAAAGTGGGCCAACCTCCTCTGTAGCGAGACAGATTGACCTGATAACCTTCTTAATTCCATCCCCCTATCGCTATCCACGTTTCAAAATTTCTCTAATACAATCCTCTATTAATTAATCCGACTCCCGCGTCTTCCCGACTCGGCAGTGCTTTCGCCTTGCATACCAATATATACGCCATCTTGTTTTCCCTATTTCTCTAATACGCCTCTTCTCTTTAAGGTATTTTTTGTTTTACTTTTTCGGCGCATTATCGATGAATCATATTTATGAGCAAGTGAGTGGACGTGAGATTAAGAGGGTGACTGGCTGTCTCTGTCTCTCTCACTGGCTCTCCTTCTCCTACCGTCCTACCGTCCGTCTCTCTGCATCCCACTTCCCCCTCCCGTCTAAGAGGGCAGGGGCGTCGTTCCTCACGTAAAACTTCCTACGAAACTCCACGCAACAGGTACCTTCGGCTCTACCTTGAAGTTTTATTCGAAAGTTGGTTCGCGTGCGAGTGAACGTCGATTCTCCGTGAGCCGGGTTTAGTGTTGGGGGTATAGTGCGGGGGTGTAGAAACAGCAACCCCGTAAAGGATATCGTGTCTCTTGAGAAGGGTGAACGGAATGCGTCCCCTCCCCTTAGTACCATACATAGCATAATATGCCACATGGCAGATGGCGTATGACGGCATGCGCGTACCATATGCGAATACCTAGACTTTCAGTACCGGAGAGAAGAAACCGTGGAAATTGTGGAAATCCGTGAAATTCTAGAGGAACGTGAATTGTGATGCTCGTCGTAGAAATTCGTTGATCGACCTCGTTAAGTTAACTTCGCGGAGCGAGCGCCATTGCACAACGTTCCTCCCCGGGATTGCGACTTTCCACCGGGATGAAACCTAATTACAAACCATAAAACATCACTGGAAGGTTTACCGGTCGCGTTTACACCAGGAGTCCTACTTGCCAGAGAGACTCTTTCGCGAGGTTAAACCTCCAGGATCGTAAACCCGGCTCACAGGGAACCAACCTCGTTGGCCTTAGACTGCGATATCGTGACAGTTTCCTTTAGAGTCTCGAATGTCCATTCACAGCTCCTGCCCAACGTCAAGAGCCACCCTCGAGATCAACCCCGTCGACCCTTAACCGATCCCGTCTCCCGGACCCTCTGAATATCCTGTTAACCCGCAAGCACATATTAGCACTGAGATAACCTACGTGAGTGTCAGTCGCGACTAAGCCAACCTATCTTAATTCCAGCAAACGCAAAGCCGCTGACCTTCGACGAGGTCTACAACCAGAGCAGCCCCACAAACTGCACCGTCTACTGCGGCGGGTTGACCAATGGCCTCACGGAGGAGCTCATGCAGAAGACATTCTCACCCTTCGGATCCATCCAGGAGATACGCGTCTTCAAGGACAAGGGTTACGCGTTTATTAGGTGAGTCACGCTGCAGGTCACCTTCAGTTATCGTGAGGTCTCTTTAAGAAGAAGACCTACCCCAATGCTTCCAATGGCCGTCGAGGAAAACGAGGACGTCACTCCCGCGCTTCCTGAGAGGGGGATGAGGGTGACTCTCGATAGTACTATAGCACTGCTACCTACTGTTGGTAACAGTGTTAGTAAAGAGAAATGGAGGATCGTGGTAGCTAGAGAGAAAGAGAGAGAGAATCTTCCTTTTTATCTAAGAAAAAGAAGCATTCCTCTATTCGGCTTTCTGCCCTCGTTCTCGAGGTTCGGCGTTCTTACTTTACCCCTGGCGACCGCCCTCGGCGCCACCCTCGTCGAGCTGTGGACAATGTCCGTCGTTCAACTATCTTCCGTCTAATTGCTCCGCTCCATTCTTCCGCCACGCTGCCCGGAAACGAACGTCCTGGAAGGATGACGAATGACTAGTAGAACCGACAAGGCCACTTCTTTCTTCTTTACGAACGAAACTACTAGAAGGTTGAAATATTCTCTCGTTTCATATAGATATATGTAGACTGTACTTATATGTAAATGCACATATGTACCTGGGATAGGGATGAAAAGGAGATAGATATTATATACAGTTATATCCTCTGATAGATTGCTGCTTATCGGTCAAGGAAAACGGACATTGTTCAAAACTCGGGAACGAATCCTTCGGCTTCCAGACGAAGCCATCCGAGGATTCCCGAAGCTGTCGTAAATCCTTAACGGAATTGCCGGGTACGTGACGCCCGGGCGACACGCTGCATCGCTCTCCATTCAGCGAGCCTTGGAAATTAATAGACCGTACCGTGAACCTCGAAAGGGCCGGATTTAGATCAGCTATTCGAGTAGGGTGCTGGAGTGTACCATTATCTAGGAACATTGAAAATGAGAAGTTTGGGGGAAAAAATATATCCACCTTGGATTCCTTTGAGAAGAAAAATTCAATATCCCTCAATGCAATACGTAGGAATATAGAAGAACAGTTTCTGATTAGAGTAACTGCTATCTAGCGGACCTATAGTACCGTTGTAGACCTATTGAGAATTGGACTTGCGGATGTCTGCGTCGTCACTCACAAAAGACCGGAAGTGACACACACGTGTTTGCCGGCTGAGGAAAAAGGTCGAGGACGAGGTCGTGGATTCCCCGCTCGTGGATTTAATCCTTTGCTAAGGATGCACGGAAATGAAACCCTCCCAACCTCAGCCAAACCCACCTTGGCATTATCTTTCCCGTCGCAAGAGTCGACTTTTTCTCTTGAAGCTTATATCATTTAAGAAAATGCAAAGAGTTCAAAGTTCATTAAATGCTAAGGGGATCACCCTTAGACGGGGCTGTAGGTCGTTTGAAAATATTTTGACTCCGTCAAGGCTAATTGGTAGACTGGGAGTAAAAATGGAATGAAAAATACGAGTTCACCGTATAGTCATATGCGAATCCGGGAGTCATTTGAGAACGTGCATGTACGTAACGTAACCCCTGTTCGTAGAGCTTTACGTATGGAGAGTCAGAAAAATGACGCTCCTGACTCGATCGAATTACCCACTCCCCAGGGAAGTTTGCATATTTTTCCAAGCAACGTCCCGACGTGCCATCATCCCAGGTCCATAGTTTTAATTAGCCGAGACTAATATTTGTCTGCGGCTTCCGTCAGCCCAAGTACCACCGACTTGTCACTTCTCCGCGTTAATAGTTAATATTTTTAACAATGACACATCTGAAAATTCTCACTGTGGCGAATCCCCCTCCTCCTCCCCCTCTCCTTCCCGCGTCCTAACCGTGTCTTCGTTTTCCCTGAACTTTCGCATTTCGCCGCGGATCAGGTTCACGCCATGCGAGAATTGAAAGACGCTGTAGGACGCTCGTAGTGGTTTGCAATGGTAAGGATAAATGAAAAGGGTGAAAAGGAAAAACTACGCGGCTTTCTCGGCCATTACGTGGATCTCTCGGATTTCCCAGGATCGTCAAAACTGTCATACGAGGAGTTGCGTGTAGATCCTGAAGAGCGTAGAGATGTATCTCTATAGAGTGTATGTGTCTCTCTATTATAGAAAGACATGGAGAAAGACTGGGAACTTTAGTGCGAACTGCCGACGTAGCGGATTGGGATTTCTTTCTTGGACGAGAGACTCGACCGGTAATGTAACGAGCTTTCCCTTTTTTTTTTTTACAACCCACCATGAGAATGGCTTCTTCAGCGATAATATAAACATTTTATTAACTCTTAACTCGAGGTAGCAAGCGTGTGCAGTCGAGATTACCTTGATAATGTCGCGAAGAACGACGTGTTTATGTCGAAGTCCTTCCAGGACGATAGCTAAACGAAAAAGGGAGTGAAATGGGATAAGCGAAATAACTGTGCTCTATTTTGCGAAAGATCAAAATTTTGATCCTAGAAAAAAATACGAGTCGCTGTGTGTCCTGAAGGATATCCAAGTATTTTTATACAGCTGTGTATGTATATATAGATATGATATCGGCATCTAAGGTTTTCATGTGAAAGCATAACCTAACCAAGATGACCAAGATGGCGATGAAAGGGGAAACTCAGAAAGGTAGCTGCTGTCGTTACTTATTCGCAAGGTATCGAACTGCCATTGCTTCTTGCTGGTTTACACGATTATCGAGCTCGTTCGATGGTTCAATGGTTCGCTAGTTGCCTGGTTTGCTGGTTTGCTGGTTCACTAGTGGTTGGTTCACCCTTCGGCCTCAGGGTTCACGATAAACTCGTATAAATTAGGGCGCGGCAGTCGTAGAGGAGCCGTTGTAAACTGGAGTATAAGAGCCAGGCTGTAATGTCCTGAGAAGATGGAGGAAAGCAACAAAAAAAAAAGAAACGAGAGCTCAGCATTTTTTTCTTTGCTATTAAAGATTTTTCTAACGGCAGCATTTTCTTTTTTCTTTGCCCTCGTAGGTTTTCGACGAAGGAATCCGCCACGCACGCTATAGTTGCTGTGCACAACACGGACATCAACGGTCAGACGGTGAAGTGTAGCTGGGGAAAGGAAAGCGGAGATCCTAACAACGCTCAGCAAACGGGACAGGTAAATTCCATGAATACGCAATTTTCATGAAGAAAACGTTCATCAGTCAAATTATTGAAAATACATTTTCGTGCGAATCGTATTTTCCAAGAATTCTCATTTCTGCTTTCGCGAACTTCATGAAAGTATTATATTCGACTCCCTTTAATTTATTCCATTGATATAACGAGCACCGGAAATCGATGATTTACCCAGTATAGATGATATTATGTCATCTTAAGAGAGACTCTCCGTATTCTGAAGGTAAATTTTTTTAGTCGGGTAGCACTGTGAGTTTCTCTATAGAGAATCTATCTATATGTACTATATATATATAATGTCGCTCCTTATAGATCTCGTCATAGTAAGGGCTGGTTAAAGGGTGGTTAAGGGCGCGGTTATGGGAGTTTCGGTGGCAGAATCGAATGGGTCCTGGGTGTTGGGAGGGATGCTGGGAATCGGGCAAGATTCCACTCTATTCAGGATCCTCTCCGTTACTGGTGCGGTATAGTGCGGTGTGTGGGGTCTCTTAGCAATTAGCGCCGTTAGGACGAGTAGCTACGTCCGATCGGGGAATAGAACGTTGTGCCCGTCCTGAGCTCCTTCCGCCCATCCATCCGCTGTTACTCGGCCCGTGACATCGCTCTAATTGATCCCTATTCCCATAACGCACCTAGACCAACTCCCCTGCCCCTCATTCTCTCTGTACCAACCCCATCCCCAACCCCTGGCACTTAGTTGTCCATATCGAACTCGTATCACGGGAGTTGGTTTATTCCGTTTCCCATATTCTGGTTAATTCGCGAGGTCGTTGGTGGATTCTTGGAGAGTATCAACAATGATATATCGATTAAGGGTTGCATTAAATAATTCGTGGGGTTGTATAGCTTGGACAGTTTAGTTATGGTGAAGAATTTTTTACAGGCTCTGTCTTCGGCGACGTACCCGTACTACGCGGCGGCAGCTGCGGCCGCTGCGGCGGCGGCCGGCGTCGCGGGCGTCGGTGGGGTTGGAGGCGTCGGAGGCGCCGGACAGCTCGGCTACTGGTACCCACCACAATCCTATCCTACGACGGCAACGCAAATGCAGGCTGGCGGATTTCTTCAAGGGATGCAAGGATACACCTATGGACAGTTTGCTGGGTATCAGCAGGCTCAGTATATGGGGTGTGTATATAAGGGTGGATTTTAGTTAATATGAATGGTGAGTTTCGTTGATACGAATGAGAATCGAGTTTATTCCGAGACAGGATGGGGATGGGAGTTCACGCGGCAGGAACGGCTGCTGGATGGGGACAGGGTTTACCCGGTGGACCTCAGCTACCCCCTCACCACGCCACAACGGTCACAGCACCCCCTGGGGTGCAGGCTGCACCCCCGCCACCCCCGCCACCAGCGCAAATGATGGCCTACCCCATGCAACAGTTCCAGGTAATCCTTACTTCTCTGAAACCCACCTCATCCTCGTGTGCGTGTTCAAGTCGCGCTTCCTAGTGCACGCTGCACGACGCCGCACGCGATTCTTTCTTACCCGGAGACTCTCTCTCGGTCTCGATCTCCCGAGAGTCCATAATCGGGGACTCCCCTCAAACATTCCATCTGGCTTCACCATCAGAATCATCTCAATTCTTCTCCTATCTGCATCCAACTCTCACTTCTCTCACTTCTGCATCACTTTATTAAGCATGACGATCGCTCTTCCTGATCTCCCGAACCCCTGGAACGTCCTCGTCCTTCCTCCAGAGAGTTCCTCATCAGCTCCCTGGTGGAAGCACGATTTCAGTTTCCTGCACCTTCTCGTTGATCGGTTACCCAGCCGAATGGTTCGTCCCAGGTTTTTTGAGCTCAGTCACGGAAAGAGACAAAATGAAATAATAAAAGAAAGGCAAACGATACATAATTAACGAAAGAAATAAAATTCTTTCTTTGATCGGACGAATCCTTTTGAATGTTAAATCCAGGACGATCCTTTGCGGGATGGTAACGGAGATCTTTTGTAGGTGCGTTCCTTATTTACGTGTTTGGGTTCGCAGGCACAGTGATCGCTACCACTACCAGCACGGCCCCGCTTGTCATTTCTTTCGAATATCAATTAGCCGAGAGAGCTGTATCACTGTCCCAGTTCAGTCTCGAACACTAGTCTGTACGTAGGTGAACTTTGCTGTAAATAAGTACCGTTTTGTAAGCGCGACTGAGAGAGAAAGAGAGAGAGAGAGAATGCGAAGAACGAGTGAGAACGAAGCGATGAGTGGGCGAAAGGTCTGAAGGGTGAAAGACGCGAAGAGAGGAGACGGTGCGTGAATGATCGTGTGCGTGTACAAAGAGGCTGAAAAGATGGCCGAGAGTCGATTCGAGATTCGTCTCGAGCGGCTCTCGGCGAAACGCAGCCACGAGACCGTCGGAGCCATCGATCGTCGTCGTGGTGCGCGGTTGGCATGGGATATATTCCTAGAGGGTGGCTCGTGAGTGCTGAACCAGAGGGGTGGTCGGATTTGCGATCTATCGCGTTACCCCGTTAAGCGGGCTGAAAGGCATCGCGAGTGCACATTATTCCCTGGGATTTCCGACGGCAAGGAGAAAAATCAAAATCACGTCCTCGACCTCGCGACTTCAGCGGCGCCATAAGCCACCCTCGGAAGAGTCACCCTCCTTCATAACGCGGCCCGAGTAATTCAGACTTGGTGCCTCGACGGCTCCGACGTTCCAACTACTGGGGGAGCCTACATCACCAGCTTTAACGTGGCTGCTAATTCGGCCGGGAGTCTAGTATCACTGACTCTCCCTCTGAGAGAAAGAGAGAGAGAGAGAGAGAGAGAGAGAGAGAGAGAGAAAATGAAAAGGAGAGAATGAGTGTGATTGTGAGTGTGAGAGAGCCTAGATATTTCTCCTAGAAATTCGGACAGCAGACTTAACCAGCGTTTGTGTGTTCAAATGGTAAAGTGTGTTCTTGGTTGCGGTCCAGCTAGCGGATGAGGACTGGCTGACGCCTAGCCTCCTAGTGTGATGGTAAGCAAGTACACCCCACCGACAGCAACTACAACCACCACCACCACCACAACAACAACAAGTACTACTACTACTATTACTACTTCTACTACAACTACTACAGTAACAACCACAACCAACACCATCACCACCACCACCTCCACCACCACCGCCATCACCGCCACCGCCACCGCGACAACAAGAACAGCGAACCTGCCACTACCGGCTTGACGACACCCGAGTACAACCCGAGTGAAATAAAGAGAAGTCCCGCTTATAAAAATCGGCCACTGTCGATCGCCACGTGGGATCCCGCACTCTGCGACCTGCCGCAATCCTTATCCCTTCCGTAATCACAACCACCACCACCACCACCACCATCCCCACAGCCGATATAAAAAGTAATACCATTAAAATGTTAAACACAAAAGTGCAAGCGCGCTCTGTTTGCCCAAGGATTGTCGGGTTTACTCCCTCCGTGGATAAGATCCTCTCTTAAGATTATGGGACGGGAGTCCAGAAAAATGCCTGGGGGACCTCTAGGCGATGTGTAAATCCGCGAAATTGTCACGTTATCGCACGGCAACTTCTCTCGCGTATCTCGCCGGGCACTCTCTTTTTAACCAAAGTACACATACGTTATTTGTGATGATATTATAACTATTTAATGGAGTTAAATACCAAAGGAGGTGTCGCATTCTCACACACAGACAGAGGAGATAGAGTATCGCACATCGCACGTCGCACGTCGCATCCAGGCGATGCGACTGACAGTGAAAACCGCCCGTTTATAGTCAGACCACCTCGGCTTCCTTCGGAGTTCTCTCTCAGGCCGGATCTTCGTGAGAGCGACAAGATATACATACCTACATAAGGCGCATGGAGAACGACCAGGTCCAGAGAGATCATACGGGGAGACTGTATCCTCTCCGTTATTTTTGTAGTTGACGTACCGACAATGTCGTGTCGACGTCCGCTTGGGCGTCGGGACGCGTAACGCTTCGAGGGAGGAGACGTAGTCTGACTATTGGGCTCTGATCGGGGCGTAATTGCAAACTGTATAAATAATAAAGAGATCGATGAGATGTAGAAGGGTTTCGAGAGCGCAAGAGAGATGCTAATTAAATAAAGAGAGACGGTGTGTATTTGGAAAGCAAAATAGCTAGTTAGTTAGGTATATTATAATATGAAAACTACTGTGGCGAGCCGAAATTCGGCGGCAAGGGGCCCGAGAGCGAGAGAGACAGTGTGGGTGTGCGTGTGTGTGTGAGAGGGGGAGAGAGAGAAAGAGAGGGAGAGATCAAGAATGATGAGAGGATGCAAAAAAGAGAGAGAGAGAGAGAGAGAGAAAATGAGAATTTTAAGGATAACTGATGACACGAATTACGCGACAGGATGAATTCTATCAAAGGACGACGAAGACGACGACGACGAGGTGATTGTGTGACGAGGATCTTTCTAGAGAGGAGCGCTTATCGCGCGGATAATGTTATCTTATCATTAGAGAGTACGGAATCGATTTGATCCTCCCGGTAAGAGCCTGGATAATCGAGCCGCAATATTGGCGGACGTTAGGAAATTTTGTATCGAGAGTTAGGGGAAAATCGGACACCGTGTGTCCCACAATTAACCGTAATAATTTGGACAGTAGTTAATCGGAGGCGCATCAGCAGCTCCTCGGATATTTTTATAACGCGTTAAGCGGAGTGACACGGGGTCACCGGCGTAACCTTGAACTCCATTCGCAATTAAACCACGCAAAGAAACGCCCACAGTCATACCACTATCACGGCAGAGGCAACAATCCTTCTTCCCCAGACTTCGACGTCCATCGCGATTCGAGGCGCGGCGACATTTTTAACCAAAGATTAGATTTTTTATATATTATATCGAACGGGAAACGGGAGACTTAAGCGTTAAGTAGTAAATCGTTAAGCTTAGATCAAAGTTGAGAAATGATGCTGGCGATCAATGGAGAAAAAGGAGGATAAATGTCAGAGAGGGCCCAAAAAGCTGATAACGAATAAAGAGAAGAAGAAGAAGAAGAAGAAGGAGGAGAGAATCTCGGAATTTCTCCTCGTGTCAAATGATATATGTGTGTGTGTGTATAGGAATATATATGTGGGGATGGTTCAGAGGTTACAACTTCCGTACGGCCCGATCGCCTCCCATTGCCCTTATTGTCTCCGGAACCAGAGTCGAAAATCTCCCTCAACCCCCTCTGTCTGCCCGGATATTCTCGGAGATGGTACACGCGTGCCCCCGTAACCCCGATCGGTCGAATTTCGGTCCAGCCGCCCTACAAAATCTTGGATATTAAGACATTCGATATTGCGCACAGTGTGAGCAACTTTTAGACAGAAAAATGAATACGAGAGAAACAATTAGTAGCTAGTAATTGCACAGAAACACACGTACACCCACACACAGACGCAAATGTTCTACGCCATACAGAATCATATACACAGACTAATATACGAAGCACGAAAGTTAGATTAGATGAACATTTTTTGTGATCGCGTGTCCTGTCCGCTGAGCGGATCACTAAAAGGCCGGTCGTACATAAAAACAATGAAAACTCCCATAGAGGCGATCCCGTCGATGGATATGAGGATATGACGTACGAGGCTCTCTTATCGCTCCATGAAAACCAGACAAATCAATGAGGGGCGATATCAAAGGAAAGACGGTGTAGATAAGAGAATTTGTACGGACATAGAGATGGAGCCATTCCCAATCTTGTACTAGACATTTTCACCCCTTTTTTTTCCCTTTATTTCTCTCTGACTATTTTTTCCGTTGTCTTTCTCACCCGCCACCCCATCACGCCCCTCTCTCTCTTTCTCTCTCGTCACTCCCTCTGCCTCTCTTCCGATCGGTTTTTTCAGGCCTTTCGCATCCTATCCAAGCACCCAGGCATTCAGAGCCGACACCCCATCGGCCCTCCCACTCTCCATCCGAGCGTTACTATTCCTCTTTGAAAGTAGAACATCCGCGTTTGTCCCTCAAAAATGAAACTGTCTCATCTACGGGAGCGTATCGATGGAAAAACCATGAGTTTTCCGGTAAACAGTATCAAAAGGAGCGAGCAGACGTCTTTGTTAATCAAAAGGATAAAGGAAACGAGTGAACGACTGATAGGCAGACAGAGAGACAGACTGATAGACGGACAGACGGAACGACCAGGAATGAGAATGTGAGAGAGAGAGATGGAAAAAGAAACGTTGGAAGAGTGAAAGTGCGAGTGAAAGATCGAAAGAAAAAAGTCAAAGAGTATATCGTGCTTTAAGCGAATCAAAAGCTTTTCTTTTTTTACGTTTAAAAATCAAAAACCGAAAGAGAGAGTGATCAAAGTAATTTTTTTCGAAATTTCGATAACCCGGCGACCACTAGTCTTGTCGCACCAATCCCGTGCGAGTGCTTACGGAAAGGGGTTGGAGGGCAGAGATCGAGCGAGTCACACAGATCGCGAAATAATAGTGATTAAGGATTTTTAGAATCTTTAAGCTTTATAAGGCGTGCGCTATACCTTGATCCTATCGGCGATCCAGCCGCCTCCATTGTTCCCGTTGGTATGACGGATATATCGTGGCTATAAGGCCAAAACTAAATCAAATATATTATATATAATTATATATACATCTTGTCATGTTTTCATGTTTTTTTACTACTGCTCTCGATTAATCGAAAGTATATCGAGCGTCTTGCGCCCTGCGAGTCAAACGAATTAGACACGACGACGATTACGATGATAAGGAGAGAAGGAGGGGGGAGAAAAAAGAAATAAAGAAAAACAAAATGAACGAAGGGTCAAAGGTCCACGTGTAAGACGAGTCTCGGATGTCGCGCCGTTCGCGATCGCGCTGGATCGTCGCGCGGATCAGCGGCTATATTTTGATATTTTTACCGGAAGCTGCGCCTCCGGTAATTTTGATATTTTTCCTAGAAGCTTTTGAACGAGGTACAACGTTAGTCTGTAAGTGGTGAGGCTCGAGAGGCAATATACAGATATATATATATATCTATACGTATAAGTGTATATCATTTGACTTGGCGGCCATTAGGTCGAACTAGAGCCGATTCGCTTTGCCATCCAGCCCCGATTTTCCTTCGCCTCAATAGAAACGACGACAGAATACGATTATATGATATTATTAAAAAGAGAAAAGCATTAAAAAAAAAAGAACAAAGAGATACCGATAGCCTTAAGGACACGACGCGAGCGATAGCGTTATTATACAGCGGAGATAACGAGCGACGAGGTGAACGAGATGAATTATAAATATATATATATAAACATACATACCTACTTATACATATAAATACGTATAGGTACGTCAGAAATTAGTTTTAATCGTAAGGAAAGCGCTGAGCGTGCCGTGAGAAACAAGTAACCAAGAACAAAATAAATGATAAAGAAAAAAAAACCTGTACATTATTAGTTAGGAGAAAAATAAAAATGTAGGTAATTTTCGTGAAGGCCGAGAAGGAGAATGCGCGGAGAGATTGCATAATAATTATAATAACGGAGTCCAATGAGAAAAGCGAGTTTTAGTCTCGATTACCAAGAGAGACCAGTCAACAAAAAATGGAAGGTGTCCCCCGTCTTATCGGTCAGTCAAAGATAACGATGCTCGATAAAGATCGTAGAAGGAGAAACGAAGCCAGATCCGTATATGGTAATTTTCTAATTCCATATTAAATCTTCCTTCCTCTCCCACCCCCCCCCCCCCCCCCCCCAATTAATCCGTCACCCACATCCCACGCGTCTACCCACCGAAATGCTAGACTCGCCTCTCACAAATTAACTCTCAGCGTCTCTCCTCGGCTTTCGCGATATTTCAAAGAAGAGAGCGACGCGCACGCCGCGACGCTGCTCGTCCTGTATAAAAGTGTCTGGAGGCGCCTTAGAAATTAAGGCATAGGCTTAATGACGTCGTCTACGTGAAGTAAGCGCGTAAGGGTTAGCTTTAAGTATTCAAATGGAACGCATAGAGTAATAAGATGAGAAGAAAAGAAGTAGATGACTTAATTGACGTAGGGATGATCTTAGAGAGATAACGAGATAACGAGCTGATGGGAGAAGATACGATGGATGACGTTCAGTATTGGGGAAGGTGGGTGAACCCTGGGCAATAGCAAAGGGAGGTGGGTGAGATTTATTGGAGGAAAGAGAAGCAAAAAAAAGAGGAAAAAACAAAATATATATATACATACAACTTACGCGAGGTAAGTCTAAAGTTGTAAGAGCCAATTATCGTAAGACGCGCGCGCGCGCACACACGCACACACACTACACAAGGGGATATATATATATATAAAGATACAGATACAGAGACGCAATTCCGTACGGAAATCTCACATACGACGGAAACGCGCGTTAGATGCGTGAGATGTGCGTGACGTACGGATGAATTGATAGATTCTATACTAGCACACTGATAACACAGCCTATAGATGCAGCCACGCGTTTTAGAGGGACACAGGGGACACACGGAGAAACAGTAGATCTCTAGGGGCGGAATTTAAAGAAACTCTAGACTTAGTCTAGTCTAGTCTAGCCTATCGGTCACTAGTTTAAAGAGGAGAAATAGCGAGTAAATATATCTGCAGAATGCATTGAGCACCGTCACTTATGTGGCTGCTGCCTCCATCTTCGCATTCGATTCGATTCGGCGAATCGAAGCGTGTGCCTGGTGGGATGCGCTCGGTCCTTGCGAAGGAAGATTCTGCCGTCGCGAAGGAGCGCGTCGGGACGCCGTCGCGGTGCCAGTCTTATAAGCTTCGGCAAGTCGCCGCTTATGGCTTTATCGAATCGTGAGATTCGGGGCTCACCATCCAATCCAATCTCTCTGTTTCCTTCCTATTTCATTTTTTATCATTATCTCTCTCTCGCTCTTTCTCTACCTGTTCTTATCTTTCTCAAATATGTAATATCAATCCTTCACACTTTAACCAGATGCTCCCCATCTCCTTGCGCGTCGATGGAGGCTAACGATTAGTTCACGAGCAATCGTGAATACTCGGCCGAAGGTCCTTTTTCTCACGCTCCCTTATCGCGCCCGATCGAGGCCTTATCGCGTGACAGCTGACAATCAAGAGAAACATGCTTTAAAGAATCTTCATTTGTTCGCGCCGAGCTACGGTAATTCGCAAATCGCGAATCTCTTCGTCGCGGCCTCCCTCTCACTCGCTCGGTTATTCCGTACACTTATCTACTAGCTTCGACTTATTTTGTCTCTGTCTCTCTCTCTCTACAGAGAGTAAACTCTACGGACAGACAGAGAGAGGGAGAGACAAAATCATCGACATAACCACGCACTACCGCAGATACAAAATATATTATACAAGCATACATGCATATTTAACCGATACCAGACTCCCGTACATAAGACCCTCCCCTCTCCTCTTCTCCTCCTTCGTCGAGAGAAAATTCATGAGAACAACTCCTGAAAGTACTTTGCGATCGGAACAAGGAGAGAGAGAGAGAGAGAGTCGGGAAGTGAAGGAGAAAGGGAGAGAGAGAGAGAGGAAGAGAGAGGGCTGAGAGAGTGAGGGAGGGATAGAGAATGGGGAACATAAAATATGGAGAATTCGTATCCATCGTGTGTGACGAATCGCTATTACGAAGATTTTCAACTAAAGGCGCGACTGCCCGATCATTCTGAGTTCGATTCCACTTGTCGCTAACGAGATAGGATTGATCGGTATCGCGTACGGAGCAGCAGCCAGGCCAATTATACTTACGAATACAGAGCACCGCAGAAGAATACTTAGATATTAGTGCAAGCAAATAAGGAAACGACAAAAAAAAAATACGAGAAAAAATGTAGGAGCCGTAAGCGTAGACGTACTGAATATAATATAAATATATAAATATATATAAATAAACAAATATATATAAATATATATGTATATTATATATACATAAGAATAATGTTAGAACGTGCGACAGAGCGACCGAGAGAGAGAGAGAGAGAGAGAGAGAGACAGAGAGAGAGAGAAAGAAAATAGTATGCATGTGAGAGCGCACGAGTGAAGAGAGAAGTTAATGCGTATCGAGTATAAGCTTGAACGGCGAATCTGACGACACGCTGTTAATGTCGCTCTGCGCGCCTATAAAATGGCGCGCCTCTGTGACACCCTGTTAAATACCACGAACTATTTATTAAACGAGCTGTAACTCATGAGAGCGTGTGTGACAGAGTATGCGAGAGAGAGAGAGAGAGAGAAGAAAGTTAAGGAATGAGCATAAGTAAAGTAAAGAGTGAGTGAAAAAGAAGAGAGTAAAAAAAGAAAGAGAAATTTTTGTAAAGGTCCAGGTGGACCCCGTGCGACCCAGGACGATCCGCGAATTGTCGTTCCTCGTGGACGATCGTGCCGCAGTCAGTCGCCTTAACGCCCCTTCGAATATATACATACCTAAATGCATATATACACCCTTATGTACTAAGGGTTGGCAGTCACGTATCACTCGGAGACACATACTGTTCCCTCGAGAAGAGATCTCGTCCTACGTCATATAACCCCAGCATCCTGGTAACGCGCGTACTTCCTAGTCTTTTACAACCCCCTCTTTCCCACCCCCTAGCAGCTCTCGCAACAGTACGACGCGACGTGTTATACAGGCCGTTTCTAATTTTCAAAATCACTGTGCAGCCGGGTGTCTCCTTCCGACCCCGATTTAAAAGAGACAGGTCGGTATCGGTGTTCGATCGTTCCGTCGCGACAGTGAGGATCCGCTTTTTCTCCGAGCTCTTCCTCCGGAGGACTCGTTGGATCATCCCTCAGGGTGAAACGCCACGAGGGATGACTGGAGCTCGAAGGAAGGAGAGCCGAAGAAAGAACATCCGGAACTCCTTAGCATCCTCCGTTCGTGGGCTCACCGCGCCAGCTTCTTCTAGCAATGGATTCTCGCTTCGGGTCTCTGTCGAAGATCAGCTGCCCCCCCTGCCGAGGGGGGGGGTCGGAGTGCCGGAGAGCTGGAGGGATCGAACGTAAAAGGACGGAGAGTTTGTGTCTCGAAGAGAGAAAGATAGAGAATCGCGCGATCGAAGGTCTCACGGGGTTACTGTCGGATCTCTTTGCATACTTATTGTTAGATTCTAACGTAGAAGAGAGTTTTGGGGCAGGACGAGATGAGGACAGACGTATGAAGGCGAAAGCGCGGGGGGAGATAGACGAAGGAGGGACGGAGAAGAAATAGCAGGAAAGTCAGAAGGATAGAGAAGAAAACGTGCGAAGCCTGTATGTTAATTTGCAACGACGCGAAAAGGGGTACACACATCCACACACGTACGTACACACATGAGACGCCTGGGACGTGCGTGAAAAATAAAAAGAAAAAAAGAAAAAACATGTATGATATTATATATATATACATAATACGACATAAAGTATATTATAAATGATGATGAATATATATATATAAATATATATATAACACGACTATATATATTATATATATATAAATACTATACAAATAAACAAATTATAAATATGGAAAAAAATATATAAACAAAAATACAGGATAACGTTTAGACATAAGTATAAGATACTATTATTATGATGTATGGTTGGTTTATAATGTAAAATATATTATAGAAAATGTATTCTATCGATTTCATTCCATTTAATCCAATCCCACGTCGCACCTGTCAAAGCAGCCGTTTCAGCCACTCACTCTTTGCCGATTCTCAACGGCGCGCAATTACCCATGGAAATGAAAGTAACGGCCTAAGCCTTCGACCTTTCACCTTCCGCTAGTCCATTAGGCGGACATATCTACATTACGTATACGTATAGGTATCTACGTGCTCGCAATAGCTGGCAGATAATTTGAGAGGGGCGGAGGGACGGAGGGGGGAGGAGGGGAACGGGATTTTCGTGTAATTTGCGTAACGCGAAATGGACACCAGGACACACCCCCCCAGCGACGTCTAGGCGGAGTGGCCGGTTGGCCCGAAATTGAAAGTGAACGAGTCGACCGAAGCGATGCTGGATCCAAGAGCTACGCGATGCCACACCATGGCAGGCATGCGACGCCATGCGACGCCATGCGACGCCATACCAGACCGCAGCAGAGCAGGGCATGTCGTGCCGTGCCGTGCCGTGCCGCGCCGCATCGTTTCGAGAGGGTGAGATACAGAGAGATAGGGGTGAGATACGGAAAAAGGGGTAGCGTAGCAGAAGATGGAATGAGGGAAAATGGTTAAGGGGGTTTGGGGGGGGGGGGTGCCTCATTGGCCGTGGGGTGGTAGATGGGGCAGAGGGGAAGCATAGTCCCTGTAGTCACGTAGATAGGTAAACGTGGTATGAGCTTATATAATATATATAGACGCAAATGGGATATATGTGTGAGTACTGCAAGGGTTGATAGGAATGCTCCGGTATAGGTGCTAGGGGATATAGGTGCGCGTAATTGCGAGATAGGGGTGCGGTACCCAGTTATTTTAGCTGGACTGACGGACACGCCGACATGACAGCCTACGAAGTCCGAGCGTCGGCGTCGAGCGTCGAGCGGCGTGTCCTCGCGTGTGGCCGGACGTCCGCGGACTATAGAGACTAGACGGACTATACGGACTATACGGACTATACAGAGCCCCTATGTATAACGTGGTATATAGAGTGGCGCAACGGAGAATAGCGTAGTATAAAGCATAAACTACAATTAGCGGTAATCCGCGTGACACGGGCATGCCACCCTTTACGGATATTACGGCATTAGCCCCCTCTAGCTCTACGCCTAGTACCCCCTTCGTCATTTCGGGACAGGGTGCATACTGCACTCAAATATCCAAAGTCGAATGAAATGCATCCCTGGTGAGTCATTGGTTAACGTGAGGAGTTTCGAATTTTCATCTAGATACATAATTTCACGGTTAGACATTTTGTTTCGTGATTCTAGTCCAATGGCTGATGATCTGCCGAAGCTAGGGGTGATTTCGTGGAACGTTGTGAGGGTGGTTCCGAGGTAAAATGACCTTTTGGGAAGAGTCAAAATTAATCTAAGTGCAATTAGTCCAGTGGGAATTTCGACACGGTCGTCGAGTCAGGAATGGGTGCGGCTTGCGACCAATGGGAGATCGTCACTGGCCTCGCCCGGACATCGTGACGACCGGATGCAGTTCCGTTTAATTTTTATAACGGGTTGCATAATAATAACATCTAAATAATGACAGGAGCACCAGCGATACGCAGTACGATGTCACTAAGCCATGCCTGCCTTGCGCACGCAACACTTTCAATTATAAAGGGAGACTCGTGTAATTGTTGTTAATTTATGTTAAATAAATATTTGCCTTAGTCAATGCGTATCATCACAAGTAAGAAGACTGCACAGTCTTGCCTGATCGACCTTCACCCTCCGTAGCCACAGGGTGAATTTCGCAAGGATGCCAATTCCTCACGAATTCCAGAAAACGATCATTTTTATATATCGAGTCACTAAGTACTTCGTGTTCGATCGTGCCTTATCAGGTTTTTGATTTTTCTCCATTGTCCTCCCTTACTCGAAAAACCAAAAAGCTTTGGTTGAACGTAGAATAAGGGCTGTTCAAGAATTATTCTAATGGCGACGTTCCCTTCCGAAGACTCAAAGGTCCACTCGGGTCTGGAGAACTTTCGTGGGATTTTCCTTCGGGCGAATAAAATAATGGAACATTTGATCGATCAACCGCCATTCCTGGATACCCTGGATGTAAATTACGGTCTTTTAAAACTTACAATAGTACAGACTCTTTTGCCAGATAGCAGAGAATTCATAAAGAATCCAGTCGTCTTAAGGTATAAGGACAGATGGTCTCCATTCGCCTATTGGCCCGCTCATTGAATCGTATAAAGCGATGAGCTCTGTGAGTTCGAGCATGCAACTAGAGAAATATCCGTGAATAGTATGGATACTGCAGGCTGCTAGATACTCGGAGTAGTGAGCAATACCGAGCAGTAGTGAGCACTAGTGAACGATAGAACATTGGCGAAACCGTCAAGCCTCGACCGCAAATGAGAATAGTGGAGCGAACGCTGCTAGCTCCACGCTTCCCTGGTGACCGATGAGGCCAATTCTGTCAACCGCTCTGACTTTATTCTCAAACTGTTGCTCTAACTTTTCTATTAATTGAAACAGAGAAACTCGAAGCTCGAGCGAGCGCCGAACCCCAAGTCATCCAGGAACTAGCGCAGACTCTAATGTCAATTAAGTTAAAACATCTCTAACTGCGGACTCGCGTTACGCTTCGCGGAATTTCAAGAGGGCGACCGCCTTGCGGAAGAAGACGGATGCGAATGATATAAAATGGATTACCTGAAAATCGCGAGTGTAGTGGGTTTCACGCGATTCTTAGGAAAAGGGAAGCCGCAAAATTCTCGACCTCTTTTTGTCATTGTACACGCTGTCTGCCTGTAACGGAAGTGCGATTAGCCCTCTCGTTTCCGTCAATTCGAGTTCCACGGAAGAGCTGACTGGAATCAAGACCGGATTTACCAGTAACTCTGGCACAAGAATCACTGATACTCCACGGATAAGGTTGTTTAATATCCCGTTGTAGAAAATAGAGTTATCTGCAAATTCCTGTTGTATTTCCTTTATGCGTAGCTGTTTCTGACAGTTTATAATTGCTACCGTTTGCTAACCCCTGAATGCAGACTTACCGTTTACAGACGCCATTGACGACTGACGGGTGGTTGTGACTTTAGCGACTGTGGTGGAAAGTTCATGTCTTTCGTCGCTAGTACAGAACGAGGCGCCACTATCGCCATTTTAGCAGCTATGCTCGTTATGCTCGACAACGAGCCAGCATGAAGCAGCCGATGCTTCGTTCGGTACTTTGTGTTTGTAACGTTGTTTCGCGTCGTTGAATATATAATTTAAAAATGCGAAATACCTACTGTGAATGCCATGAATGAAAGATCATAATTGGTAACAGGAAGAGAAAGGTGGAACATCCTGGAGAACAAAAGAATAGTAGGCCTTCTTGGAGTTGAGCAGGTTAACCTAACCTCACTTTTTATGGAGGTTATGCTGTGGAGATCTAGAGACTAGTGGCTAAGGACTTTTGGAGTAATAAAGTGGATTTAAGCGAGGGTAAAAATGTCGTACTTGACTAGGAAAGAAATCGATGAGATGAAGCCGCAGATAGAGAAGGCGGTCCATAAATTCCTGGGCTTTGGTGAACCTGCCATCGTCACTACTGCTGTCAACTGCATTAGCTCTGGTTATGACAGACGGAAAACTGCAGGTTTATATTCCTTTAGTATCTTAGGAGGTTCTACTTGTGTTGTTTAATGTTGTATATATTAATTGAACATTGTGGTTTACTTGTTTACAGATAAGTTGTCTGCACTTCTGGAAGATAAAAAGGCAGCGAAATTGACAGAAAAGATATTCATGATATACGATGATACAAAAGCTGCTCAAAAATCGAAAAAGCGGTCCCATGCTGATGATAAAGACAAGGACAAAGAAATAAAAAAGGCCAAAATCAGGGATGATGAACCCAAAAATGAAAAGACCACGGAAGCACAGTTGTCTGCGGATAAAGTACTTACCCATTTTGACATCTCATAATACCCTCAAACTGTACTAAGTACCTATGAAATGTGTATTTCTTTTTCAGATCAAACAAATGATGGTTAATGCACAAAGAGAGATAGAAGAAAGAAAAAGAGCATTAAAAGCAATAAAACAGGAAGATGTACCTCCGGTGAGGCCACTTTTCAAAGCTCGAGATTCGTTACCCAATGTTGGCAGTATGTACAATCAGGGCTTACTAAGTAAAACTGATTCGGACAAAGCTAGAAAAATTGCTGCGCTTCAAGCTCAAATCAGAAACAAATTGAGTTCGGGCTTATTAAGTAATGTCAGTGTGCCTGACAAGCCGACACCTCTCATCCTGGACGAGTCCGGCAGGACAGTCGACATTACAGGCAAGGAAGTTCAGTTGACTCAGGTTGTTCCTACACTGAAAGCAAACATAAGAGCAAAAAAGCGTGAAGAATTCAAAGCACAATTACAAGAATCGAAAGGTCCCGAGGAGATTCAAGACACGCATTTCTTTGACACAAGAATCGGTGTGAAATCTGCAGCGCGCGTGAAGCGCGGCCTAAAATTCCACGAGCCAGGAAAGTTCCAGCAACTTGCAGAGCGGATTCGCATGAAAGCGCAACTGGAAAAACTTCAAAACGAGATCAGTCAAATAGCCAGAAAAACCGGAATCAGCTCGGCCACAAAGTTAGCCTTAATTGCTCCTAAAACAGAAGCCTTAAACGAAGACGTACCCAACGTGGAGTGGTGGGATTCCGTCATCCTCACGGGCGGTTATGCTAACGAAGGTGAACCAATGCCCGTAAAAAATTCGACAATTACAAATCTGGTTGAACATCCCACTCAAATGAGACCGCCTAGTAAGTATATTTTACCGACACGTTATTTACCGGGAATTAATTCCTACTAAAAGCTAATCATTATATTTTAGCCGACCCACTAAAACAAATCTACATGCCAGTTTTCCTAACGAAGAAAGAACGGAAAAAGCTTCGTCGTCAAAATCGACGAGAAGCTTGGAAGGAGGAGCAGGAAAAAATTCGATTAGGACTGGAACCGCCCCCGGAGCCGAAATTACGAATTTCAAATTTAATGCGAGTTCTTGGCACAGAGGCGGTTCAAGATCCGACAAAAATAGAAGCGCACGTTCGTCAACAAATGGCCAAAAGATTGAAAGCTCACGAGGACGCAAACGCAGCGCGAAGACTCACCGCTGATCAACGGCGTGAGAAGAAAGCTCGCAAGCTCAAAGAAGACACAAGTCTAGGTGTACACGTAGCTGTTTACAGGTAAAGATTTCTATGTTTTCTCCATATCGAGTTAACGTTCTATACAAACTCGCAATTCTTTGCTTTTTGTCAATTAGAATACGAGATCTGCTGAACAACGCATCGAAGAAATTCAAAGTAGAAACTAATGCAAAGCAGCTTTACTTGACTGGATGCGTTATGCTATTTCGTGACTGCAACGTGGTTGTCGTCGAGGGTGGCGCCAAACAGCTGAGAAAGTACAAGCGACTGATGATGCACAGGATCAAATGGGAGGAGGATATTGTGAAAGACAACGATGGTAACGACGTGCCTAACAAATGCGTTCTCGTATGGGAGGGCACAAGTAAACAGCGACATTTTGGCGAGATAAAGTTCAAGGTCTGCCCAATAGAGAAAATGGCTCGCGAGCATTTCAAAAAGCATCAAGTCGAGCAGTACTGGGATCTCGCTTACAGCGGGGCCGTTCTAGACAATACAGATGACATCCGCTCCTAGGAGTCCAGGACTATGAATAATATTGAAGCGTGAGATTAATCGAACGCTTGCATAAGAGTGATGATAGAGAATCCCCAAAAACGCTAATAAATGATTTGTCTAGTAAATAAACGTACGTTAATGCACTTAACCTTGAATCACTTCCTCCAGGTACAATTCCGTGATAATTCAGAGAGGACGACGCAGTTCTTAATTTAGTCCCACCTCGTATTACATCAGTAGTAAGACTTTTTCTTCAACGGGCCAATTTAACGAGTTGAAGATACAACAGGATAACAGGATGTAATTTATGAGCGGCTGCTAGTGACATTAGCGAAAGTTTGACTCTTGCCCCGAGGATATGTCACACGCAAAATATATAGAAGGCAGTATAAACTGAAAGACGCGTGACATTCCAGGCTAGATTCTGCCCACGAGGATCACATAAAATGTCACGACATCGGCATTCCTACGAACTTCGAGGACGCGTCTTACCAGGCTACTCTACTCTCTAAGACGAGGATGAACCACCATAAATCCCAATTTGAATCGATCCTGCCATCTTAATCCGCACGTATTCACTGATGAAATGGTCAAACGAGTATGGATATGGAATTAGCATAACGTTATGGCGTTCAAGCGCTTACCTAAGACATAACATTATGCAAAACAAATCAAAGTATACACACGGTGTCCGCGCTCGAGCGTAACGACACCACGAAACTTTCGGAGGCGTCGCGGGGGCGTCTCGACGACTCTCTACTCTCCCACTATACGATGAGCTTTGACTCCTGTGTCCTTTATACTTGCCATTGCGATATCAGCGATCCACCTCGATTCTAAGAATCCTTGGCCTCGATGCTGATCCAGATTTCTTCCTCAGCCTTTATTACGAGTATCTGAGATTGGCTGTCTAAGCAAATTAGTACTTCCTTTCAAAAGTATCATCCTTTCTATTGTTATTGATAAACGCTGCCTCTCTATTGCAACATCCTGTATACTATATTCGATTTATAATTGACACCCTATAAGATAACGATCCTGGCCCCGACCCCACTCTCGGACGAACAACCATCAGTGCAGTAGTCTTACTTTCGTTCGAGCATCGGCCTCACTTCTCAGCTCTGAGCTCTCAGTTTATCTGCTCGCGTTGCCGCAGACTCACCGGCCGGCTCCTCTTACTTATCTTCTCATCCCTGTTATTTTAGTTTTCATTTACATCAGTGACATCCATTAGGATACTTACCTAGATCCTTGGACGAGATTTATTAATATCATTTTCAACCAAGCATTCATTTTCGAGTTATGTTTTCGAAATGAAAAGACACAGGCTAGACATGATTGCTTTCGGATTACGGTAAGTGCCTTCCTTTCTTTCGCACGGTTTCTTCCGCTCCCACGCATTGCGTTGTTCTTATTACTAGCAAGGAGACACGCATGTCTATTACTATTTGTGTTTATGGTATTACATCGTAGTATCGTATAAGAATAATTTATTTTATAAGGCTGCTTTTAATTAATTGCAATTTATTTATATTATTGACTTTTTTATTTTATTGCGACCAAATTATAGCCCGAGATTTTTTCATATTGTCATCCTAAAATATTAATTAAAATAATCATTTGCTGAGACATTTATTAGCATGGCAAAGCCACTACGGGTGATTATGATTATGTAAGGAAGTCACGAGAGAACCAGGAAGGATCCTAAATGTCAAGACGACCGTGTACCTCGGAAGGCTTCGACCTCTCTCGGAACTCGAAGATTCAAGAACCGAATTCGTGCAATCTTCGTCAGGCGAGCTCAGGGGACAAGATTAATGATGTCTCATTCTCTTTTATTACTTGTTCGATATTATAATTCACTTTTTCATACTTGTCATAATCACAGTGGGATAATTACAAGGTGGATGCATTTTTGAAATTCAGATTTCTTAGTCTCCTGGTGATCTCACAGTGCACGGTGCTGCCGATGAGAATGCTGCAGGACCTCAGTAGACGCGCCAATCTATCAATGGATAGATACGATCGAATGGAGGAGTCTATTCTCAACTCCAGGATACATCTTCCTCAGGGATCACCATCCTGGTACCTAGGAGCATCTCACGAGATGTCAGAGGCAGCTCAAATACTGTCTAGGCGAGCACTTCGTGGTGAGACGATGTCCGTAATGCTGGTGGAAGCTTTAAAAATGTCACCCAAGGAAGCCCTGGCGCTGTTACCCTCCGTCGGCACTACACTCTGTGCCGCGGACACTTTGAAGTTCATCAGGATGATGGGAGAATGTAATAATATCGATCATCGATATAGAACTTATAACGGAAGATGTAACAATGCTATTCATCCTACCTGGGGAGCCGCCCTGGAGGCATATTCAAGATTTCTTCCACCAGAGTATAAGGATGGAGTCTCTCTACCAAGGACAGACCTACCTAGTGCTCGGGATGTCTCTTCCAAAATTCATTCAGGAGGTCCCGATGTAAAGCATCCTTATCTGATGGCCCTGGCTGCACTGTTTGGACAGTTCCTAGCGCACGATTTGGCTCACACACCCAAGATGGAACTTCCTGATGGCACCAGATTAAAATGCTGCGACGTAGAATTTGAAAATTTCCATCCCGAGTGCTTCCCCATACGAGCTGAGAATTCTATACAGTGCATGGAGTACTCACGATCAGCTCCCCATCCCGGAAACACCTTCCAGGTACGTCAATATAAAAAACAAAAAAATGATTGGGCAACATCGCGTCCAGGGGAGTGGTCGGGGAACGACCCGATATCCTTGAAAGCAGAAAGTATCTATGCGCGATAGATATCTACATATTTTTATCATTGGGAAATAGAAAATATTCGAGGACGGATTTTGCAATTCTCTACTAAAAAGTAGAGGACGTTTCACAGGGTTGTAAGCTAGGACCTCGACAGCAAATTAATCAAGCCACGTCCTATCTGGATCTCTCTCATGTTTATGGAAATTCCGAAGAAACCGCCAAGTCCCTTCGAGCTGGTAAGGATGGTTTGCTCAACACCCAAAGGAAAGATCTTCCTATGCCATCGAAAAACGCTAAGGGTTGTAGAAGCAATAGCGATGCCTTCCCCTGCTTCCTCAGCGGCGATTCCAGGGTCAATGAACATCCCGGTGTTGCTCTGATGCACGTCCTGTTCCTGAGGGAACACAACAGGGTTGCTAAGGAATTGGCAGAACTTAATCGTCATTGGGACGACGAGAGAATTTATCAAGAAAGCAGAAAAATAGTCATTGCTCAGATGCAACACATTACTTACAATGAATTCCTCCCTGTTGTCCTAGGGGAGAAGATGATGGACAAGTAAGAATTTCTGGGGAATTCTTTCTGCTATTCTCTTTAAATAATTTATGAAAATCTTCAATATTATACATTTTGTTTTAGATACGATCTACGTCTGGTAGCCCAAGGATACTTCCGGGGTTATAAATCTCAAACAGATGCGACGATATCAAATGCCGCAGCATCTGCAGGATTATCATTCGTCGCTGCTCTCACTCCAAAGACTCTGGACCTGGTCGATACTCGTTCTACTATTAAATCTGGAGAAAGATCTCTCCTCTCCGCCTTTTACGCTCCCCAAGAGCTTTACGAAGCTGGCGCCATTGAGCGTCTGATCGCCGGAGCGACTGGTCAGATCTTTAGCGTTATTATTTTAACATCTATATACTGAAAGATTATGAAATATTTTATTTATCCATATTTCAGCTGGACATTCCAGAAAGCCTTTACCACCAGGACTCAATGAAATACTTTTGGGAAGATACTTCCATGATGGTAAAACCAGAGAAGTTCCTGTTGATTATGCTGCGCAGATCATTCAACAAGGTAGAGATCATGGTCTGCCACCTTATGTTAGGTGGCGAAAATTCTGTGACCTTCCTGAGGTCAATAATTTCCAAGACCTCACTGGTACCATATCCAGAGAAACGATAGACAGACTCAAAAGCGTCTATAGGTATACTAATGATTTATTCATAATCAATCACTATTAAATTTAATAGACAAGGTAATATACAAGGTAATTTGGTACTATTAGAGAAATTCAAGATATCGACCTTGTCACTGGTGCACTGTCCGAGGCTCCTGCAGAAGGTTCCGTCGTAGGACCGACTTTCCTCTGTCTTCTAGGAAAGACATTCAGAAACCTTCGTCTAGGTAAATAGCCTTATTCAGAAATTCCATTAGAATGATTCAAACCTGCTTGAGCAATCCGTCGCAATTGTCTCGCGAAGGTGACAGGTACTGGTACGAGAATGGAAACAGTCAAGGAGCATTGACCTTGGATCAATTGGAGGAAATTCGAAAAATTACCATGGCCCAAATTCTGTGTAACAATGGCGGCAACTTGAGAACCATACAATCCAGAGCGTTCATACTCACGGATCCTTTCTTGTACGTAACCCAATAAAATCTTAATATGGCGAAAGGACAAAGTTTCGTCACGTGACTTATCTTTATTTATTTTCTTAGAAACGGCATGAGGAACTGTTCAACGTATGAGAATGATGGTTTAGATCTGACAGCCTGGAAGGAGAAATCGAGGGTGTCGTAACCAAATGATACTCCATTTATTTTGTTTACTCTGTTGCAAGTTCAAGAAGCCCTAAATGGATGCCAATCACAGGGTAAAACTCATAATCAACAGATCGATATTATCCAATAATTCACGATGCGTGTAATAACTCCTGCAGTATTCCGCAAAGCCTTCTTCCTCGTCTTTTTTTTACGGAACTGACCTCTATTGGTGAAATCTTTTATTTCTCACGGTCCTCAGTTCAATGTTAACGCGAGCACGTTATCTTGAGGAAAAACCTCTAGGATAATTTTCCGCACAATTGCCGCGAGAGAGCACGCTGCTTACTTTTTATGAACATTTCGTTTCCGCGTGTTTCCATTTGAGGCAATGGCACCGATGACTAATGACTTATAATATTTAACATCAGTACCCTAAGGATAGCCCTCCAGGCACAAGTACAACGACTCTAGAATATCCCGGCATTGTTAACTCCTTGAGAAAAGGTGCTCGCGCAAAAACGTTAATAATTTATAGAAAACGTTATACTATCCTTTCCTATATAGTCCAGTCTGTGGGGATTTAGATAGAAAATAGATTCGGAGAGTTGATGTTTGACACAATTGTAGTTTGAGGAATGGATAATTAGATTTATGAAATAACTCGTAAACTGTTGCCATTACGCAATACAATAATTATTATCAATAATATAGCTCATAAAATTGTCAAGAAAAACGGGCTGAAGTAAATTTTTGTACCATCAATAATTTTCCAGATAGAGCGTGAGGTCGATTTTCCCCCAACCCCCCTCGCTTACCTACAAGCACCAGAGTCTCGCGCGCGGCCCCTCTACACCCCACCTCTAATTCTCAGACCTCCAAAAATGTCTATATATTCTTGTAAGAAATTAAATGCTCTTTGAAAAGCTTTTTTTTTAATTTACCTAGTTTCACAATTATTTAAACAATCAGCATGTAAAGTGCTAAGTAGTGGAAAAATTAACTTGAAATTTGGTACTGCGTAACCGCCGGTGTAGAACAAATAGTAAACTGAACGAAAAAAAATCGCTCTGCGAATCTATAGGAAATTTTATGCTCATTACTCGAAAAATATCAGTGCCAGAGAGATTTTACATCAAACCTATTTTTTATAGCGTAAAATATCCTATCGATTCGCGAAACGATTTTTCATTCATTTAATTTAGAACGACGAACTCTCCGAATCGATTTTCCACCTAAAAACTAGTGAAAACTTTCCCCCACAGACCGGAATTATAATAATAGCATACCTGGCATTTGCATACGTCGTGAATTTCGTCGATTTCTCCAGAATAACAAAAGTGCAAGAGTCACGTTTCCTCGGCCTACCGTGTAGGTGAATATTCAATATAGATATACATGTAAGCTATAGAAATAAACGTTTATCCGTAATACAATAATTCATTGTGCACTTACCTGTTCCTGTATCGAAAAAAAAACGTAAGAGACAAAGAATAAATATGACGTAGAGTTCTCGATCTCATGTACAAGTTCCTTGGGAATTACGTTAAGCCGATAAGAGAATTCCTTCGACTGGAGAGAATCTCGCGAAAGATTGTAATTGCCGGAAAGATGGCTCCTCCAGTCTCGTGGCGCTTGACATTTATCCTAGTCGTAATGAACGCGAGTCCATTATAGTATATTCAACGTGACCATCGAATAAAGACTCTATAACTATATATACACACAGCTAGTAAGCAACACAGCGTAGCCAATTGTGAGACGAGAAATGCGGAACGTTCATCCAAGATGTTAAGCCTGATGCTGAACGAGATGAAAGACCTTGATCCTCTGACCTCGTTGGTCTCCTCGGACCTCCTAGAGTAAATTCACTACGTGATTCTTGTTCAATCTCTACGTATACGTCATACCTTCCGAATAATAATCATTCGATGTATCATCCGATTATTCTATTCAATGGACCAATTGTTCGTTTCGTTCCTGAAGTGCGTTACGCATTGGGCGACTTGAACAAAGGGATGACTTGACATCTTCAATTGTTTTGAGAGATCCTGGAGGAGGATTTCTTATGGACAGTCAATGTCGTAGACGAAGATAACTTTGTTGGCACACCTTGCTAGGTTATGTGTTTATTATTTTGTGACGTAATTTTATTGCTCTTAATCAAACCTTTGTCGTATTTCAAATTTCCACATAACGTAGTACGGATCTAAGAATGACGTGCTGCAAATGGCTTCTAGGATCTGTCGACGATATTGATGGTTCTTGGCTGCGAATGAGAAATGGAGAAGAAGGAGATAACGAGGATGGAAGAGAATAATTAGTAGGTGGAACGTGAATATACGATCTTGAAGTATTGTTTCTTCTTTACGTCAGTTGTCTTACCTGTTTTCTATGGTGGTCGATCCGCTCTGGGAAACCAAGTCTCTAGTTAACTCTTAGTCCTGGTTAAGGAAAGTGGTATTAAGCATTAGGTACGTTGATTATGACGTAGTTCGAGTCTGTCGTGTATATGTACTGTGATTATGTTTTTATGGCGTTTGGACTGTTGCGATATCACGGATGTGTTTAGGAGCTGGAGGAATGTCGAAGTCAAAGAAAGAAAAGGATTGAGGTTGTTTAGTTGATTAGAATGGAGTTCGAAACTTTCTAGTCTGGGTAAAGTCGTAGAATGGATATTTGCTCATTATCTAGGCATTCTAAATTGTTAATTTGTTATAGGTTATAGGTTATAGGTTATGGAGGGATAAATAATTTTCTTGGATTACCGTACGGTTATTTGTGGACATTAACGTCTTGATTCTTTTTTCTTTTTGATGAAATAGGAAAAATATGAAATTTCGTAATGGAGACTTTTGTTACTTACTTACCGGCTGGTAGTATTTGAATTCGAAATTTTTTTTGGAACGTAAAAATGACCAGAGGATTATTCATAACAAACTCATTTATTAAAGTACTAAAAGGATTTTTAAATGAATTAGAAGTCGAAAAGTACAGATAAATATGATGTAGTAAGAGTAGAGTAGTTTTGTATTGAAACGAGTATGCCTGGTGGATCTTATTTATCTTCTTTTCGTTCTTCCTCTCCGGTTCCATTCTTCTTCTGGGACTTTTGCTCTTTTTGTGACTGTACGTTTGCTTCGTCCTTCTTCTCGGACGGGTGAGGGACGAGTAGGAGAAAGATACGAGGCGCCGAAGGGAGACTAATGGAAATTCTTAAAATTTCTCACTGTCGACCGAGAATGGAAAGGATGCATGGCGGATGGGTTGGTTTGAATTATTTTTTTTTTTGGGGTGGGAAATTCGCACGTGTCGCATTTTGGTACGGGACTGATTATTGTGATATAAAGTCAGGAGTCTCCATGAAAGAATCGATCTATTTTATAGCATTTCATTTCAAGAAAAAGGAAAAAAGTGACTCTTATAATTATAACAAACACGTCTCAATTATGAAGGAGGTTTCACACATTCAACGCTCGCGCTTTTTTTTTTCTCTCGCGAAATTCGTATTATTATTATTAATTCACCATATTTTTTTGTCATTTTCTTATCATCTTTTCGTCTCGTTTTGCGTCTCCTTTTATTATTTACTATTCGGTTATCTCCTCGTTTCGACATAAATTAATCGTCGTTCATCTTCATCCTCCTAATTCTCCCCCCACGTCACCTTCCCTCCGTTAACGTATTTCACTTTCGTTTTACATTTTTTTGCAGTTTGTTTCTAAGGATTTTTGCCTTTTAATACAAAACATAAAAATCATTCGTATTCCCTTATCAGCGAATAAAGTAACACTACGTGGTTTGGATTTTTAGGAAATACTCTTCCCCCGGCAAAACACACCGCGACCATGACAGACAGACAGAAATTACAGACAGACTAACCAACAGAATATTACAGCTGTGTACACGTTCTTTTCTCATTGCGTCTGTTGCGTCACATACAAATCATTTACACCTTATAAGGCCTTTCCCTATTTATCCATTGTTATACATCCTTTCTAAGGTTCTCTCACACTGGACGCAGGTAACAGACAGTCTCACAACGCATCGTCGTCGCTCTCGAAAATTCTCTCACGCTCTTTCTCTCTCCGACCCTTTCGAGGTCGACCATAATCCTCGTCGGCGTCGCGACGCCACTAAGACAAGACGCTTCTAAATATTTCATGAATTCTTGATATATATATTTTTAAAAAAATTCGCGTCGCCATCTGCAAGTCTATCTATATGTCGTGAAGGCCCGCGACTTCGATTGAACACTGTGGGGGAGGAGGTGCCAGACTTTCCTTTCATTCCGCTAAGGATTATTATACAAAATAATTAGAAAAATGTACAAAAATTCATAAAAATAGTAATAGTTACATAGTACAAATTACTTTTAGGTAATTATAATAGTGATTGAAAAACGAGCACGAAAGTACAACCCTACTACGAGACACATCGGAACGCAGTGCCACCGCCGCCGCCGCCGCCGGCGTCGCCGTCGTCGTCACGGCAAACGCCATAAGCCTCTCAGCATACGTCATTATTCTATTAATAAAACACAAATACTATATGCCGATCTTCATCAATGTATTAGCAACGCTCGTAATTCTTAACAGGCGTATAAATACACGCCTCGACGTCCTTCCCCTCGCTCGTATTCCACGAGAGTCAATCGAGCGAGGTGAAACGACGTACCGACGCCGGACGTCCACTCGACCGAACCACCGCGGCGCCTCCCTCAAAATGCCTTAGAGAGTTGCCCGATACGAGAATAAAAATTGTGTAATGCGCGCACTCGCTATCGCAATGGCGTACTCGCGAATGCTCCGAAATTCACAGCCGTGGCGCGCGTCGCAAGGGAGCGCCGGGGATTACGATCGCAGCCGTCGCGACGCCTCGACTCGTCCTATTGGCCGGCAGCAGCAGGCCGCCTTCCGTTCTTGGGTTCGCAGCGTGTCTTAATTTTATTAATGCCACAATTCAGCCACCGCACGATTCCAAAGCTCTCGTTGGCTCATATCTCATATGCTCATATTCCGAGAATAACGATGGCGGGTAGACGAATGCCTGCTGACCCGCATAGATTATACGTGAAGACGAAGGGCCCTTATCAAAAACCCCCTGTATAGGCTTAGTATCCAGAATGCACGAGTAAACGCGGCGAACAGAAAATCCCTGGGCCCTTCGTCCTGCTACTCGTTCGGTTATGTTTATTAGATTAATGGCGGAGCTTATCTGCGAAAAAATCCGCTTTAACTTGGTAACTGGGCGCTAATTTCATTAACAATGGAACCCTATTGCATCACCACGTATTACATAACTATTTATACCATTTACACGGTACGCTAGATTTTAAATTAAATATAAGATGATCTTTCGCGCACGCATTTTCACTCTCTCTCTCTCTCTCACTCTCTCTCATTTTCTCTCTCTTTCTCTGTCGCGTACTTTCACTTGTACTTGACCCTGATACTCTCTCTATCTTTCTCGCCCTCTTATCTTCGGTTGTTGCGTAGTTCTCTCTCTCTATTTCTTTCTCCTACGCTTCCTCTCTATCGCTCACAGATTCTCACCAAAAAAACTCTCTCGCTCTCTCACTATATATTTATAACAATATTCTGCGACCAAAAAAATAAATTCTATGTATTATTTATTAATTAAGCTAAGATTATTAATTAGACTACGTTATTACAAGATCGACTCTAGTTGGCCTGGTGCGGTGGCTTTGTAGGATACTTTGCACATGTTAGGGCAAAATCGCATGAGAGCTCGTCGACGTGGCGAAATAATGAAACAAAAAATAAACTAAACTCGTAACAAAGAGACAAGAGAAAGAGATACGAATTTTTGAAGAATAAGGTAAACCAGATGAAAAAGAAGTAAAAATAAAGCATGGAAATACTCGGAATTCCTCGATCGACAGTATTTTCGATTCGCATCATCGACGAGCTTCTCGCGGCTTTCCCGTTCCGTTTTTGATGTAACGTGGCTTGCGGAGCCAATCACAGTGAATCGAAAGATCCAATCGATCGGCCGAATCGCGACGCTTCGATTATCGGCAATCCCAATCAGACTGGTCACGAATGTAGTCGATGGGAATCCGATGAATCCAATGTAATCGCAATTCGGCCGAACGAGCGCGCTGAACAAATGATACGTAATAATGGACACGTACGATGAATTAATTGAAGACTCATTTCATCCTGGTACCTTTCCATTGGCTCGCGTTCCTCGCGAATTCTAATAACGTTAATATGACTGCAGGCCTAATTGCTGACCTCGGAAGGGCGGAATACGGAATACGGTTATTGGGTAATAGATTGATAAACAATGTGAGAAAGTAATGAAAAAAGAAGTACGAAAAAAAAAAGAAATCAATAGGTACAATTCGTCCGGTTGCGAATTTCGCAGTTAACGATGCCGTCAATTGGCGAATATTCATCCCGAGCCTCTATTCTCTGCCTCGACGTGAAAACGCGTCTTAATACCTGCAAAATTTCTCAGTGCTAAATCCCCAAGGACATTCCTCTGGACTCTCCTGTGTCTTTTAGCACGAGCCCTCTGTCTTTCGTCGCTCGTTTCTCATTCCTCACATTTTCCTCCCTTTTTTTCCTCCACTTTTGTTTTTTTTTTCTCTCAAAAATGTCAAGAGTCTTCGCGCGCGTGTGCGTCCATGTGTGTGTAAGACTGTGCGAACGTGTATAACGTAATCGTTTCGAAAAAACACACACATCGAAAATGCCGTAATAGGGAAGAAAATTTTCTCGCGAAAATTTCGCGAATTTTTCGAGTTCGAACTGTGATGGGGGTATCTCCAACCCCCTTTACTGGGACACAATAACCCGCGAAACTCAAGACAAATTTTTTGTAATCTTTCCCTCTTGTTTGATTCTCTTATTCTTTTGGAAGGAAAAAAAATCCACGCGCGCGTCCTCCTCAAAGAGGTCAAGGGTCATGGGCCGCTGAATGCGGAAAAGGGCATTTAAAGAAAATGAGAGTATAGGTGACTGTGTCGTCTGGATTATCGTTAGAGGGGAAATCATTAAAAGGGATGAAAATGGCGGCGCAACGGGGGAGCAAAGAAAACGAAGAGCTCGAATTCGCGAAAGTAAATAATTGCGAACGGGACCTCAGGGTTTCTTATCCTCATTTTTTTTGTCTCTTACACCACATCATATTATTATTATTTTTTTTTTTAATATCTTTTCATTGCGAAATATCGAATATACAAACGCTACACTCTTCACGACACTAATTAAGTTTTTTTTCCTTTTTTTTTATTCCGAAAATCTCCAAGTATCAAGTATCAACCCACTACAAACAGCTTAAATCGATTGACATTTTTAGAAAAAGGTAAAAAATCATCGTCTGAAACTATCATTTCCTTTTAGCAATTTTTCTACTTTCTCTCCCTTTCTCTCTCTCGCACATTCTCCTCATTCATACATTTGTCACTTTCTCTCCGCTCCTTTCACACTCTCTCGCCCTCTCTCTCACTCTCTCTCAGACGCACCCTCTTTCCCCACTAAATTTCTCCCCTACAAATTTCCAAAAACTTCGTTATCTGCCACAATCGGCCCATTCCTTCGGTAGCCACTCTTTCTTTCTCACTCTCACAGCCTTTCTCTCCGTCTCACGCCCTCCTTCGCACTCACGCACTCTCACGCGTACAAATTCACGAATCGAAAAGCATTCACAGGAGTAAAGACGCACATTTCGTAAGAGAATCGCCTCGCGTCATTTAATCGCTAACTAGGTACACGCGAAAAACACCTAAAGTACGAAAAAAAAAACTCGCTGTTCTCGTAAAACATTATCCTTTTTTCTCCCGTTTCTCTTAATCGTTCTCTCGCGAATCCCAAGCCGCCATCCTTGTAGAATACCTCTGAGAATTCTCTAATAGAACGTAAAAGCTGGCCTTGCGCCTCCCATACGTATCGCATCTCCCCGTTTACGTTCTTCCAAGATGGCGGAAAATGTCCGAACCACCCGTGTCCTATATCCGTTCGAGTTCTCATCGCGTGGGAATCGTTCTAGCGCGACGAAAAGAAACGAGAAAGAAGAAAAGGGGTTAAGGGAACAAAAAAAAGGAATAAAAAGAAACGCAACAGTCAATATACGAGAATAAAGGAACGGCACATCGTCCTGGCGAAATGTCGCTGGGAGCGTTCGACGCTCAAACAATTAGCCAACAAAATTCTCCCTAGGGACGCGTGCGATTCGCCATGTTGGATTTTCTGTAACGCGCGTAGAAAAAGTTCCACTAAGCGTAAATACACTAAGACTAAGTGATTATTAAGAAAAAAAATAAGAAACGGTACAAAACGACTGCAGGAGCAAATTGGCCTAGGAACGACGTCATCGTCGTCGTCATCAAAGTCATCGTCTCGTTAACTCGTCCACCTCGTACAGTCACGTCGTCATAACTTTCCTTCCCTTGTTAAATCTTTCTTTTTTTTTCATCCTCATCACATCGATACGCCTACTAATTACAACGATAATAATAAATCGGGTTATCATCTCGCTCTCGCATTTAGTATTACAATTAATTACAAAATTTTCGATAATTTACACATTAGCAAAAAAAGAAATGAAAACTAGGTTTCCCATCGATTAATTAATTCAGTTAAGTGACACGTGTGTGGATGGGTTATGTGTGTTGGGAATGACTGTGCGCGTCTTTTGTCTTCGGTGTGTTACTCTTTGTGGTATCGTTCGTGTTATTCTTTATTATTTCTTCTTTTTCTTTTCCTTTCAATTAATCTCTATTATCGTAATCAATGCGTGCGCGTCGCGTGACGCATAAAGGACAGTCAAATTGCTTCGTAGATAATAACTAGTAGATACACTTATCCACGTATGCATTTAGGTAGATAACGTATGTATACCAAAAAGTATATCAAATTTTTGTCAACCTCTTCTTTTAAACACCCTTAAGAAATCGCTAGCTTCACAGGGCTATTCCATATCCCTCGTCTACATAAAAAATTCTTTTTTTTTATTAAGAAACGGATAGGAACAAGGGGGGGGGGGGGGCTACGACACGAAAGAGTTTTTTCATTGAATTTCCATGCACGTGTAAAATGTATGTATAGAGATGTACCATGGGTATACACGTTGAATGAATATATTGACACGGTCAAAGAATCGCCATTTTTAATGTAAGTTTTCCCCACCTCTCTCTCTCTCTCTCTCTTTTTCATTTATTATGTTCTCTTCGTCTCGTATCCCTTTAATTTCTACGAGTGCGTTGGTTTGGACTTGTGACTAGTTGGCTCCTCCATTTTGCATTTAATCGATTAATCGATAATCACTATAACCTTCCTTCGCGTTCTCCCTCATCTTTACTCGGGAAACAATCGAGATTCGATTTCGCGAGATCGATTTCGAAGTGACGAGGATACGAAGCATTGTCGGGACGAGGGACGTTTGACGTCGCGACGTCGAATACAAATCTCGATAAGCCTCGACACCGTTCAACCACAGTGACCTCTGACCTCTCTTATTCTCGGATTTCAGCTCTAATTAAAGTCACTGTAAAATTTGTATCGCTCTCGCGCACTCTCTCTCTCTCGCTCTTTCTCTCGCTCTTTCTCTCCCTCTCACTCCCACCCTTTCACTCCTCATAAAAAAATGTTCCCTTAAAGATTAAAAAAAATCTCCCGATCTTCCTCAGGTCGATTCTCACCATCAGCATCCCCTATAACATTGCACTACTCCCAGCTGCGTTTAAATCTTACCTCTTAAGACACCCTCTACACTTTTAAATTCGCCATTACTTAATTTATCCTTACGCCTATGTCCATTAGCTCCTATACGCGGTTAGTCGTTAATACGAAAAAGAAAGTGAATAAAAAATAAAGGAAAGAAAAAATGAAAAAAAAAAAGTATAGAAACAAGCAGAAAAACCTTGACCACCCTCCTCTCTCCATCCCTCTTTCTCTCGCGAGAAACACAGGCGCGCGTGCACACTCTCTCTCCCTCTCTCTCTCTCTCAAACTCCACGCATACATCCTTTCGATCTCCCACTCCCACGAATTAGACTAACATAAGAAACAGTACTTGCTCGCACAGTACGCAAGATTTTTACGGAACGCTAATTAGATGGTAAAATTGGTAGGATCGACAAGAATAACAATTGGCTCTAGTCTGCCTTAGTCACCTCGTCTAATCGTCTAATCGTCTAATCCTCCAGGAACAGGCTGCTTCCTATCTCAATTCTCCAGCTCTGTAACTCCTCCTAACATGAACCGGCAATACCTTTATAGAATTGATAAAGCAAAGATAAAGAACTGTCTCATCTAATTGATCCACGCTGCTTCTTATATCACAATCCTTTTTGACGCCAATTTTCCCTTTCCTCATTCTTATCTCTTATTCCTCCACGTCTATTTGATCCATCCCATTACCGCGTGCGAGAGTGTACGACGCCTGTGCGTGTGTGTGTGTGTATGTGCGTGTGGTGCGTGTCTGTCAAAAATGTATAAGTGTCGTGTGTTTCTTTGGTATGTGGAGATCTCTACGATAATACAATAGTAATAATAATAGCAATAAAAATGATAATAATAATAGTAGTAGCAATTAATAATCGCAATAATAATAATAAGAATAATCGCAATAATATTTTTAATAGTAATAGTAGTGGTATAGCAATAGGCGGTTGTAATAGTAATAGTAATGGTAATAGTAATAATTTTTAATTAATAATCTGAAGAAAGACGAACAATCTACTCGCCCGACTGTGACGTCATTTTCATCGAGAGAAGCGAGCCCGGCGAATATCTGTGGCGTTACGGTTTTTTCAAAACCAATCGCGAACGCACGGAAACGAAAATCCCGGAAGCTTGCGCGTAGCTCGCCCATTACGCGAAACCGGAAGTCGCAGGGAGACGTTTGGACAACCCTGTCGAAGGGATCGGTGCTTTTGGTTGGAGGAAAATTTCTTTTTCTCAACCTTCCCTCTTAGGGATCAGAGGTCACGAAGTATGGTGATGAAAGGAAAAAATGATCGAGGATCATCAAAGATCGGGACGATGGGATAGGAATGAGAAATTTTTTGAAAATTTCCATGACGACCCCCTGCACTTCCGCCACCGCGAAATTGGAGGGTGGTCCACCCTATGATATATCATATATAAAAATCATCATTAGATTAATATAAACGCTACGAATTTCATTTCGTTTCTTTTTTCTCCTAGGATTAAGAATAATCATTCGATATAGAAAAATAAAAATCATTTAAATCCTTGTCGAAAAACCGATACATCGAGGGGACAGGGGTCTGGCGAAGTTACTTTTTTTTCGATTTCTACTTTTTTTATTTTTAATCGCGAGATACTCTTACTCGCGGGGGAGGGGGATGATTTGAGTCCTCGCTTCTGGGAGGGTAGCGATACAAACGATTCTGTCTCTGGCAATATGCACGTTAACGCACGCGACGCTTTGTCGGTTCCTTTTTTTTATTTCGGGCAATCTTCCTACCTGATATTCAAAGTTCGGGGTATTTTTGGCCCGTCTTTTTTTTTTGTAATAAATGAATTCGCAAAAACAAGGAATTGCCTGTCGATTCATTAAGCATTCACAGTCGTACCATAGTTGCCATTGATCTTACATCACCAAACACTCCCACCCATACACTCCTTATCTGACTTCCTTTTAATTTTATTTTGAAAATTTTTCGTCCCGTGAAAACTCCCCTTCTCGTGAACCGAACGACGTTGCCGCGTTTGTTTCCCGCATATTGTATTTCTATATTTTGTAATCTGCCTCGAATCGCAAGTAGAAAAATTCTCTCTCTCATCCTCCCATTCTTTTATCTTTAATTTTTTACCGTTTTTGTTTCGTTTTCTTTTATTTCACGTCGCGTTTCTCTTCTCTTTTTTTTTCGTCGTTTTACTCAATTTTTTTTCTATTTTTTTCTTCATCAAACGTTCACTCTCGTTATCGACGACGTCCCTTCTTCTTTGAACTAAGATATTTAGACAAGAATATAACAGCGGTATAAAAAACTTTTCAACACTCAAAAATACAAATCTATCGTAAATGACTACCATATTACTCCTTTCGATCTCGTTAATCATCCTCACAGTGTTTCTCATTTTAATTATATCTTCGTTAAGCGATCGACGCCACGACCGACGCCATATTTAATATAAATGGTTATCGTTATTTATTCATTTACTTATTATTTTTTATTCATTGCCGTTGCGTCGTGTGTCTCTGCCTCACGCATCTGTTTCCCTATAATATCTGCTGTTTCAACGTTCTTCTTATTTATTGTAGCCGTTTCTTATATTGTTGTTCGTCCTGTTCTTGTAATTGTTGTTATTCTCGCCGGTTGTATCGTGCAATTAGTACCTAATTTCAATTAAATCCCTTTAAGGTTTGTCGCAATATATTAGATATTTTTAATCGTTATTATCAATTATATATTAGTAATTTATATATATATATATATAATCGTCATTATATTATATATATATATTATGCTTTATCACACATATTACAAAGGAGGTGAAGAATCACACCTAACATATTTATTATTTCTTTCAATCAATTACTTTTCCTTTGCACGCGCAATATATGTATATGCATATATATATCATACATATATATATACACACACACACAGAGCACGTGACTTCCGCACGCACGTTAAGTCTCAAGTGTACCTATCCGTTATGCGTATGTGTTTTTCTAAGTATCCGTATCCTTGCGTGTATCTAGATCCGTGTTCGCTGAAACTTTTTGGAATTTTTATCTTTTTCTTTCCTCCTATTTCTCTTATCTCTCTCTCTTTCTCTGTTTCTCTCTCCTACTTTTTACGTGTCCGTGCGTACATCTGCGTACGTCCCGTAATTCGCACGACGCGCCCCGTATCAGTCCTGTGTGTCCTGTCTATCTTGTCTTCCTTAAATTTGTTGGGGCGGGGATTCCCTTCGATAAAGCTGGGTTCCCAATGACGTTAAAAACATTCGAGGCCTCAAGGCGAACGTGTTCGCGACGAGAAATATTCCATTGTAAAGTAGAAACGGCGCGATTCGATCAGCTTGGTAATTATTAAGAACGTTCGTCGTCTACTAGCTGCCCCGAAAATCGTCTATGATATGTGTGTCCCGGAATGCGCGCGTAAATTTGAAAATCGTTAGACGAAACGGTGGTGGTTTCCGGTTTCCGGTGTATCTCGGCAAGCCGGAAAGAATATTATTCTTCGACTCTGTATTCCTTTGACTATGGAGATGAGAAAATTCAGTGTACCGTACGGACACGGTATTTGCGTGCCGCGAATATGGAGTGCTTGCGAAATCGTTGGGTTTTTGCAAATGGCTGATTCTCTCGACGGGAACACGTATGTAAATTGATCGCGCTGGACCAGACCGCTAGACGTTAAGGATGAGCAAACGGTACAGTACGATACAGGAGAGACTCCTTTTTTCTCTTTTTTTAACGACTACGACAAAAATAAGTGTTTTCACATTAGATACACATCGCTTAGAGTTTGATTCACGATCGATAACAGTATCGGATGCGTCGGTAGGGAAGAAAGTAAAAAAAATATTATTTTGCTTTCGGCCCTGCCGACGCGTCACGGCACCGCGACGCAAAACGCTTTGGTAACACTGCGGAATTACTATAAGCTACGTACACTGATGTCCAAAAGTATGACCGTGTATAAGAACGCGCACGTTGTGTTTTTGTATATGGGTGTGTGATAAAATGTATATGTATGTGCAGGGGAGGGGGATTCGTGTTGTGATTGGTTGCGTATGACGTGTGACGTCACGTAACGAGGATTCGACAGTTAAGATTAAGGTAGACGGATAAATAGATATTTTTGGATATAAACGTTTTGGAAAAAGTGTTAGGTTAAGATTAGGTACTGAGGAACCTAAAGTATCGGAATTACTTAAAGATTAGAAAAATTTCACTAGAAAAAATCGGTTACGGTCCTCCGTCCACGTCCGCGTCGATTCGGGTCACGTTATTGGAATAATGCTACTTTCTATAATATATATATATATTTATATATAATATGTTTATCAATATATATACTTTAATTATCAATTGATTTAGGTAAATTGGTACCTAGTTAAGTTTTGCTACAATTATATCGTTCAATCGGTGTCGTATTATTTTTTTTTTCTTTTGTTTCCTTCTTCGTCTCTTCGCATGCGAATAGTGTTACGTAAGTGGTTGAGTGTAACTGTGAGTGGCCGTTACGCGTGTGCCGTGAGCGCGCCATTTTGAGCGCGCGCCTCTTTTTACTCGTCGCGCGTGGATCAGAATTTACGCCTAATATATGAATTGCATTATATTTATATTACATATATAATATATATTTATAAATTTTATCCGCACACGCGAGCAGTTTTTCAAAAACCCTTTGTCGTAGATGCGGCCTTTAAATTTTTTTCTCTTCATCATTTTTTTTTGTTCGTTTCATTTCATTTAATTCACTCGTTACGAAGACCAAGCTTGCGTTTAAAATTGCACTAACTAATGCTCGTTTGTTTGTGTTTTCTTATTTCTTCCTCTCCTCTCTTTCTTTTACCCTCTCCCTCAGCATCACCCCCCACCACCCACCGTACCAAGAGAATCAATCCGCTCTGAGCCACTTCCACTCGTTCGCTCATACATTCTCATTCTCACGCTCGCACTCGTACTCTCTTTCCCTTAAATTTCTCGCACCCTCCTAATCGCACACCTATTCTCCCTCACTATCTTTCGTTACCGCCCTTAGCCGTCCACACCTAATTCTCGTATTTTTTCTTTCCTTCTTTAACGATCGTTGAGTGCGTACGAAAATTCATTTAGAATATATCATTGTAACGGATAGAAAAATTCATTACGTTCAATCTATAATAATTAATAGTAGTTCATTTACGTTTCGCCTAGGGGTTGCGCGAGACTTAGTCGTCCCGTATGAATCTATAAGTCGCATGCGGATTCCGCACCGCAAATGCGGACTACATGAGCGATTATTTTGAGTCGAGTCGATTCATTCAATTCATCAAGTCAAGTCGAACCTGCTCTCTCTGCCAATGCTTCGGGCGTGCATAGTAGTAGTGTAGTAGTAAATAGTAGCAGCATAATAATAATAGTATGGTAATAGTATCGGTAGCAGTACTAGTAGTAGTAATAGTCGTAGTCTAGCAACAGTATTACTAGTTTCCTTCGGTTAATTCAGTGCGTAGATCATTCGCATTTGTGAACTGAGTAGCTGTATGTGGACGCGCGTCGTCGTAACGAATAGAGAAAAGTCTGCGAGAGAAACGCCTTGGCTCTCTTATCAGCGAGAGAGATTAAGGTAGATACATAGGAGTGTATTGACGGAGACAGGGACGCTCGTCCGCGAGAAAAGCGGAGACGGCGACAAGAAAGGTGTTCGCGCGCGCGGCATCCGAGTCGCGGATCTAAAGACCGCCCTAATGCGGCAGTAAGTATATACAAAAAAGAGACCAAAAAAATAAATATATGTATATATATATGTGGAGATTATTTCTCATTTTCGTACGTAACATACGTTATGTATCGTGGATAGGTATATATATATGTATGCGTGTGATATATTGATGTCGCCGCGTAACGCTTCTCCTATTATATCATCCCCTATTCGTACTTTTTCTTTCCATTCTCTCATTCTGCCTCTCTTACTCTCTCTCTCTCTCTTGCATTCTCTAACGCACTCACATGCACTCTCTCTCTCACTCTCACCCTGACTCTCCTCTACCTGATCCTTAATCGTTTGGTTGGTCGGCCTGGCAGCGCGCGACTATGACTTCGCTCTACGACAGAAAGAGAGAGAAAGAGAGAGAGAGAGAGAGAGGGAGCAAAGTCGTCGTCGCGACGCGTGCACTCTCGCTCTCTGTGTCCTCCTCACGTCCACGGGATTACGCGATACATTAAACTGCTTATTAGTCGAGCTTAGTCTCGGCCCGAGGATTAATTTGAACTACGCGATTGCATTATTTGATTATATACACCGAGAGAAATCGTGGTAAAAGTGTGTCGATCGCGGTTTGCATCTAGGTACAGGGGGGCTAGGTATGTACAAAGAGGGGCCATGCATCTCTCTAAAAGGATGGGCACACGTCGTCTCATTGAGAGAACGAGCACGCGATACGTCACGACGCTCCCTGACGAAGTGGGAGACGGACGCGCCATCCTCTTGGGAAGACGTCGCGACTCTTCGCCTACCCGAGAAGAGGAGGCGGATGATCTCGTGCGTTAACGAGTTCATCCGTTAGGTTCGTTTCTTTAGCCGATCTCGCGCCGCGCCATCTTCTTGCACGTGCCTGATCTACAGCCTACTTTAAAAAACGTCGGCTAAAATCACTTGCATCGACCTGTACTAAAGTATTGGCAGAGAATCCAGTCGGGCCGCGCCCACGGGCGTCGCGACGACGCGCACTCCGGGGTATAAGGGGTAAGTCGATACGAGGAATGTGGAATGATAGGAATGAGGATTTGGTTCTTGGACAGGATGGTTAATGGGTGGGTGAGCGCGACCTATACGACCCGTCGCCTCTCGCAAAAATTTAACTATCGTTTTTTTTTTTTTCAATAAGTCAATTAGTAAAAAATTGTCTGCGCACGGCCTCCCGCGCGCACGCGTACGCGTACGATTAATACGTACCCTATGTAACGTAGTAAATCTTAGAGCTAAAGACTGTGATACAGAAAAATTGTCTAATACACAGCGGTAAAGCGTGGATTTCTTTTTCTTTTTATCATTTAACATTGAAACGACGTATTTCCCGCATTCGCCTCAGCGACTCTGCGTACTCCGGATAATCCCGATAGTCCCGAGACTAGAACGAGTGGGCGCTGAATGCGCACACACTGATAGCACCCAATACGGCCGTGCTTTTTAACCTTTGGAAGCTACGACCGCTTGGTGTTCGAACTTTGTCTTTGTCTTCGTCCTCCCTTTGCGAACAGCAGCCTCGGCCACCTTACCGAGTATCCCGGAACTTCCTCTTCCGCTGCTGTGAGAGCCTCTCGCGGTCGCTGCTGGAAACTCGTAGGCCGTCTGGGAGCTTTTTAACCATTGGAAGCTCCGCAGTGAAGCTAACGTAGAAAGATTCTGATAACGCGAGACGAACTTCCAACAGCGATGGAACTAGTAGAAGTATCCAACAGTTCAAGGAGGCAGTCGTACCCAGGATGCAGGAAGAGGAAGCTCCGGACTACCGAGCACGGAACCGTACATTCCTCGATTTATAAAATAGCCTAATAATTGCCTACGCCAAGAATTACTTCGCGGAGGCCGTCCAGCCGCGCCCCTGACTACGCGATATCGCGCACGTGGACAGAGGAAAGAGAGAGTCGAGAGGGATGAGATTTATCAGCTGGTGATATATAAAAAAAATCGATTATTCATAATCGTTATCATTTTACGGCCATTTGTTTCTCGCACTATCGTTCTCTCTCTATCCTCTCTCGTTTGCTCTCCTGATAATCCAATCCAGTTCTTCGACGATCCAAGTTTCCTGATGCGATGATGACGCCTCTTTGAGACTTTGCTCTGCTGACGTGGTTCGAGATGCCGATTGAGATGGATGGACGATGGATGAGATGAGTCGGCTGCTAGCTCCGGAGATGATGTTGCAAGGTTCTCGAGGTTCGGAAGAAAGTATCGGAGCGGTGCCGAGGGTCGGGCCCTCGTCATAGCCATCACTCGTGGGGTCGTAGTGTCATAGAGTCTTAGTCGATCTGACTAGGCATAGCTTGCAAACGTGGCCCAAAAAAAGGGAGGTTCGGGTGCATTCGAGTAACGGTTGGTAGTAGTGTAGTAGTAGTAGTAGGTAGTAAGTGTAAGTAAGTAAGTATAGTAATAGTAGTGGTAGTGGTAGTAGTAGTATAGTAGTATAGTAATAGACGTAGTAAGTAGTAATAGTAGTAGTAGTAGATGTAGTAGTAGTAATAGTGACGATCAAGTAGTAGGTAAGGGTATAAGGGGTTGTAGAAGTGGTAGTTAATTAGCTAGGGCCGCGAGATAATAAGGGGCGACGCAGTTGGGGTTAACACCAGCGAAAAGGTACAGCGCGGGGTCGATCCGCGCCTTCCTTCACTAGAGGCTTGTGGAACTCCCGACCAGGTCGGGAGTGGATTGTTGCCCAGCAGTGCTCGCAATAGTACTGAAAATATTTATCAATCAATATTCGTCTTATCATCCCCCATGATGATCCTATCTGAATTAATTATATCGTGAAACCTACCTGAAGGCAGGTGACATTCGCGCAGAAGAAAGGAGCGAACTTTCCTCCACAACGTTGACCCTGACACTCGTCACACATCTGATCGTCGAGAACGTACGGTTTGACCTCGACCTACGGCAACGTCAAGTTGATTATGTTTTAATGGTATTGGATATATTTACAATCTAGAGTTTTAAGGAGTATTAAGGATGCTGACCCTTTTGTCAATGTCGCCATGTTGTAGTTGGACGAATCTCGCTGAAATGGCGGCGATGTAGCTTTGCTGATTACTGAAGGCGACCCTACCCGCACCCTTTGGATATTTGAGCTCGGGATCGGTGTCGATACCAGCATAGCAGACACCCCCGTAGAGTCGATCCATGATCATGGCCAGCTCGACGGCCTTCAAGGGTCGTGGTACACCCCCGACGAAGACAGTCTTCCTGGGGTCCAGGGGCATCGAGGCGTCCAGAACGAAATCCGCATCGCTCAGACGCCAAGGTCGAATCTGGACTGGTTTGTCCTTGATTGTTGGAGAACTTACACATAGATAAAGTTTGTCGTCGTCCTGAATGCAGGCGTCGATCAGCTGCTGCACGGATCCCTCGTCCTGGCAAGAAAAAAATTATTAGAACCAAAACGTCGATATGCTGATTATTGAAAATCAATAAATAGGAGTAATCAATAAGAATCGTGAAATACCTGGAAAAGCAGGAAAGCGTAACCTTTTGGGGGAAAGTAAGATTTACTCTCTGCCTTGTGTGGCCAATCGACGATCAGAGGACCAAATCGACGGAAACTGGCCGTGATCTCATCTGCACATAAATAATAATCGATTGTCAATCAATCGTTTAATTAAAGATAGAAAATGCCTCTGGCTAAATGTATATACCTTCATCGATATCCGGAGGCAAGCCGCCCACGAAGACCTTCCTCGAGAATCGCTCTCCTGTCTCGCTACCCTGACTGTGAGGGCTGCTACGGCTCGGGGAAGATAGTGGTGCCGTCTGAGGAGCTGTCATCCCTCCGCCGACGCCAACACCCACCCCGACGCCGACGCCTACTCCAACGCCGTCCAGCTGACTCGCCGCATTTGGATCCTCAAGGAGAGTGCCACTCTGCTCCTCGAGACTTGGGAAGAACGGTGATTTACCTATGGAACAAAATAAATTCGATATCACCGAGTGTCGCGTTACGATACAAAAAAGAAAGTAGAAGAATCTCAAAAGATCCCAATACAAGGTAATCCTTAAATTATTTTAAAAAAATCAAAGGTTGAAGGTCCACAAGAAAAAATACTTCAATTCAATCCACGATAAACGACTAATTACGAAACTCACTGTATCGTCTCTTTATAGAGAATCTAGCTCTCCTAACGAAGGTCGCCATCGCTTTATATATCTTCACGGAATTATTAATGGCTCGTTTCACGAAACGTAACTCTTAACGAACCTCGGAATTCCTTGTTTCTCGGCGTCGTTAAGAGACAAACAGGAAACACGCGACGCACGCGAAACAATCGAATCGAGTCGAGTCGAGTCTCGATGAGTCTCGTGTCGTGACGTCGCCAGTCGCCTCCTCGTCTGGTTATCCGATTGTCTATCTCTCTTACCTTCCCCCTTCCTACTCCACTACCCACCAATCACTAACAACCACCAGCAAACAATTGAATAAGAAAGACAAAGACAGCAGTCTTCTTCAACCCCCTCGTTCCACCTTACATTCCCCACTCATAACATAATAGAAAACAGAAGTCACGTATCTAAAGCTTACATACTCGTTACAGGTACTTTCGTATTCCTTATTTCGCAAGTTACCCGGTATACAGTCCGCGACAACCTTACGAAAGTATAATCCTCACCATTTTCCGCAGGGCTCATGACGTTCCTCGTGCACGATAATGAACTGGCTGGGAGTGTACATTGCGTAAAGTCATCGTATATCACCCTGAACATGCCGACCTTTCGTAATGGCAACAGATAACTGATAAGAGGTAACAAGTAATCCTGACTAAAAAATACAGGCCAGCGTTTACACGTCTTTTCTTCACGGGAGTGTCCCTGTCTCTAGGCCAAAAACTTCCTGTCCTGGTTATACCCGTCAACTATATAGTCTATGTGTGTATATATATATTCTCGTCCAAGTTAATGGATGTAACGAGACTCTCAAAGCACTCGGAATTATTCAAGTAACCCGGTATATATTTTGTCGAATTTTAAAATACACGCGTGACGACCGAGACGACGGACGTCTCGTTTAAACGGCGACTCAATGAGACGTGCAAAAGACTATCGGGAATGAAACTGCCAGTAGAGCCCGAGACTAGCTTCACCTTTTGACGGAATCTCTCATTTACATTCTCATGGAGGATCGTCGCGACGGAGGCGCCATGGGGGGACGCGACGGAACTGACTTCCAACTCGTAGCAACAATGTTGCAAAAGACGTTCCAATAGGCTGCTACTCCGGAATCAGACGTTGCGTATGCGTGGATACGCAGGTATGCGTGAGATACCGAGGCCTATTGCGCAATGGGACACAATACGGAGTGGTAAAAAAATTTCCACGTGAAAAAAGAAATGGCGTATACATAATTTAACGGAGAAGGGAAATACACTAAGGACACGCGAATGATCTATGCGAGATGTGACGAATGCCCGGAAGTGGCAATTTTTTTAATAGATAATTTTTTTCACTCTCGCAGGTGGCGAACTAGGAGCTAACGATCGTGCCTAATCTGAATCTCTTAAATTTCGTTCATCCCCTATCCAGGGTGTCGCATGCGTGCGGAATCGTCGAGGCATTTTTATCGCAATTTGCATGCTAAAAATCACTTCCTGCCTTTTCGCAATCACAGTGGCTGTATTATGCATGGAACCTTAAACCATTGCCCCCCGGCCATAAGAGCTAGGGGGGCTCCAGGATATTACTGTATATACAGTACTAAGGGTAGGGGGGTTAGAACATTTGTAGAAGGTCCAATGATCCGTAAGGGTAGAGAAGAAAAAAAGGGAAAGTGGATGAAACAGGGAGGAATAAGAGAATGGAGGAAAGACGATACGATTTAGGGTCCTGCCAAGAGAGGAGGGGTTGTCTTAAAAAAATCCAAGTACTTAGGGTAGTTTCCCATTTTCATTTTTCCAATACAGTGCACAGCGAAAGTTGGATTAATATTTAAAAAAAAGTGAATTCGTCCACCGGTACTTGTAGCATCATTCTCTCTAGCAGCTACTATCCCAATTACTATATCTACCTGTTCAGCTTGCTATCTACTTATTTAGTAGCTAACTAACTTCCCCATTAACATTCTGCTATCGCATTGCTCCACGGCATGCACAGCGAATTACTCAACCGGTTGATCGCGCGCACTTTGCTATCCACGACTGTGGCCCATGATGGGATCTCAGAATCCTTTGGTGTCTCCAGCATTACCATAATATAGAAACAAGGTGCGTGACGTGACCCATAGGGATTAGATAAATAAGAAAAAAGAAAAAAAATGCCATGATATCCAGTGCATTCTTAACGGCGTGCTTTTGAAATACGTCAATCCCGATAAGGCTAACCCGTAAGACCGCTACGTAAAATTCCAGCGACAATCGTCACGATTCGAAAGAGCATGACGATATCATTGATAAGTGTACAAGAGAGTGTATGAAATATTTGCAGAGCGATAAGTAACCTGGGTCGTACGTGGTTGAGTTCACTTGAAGGAATGAGAGTATCGGTTACTGTATAACGTATCGTGTAACCAGAGCGCCAGGGGCGTCGAGCATCGGACGTCGCGTTACGTCAGTGCTGACGTCCACGCAAGTATGACTATGAATAACAGCTCAAACGGCGCCGTATCGATTATGTACCCGGACCCTGGGACTAGCCCTGGGACCTTGGTCCTGGCAAGCGGAATTACTCGAGTCCATTCGTGGCGCTTCGCCTATGCGCTATCAATCACACCGGAAGTCGGCCGAGAATTTCCAGAGCAGAAGCGAAGTCCCTCCTACCGAGCCCCGGGCGACAGGTTCCCCGGGTCCTGACCGACTCCTAGACTTCCTATGGATTATAGTAGATGGTACCACGGTAGCAGTCAGGAGCAGCCCTGGTACCGGAAACCCTGGCACTCTGGGCCTCGACTTTAATCCCGGCACCAGGGACGTTCTCTCGCGACCGAACCTCCAGCACTCCCGTATTACCGTACTCCGGGCGTTCCTAGCAAACCGCATCCCGCCGTATCGATTTAGCGTGCACCGAGTGCAGGCTTCGTGCTCGAGAACGCGGCGTAGAGCTTGTAAGCTTTCGAGAGCTTTGAAAAGCCGCCCTTACTCCGTGCATTGGTCTGCCCTCGGGATCTGATCTTTCGAGGTATTAACAGACTTCATCTTATCGGCTAGCCTCCTCGAGTTTATTCTTTCTCTTATCGCTCTCTCGCCCCTTGGTCTACAGTATACGGCTGGACCGATGATTCTGGAGCGATAGCTTGTATACCTGGCTCCTGAGTATTTCGATCTGCGGAGAGTCTAGTCTGACGCGACGACTAGATTAGACTCTAGGAGGGATGGCTAATGCTCGTTATTGAGGATATCCTCTCTTGGCTATATAGATATAGAGAGGCAATAGGTTGGAGAGTAGCTTATCTGCAGGGAGAGGCGACTTGGTTTCGTGAGACTCGGGTCGACGTTTGTGAAGGGCGAGTAAAGAAGAGGGGGGAAGGGGGAAAGCACCTGCGAAAGGATTCGGGAAGAGGACGTGAAAATTCTATCGAAGGAAGGAAATAGCATGGATACCAAAACGAGCAGAAGTAATTTTCAACGCGTCTATGTCGTTCCGGTCCAGAGCACAATACCGGGAGAGGGTTAGGTTATCGCGTCGCCGATTTCCCTCTCGTCTCACCGACATATTTGTTCTTCCGACACATAGCACCGAAATTAGAGCCCTTAGGTTTTACGAGGCTAATCCGAGAGGGAAGATTGAGTAGAGCGAAAGGGGAAGGGATTGTCTTCTCCGAAATCCACAGCGAAATATCTGCTGGTAGTAACCGAGAATTTCTAGCGGGTTTCATTTTCGAGTGGATTTGGTAAAGAAGCATTGGGATGCTGTGCGAGATTGTTTTACTTAAGAAAAAAGAAAATTCGCCCACGAGAGAAGGGACGGGATCACTATTTTCGTACGATGCGTCAGGGTAACGCATTTCGTGCGTATGGCACATGCATTACTCGCTGGACATATGAGTCATTATCAAAAACATTATGAGTCGTGACAAGGAGATTCGATCCGGTTGAATGACATATATACTATATACATATACTATATATAGAAGAGGGAACTTTCCTCGTTAACGACAGTGACACTGACATTGACGCGTCGAGATTGATAGCTTCCACGTGACGTCAAAGCGAGAATCGATGAACAGGATATACGATAAATGAGCCGAGAGAGAAACGAGTGGATTCGTAGAGGTTGGATGAAAAAAACCTTGAATTTTTGGATTTCAAGGTATTAAGGGAATCAGAGGCTAAATAAGGGGATGAAAGAAGATACGAGGACAGGGTGACCCCGAGTCGGTAATTCGGCGCGTGTCATGATTACACTTGACGAGGTTGATGTACGACGAAGGGAAGGAGGTTACGTTGGTAGGTTGACGGTATAGAAGGGCTAAAGGTTGGTATGAAGTTAATGGGATGAAGGGATAGAAAGAGAGAGAAATAAAGGGCGATAGAGGGAAGGGGTTGCGGTCTAATGGAGCATCGAGCGAATGTACGATCATTTGGTAACCCCCTCAGGGTTGGTCGTGGCGCGGTGGACCCGCCATTAATATTTAGGGAGCCCGTGAAATTTCCTGGACATGAATTGTTCAGGGGCATCCAATAACCCTCTTTACCAATTATTCATGTAAACTTAGGTCTACGCGTTACGAGGTTGCGCAACATATATATATATAGATACATATACTAGTCGCAAGGCTGCTTTAAATTAATGAGGTGCAAAGTTATGCGAGGTCTCGCGCACTGGTCGAGTCGAAGCATCAGACTGTATTCAGTCTCCCCTCTCTCTTTCTCTCTCTCTCTCCTTGATCCTTTATCCTTTCTTTCTTTGTCCGTCGTAGAGGGAAAACTGGAATTATCGAAATTTCAATATTTCCTACCGAAAGTACTTCCGTAGCTCTCATCCTGAAGGACTCGTAAAACCCTCCTCGAGGGTCGTACTCTCTGCCCCATTGCCTCGACCGCGCCCTTGTCGCCGGACTGGCATTGATTTTAAGTCCTTTTGATTAATCGACCTACTTTTATCGTTCAATCTTATTGTCCTGTCCGTCCTGTAAGAATCCTTCTTTTTAACCCTCCCTCAGCCTCCACCACACCCCTAGTACGCCGATCACCTCAGACCATAGATTTCGCGGCTCCTCACTTTTTCTATTCCATCCATGGGGACGCCCCTTGTTATCGACTGTCGACTATATTGGCCATCGGCTTTGACGATCCTTTCGAATCGTAGTGAATGGAGAACTCGTGTTATTGCATTGCTGATACCGTCAAGGAACTGTGTTATCATCTCGTTCGAGACGATGGGATTGTTTCTTACGGAGGAGAGCAGCGGCCATTTGCATGTTTTACGTGGATGATAGTATCTCCAGGGATAATAGTGACGGGATAAGACGAAACGACAGGGAAGAGGGAAAAAGAAAGAAAAATTACAGGTATATACTTGCGGGAAAGAGAAAGAAAAAAGAAAAGTAAATGGAGGATGTCGCTTGCTGAACGTGGCAGGAAGCAACGAAGAGATGCAAAGTAAATTTTGCATCTCGTTCGCTTTCGCCGAATTACATTTGAAAAGGTGGCTTTTTAAGGTCGACGGAATTCCTGCGAAAACAGACGTCTGTTTGCACGTGCGATTTTCTGCGAGAAATTTATCGAGTTACTCTAATGGATGCTCTCGGGTGAAAAAGAAGCAGCCGATGATAATGACGATCAAGTTTATCGTCCCGAATCCCACTAATGGAGGAGCCGCAACTTCAGTTGCACCTCCCCTTCCCCCGTGCTGACTGTGCTCCATCTACGAAAGAGAATGCCTTCTAGTCAGACACGTACGCGCACTCACCCCTTAACCCTTAGCCGCTTCAAAGGTTCCACAAGGCTCCTTAGCGCGAGGTCGCGAATCCCTCACGAATTTCGCGCATCCGCTTTGCCGAATTACCGCGATAATTTTCCAATGATTAATTACGTCGCGCGGCCTCCGTACAAACCGCGGCATCCATCACGGTGCAGAATAAGCCGCACCCCTATTCCACTCGTCTGCCAACTACCCCATTGCGCGTACGACCTATTGGGATTTTTGTTAAAATTCCACTCATTTTTTATTTCGAGAAAACAACGCATTTACGGAAAATTTTCTTTCTTCTCCGTATTGTATCGCGGATATTGCGAATATACGTATTCTATCCGAGGGTACAAGAGGAGATGTAATTTAAAACAATAAACATTGGTTACTTTGAGTAGTACAGCGGCTAGGGGAGATGGGGGTAAAAAATTATGGGGCCAATAAACAGTGAAGGGTGGTAGGATATTTATGGGAATTAAGGAGGAATAGAGAATAGGATCCGACGTTTACCTGAGGTGAGGCGAAGGAGGTAGGTAATATAGTGCAGACGAATGCGAGTACTGAGAGGAGATGGCGAGAGGCAGTAAACGTAGAGAAACGGAATGGAACGGAACGGAACGGAACGCCCTATGCTAATGCGCAAATTGCAGTACGTCGCCTGTCTACATCAATGCTGTCTATGGCGTACTAATTCAAGAGCCATTAGATCATTCTCCGTCGATGGTAAGAAGAAAATAGAAGTTAGCTTCAAATGCTTGGTTCAAAGGGCAATGCTATTTCGAAGCACGAGGCTTCCTAAAATATCCTCTGGAGCGCCTCTATCGGCGCGCATCTCGTACGGCCTAAGTAGATTGGGAAGCATTTCCAATTTAAAATCGAACGGCGCCTCGTGCCTGCTTGAATTTACGATGCCCGCCTCTCACAGACAGAGGATTCACGTACGTGTATATATATACGTACAGACAAATTCCCCGTCCTCCGCAACCACCCCTATAGAGTACTCTAGCACAACCCCAATTCTATACCAGGCCATATTGGGGCTCGTGGCTAGGCCAAGAACGGGGCCAAGCCTGGGGAAGCCGTTTACCCGTGAATTTAGCATTCTCGGTTGACGCCGGACGTCGAATACCGGACGCCACGCAAATTGATGTCACCCCCCTTTTAATCCTAACCCGCTGTCCACCCTATCTTAAGTAAAGAATGTCAGAAACACTGCACGTACCAACGTTATAGGAAAAGACGGGTTTCAAATGGGATAGCGACTGCTCGCTCTTCTAGGACGAAAGGCAATGTTTTCATTTGAGCAGCCCGCGACAGTTATGGAACATCCCTTAACACCGGGGAGGGAGGTTACTTTGGATCAATATTACAGGTAGCTGGCTTGGCTTCACCCTCGCCCTCACACTCCACCTCCATCCCGTGCTCGGCCTCCTCGTCGTTCCGAACTCCTCCGTCGGCTTCACCCCCCTGCCCCGTCGCGACGCTCAACTATACGACACACGTAAGGGAGGACGTCGACGTAGACTAGGTGAGTTTAGAGGTTAGGTTGGTATATCGAGGAGTACGTATCTTGTAATACGTGCGCATTGGGCACACGTGTCATCCGCCAGTCTCACCCTTTACTGGCCAATCTAGCATCGTCCTACTACCCCTTTCCTATATGACGTAGGTGGCCAGTAAAACCTGCTACGGGTTGAGCTAACCTCTAGGGAGGATCCGCGAGGACTTGGGTTTACTCGATGCGCCCCAATTTCTAGCTGCTGAGGAAACTACGATCCGTGTTGTTCTATATCTATATCTAGTCTAAAGGTTTTGGCGTAATGGCTGGCCAGGACACGTGCCAATTCAGGCGCCAAACAGCCGTCTCTTATTGGTTGTGTCAAAGTGGGAGCAACTGGGACAAACGAGAGGAGGAAGGAGGCGGACGGGGAGGAAGTAATAAAGGAGCGAGAAGAAGGGAAGGGAGGAAGGCGCAGAGTGAGACACAAATCCGAGGTTAAGTGGAAGCTGGCAGAGGCGAGCCGTGAAATCAGAAATTAGAATCTCTTCTTTCAGGCAGTTTAACACGAGCCAGGACGAATGACCTCGGTGCGAGTGTCGGCTGACATAGGGGTGGCTACCATGATACGAAAGATAACCACCCTCTGTACTAATTCATCCCTTAGTTTGTTTCTTTGACTTCTCCCTTTGTCGACTCTAACCAGATCCTTCCCTGTATAAATTTTTTTTATATTCCCAGTCTTTTTCATAAGAAACAGCAAAATTGCTGAAGACCACCATTACCGCTACTTATTTAATAAACCCAAGTACGACGTATAAAACGAATTAACCCCCTGCAGAATAATTATTTAATTTCTCCCTACGCGCCCGTGGAGTTGTAATGATAAGAAAATGTATTCAAGGAAACGAAAGATACAAGACCGAAAAGGTACGAGGACGAGTATAGAGACGATTAGAAATAACTAAACAGGGGAGCGCCTATAGGGGAACAAAAAAACTATGACAGGGTTGCGTGAACGAGGGTGAATTTTTGACTAACTCCCTACACAAGAATAATATCCAAATTCGAATGCAGTTCGGGCGAACGCGTGCGCGCGACCCAGGGGTGAATGCCCTTACCCTCCCTTTACGCTTCCCTTCGCCTAGCCCGTTGAGAACGACCCTTCCAGCGTCCCGACGCCCCTCTGCACCGCGACAGTACGTTTCTAGTGGGGCACGTGGATCGCGTGAGTGTGTCATGTGCTTCGTGAAAACCGAAGCAGCTCGCATCGTTAACCCAGTGCAGAGTGGCGGCCGCTGCCGTCGGTGGAGGAGTGCCAGGTCCTCTTCCACCTCCACTACCACTTCCACTTCCCTTTCCTTTTCCCCCACTGTTCATTCCTGCTAGCAGACTACTAGTTATCCTGTACCCTGTACCTCTACCCTCGGTAACCCTTGCGCTATAAAAACGTACGAGGTGTTTTCGAAGTACCGATCCGCCATGGCTTTTCCTTCTCCTTCGTCCCCAGGTACCTGATATATATATATATATGGAAAGCTTTGCGAAACCTCTACGTCCCCAGGAGGGACTCATTAAGGTCGAGAGTCCTCCCCCTCCTGATCTCTCGTCCATAAGTTTCTCGGTAAAATTAGGAATCCCAAACGGGAGCCGTCCTGACTCATGTAAACGCTTCACTCGGTCAGGATTTCGTTTACGCCTGTAAATCGTGCACTCGCCGACGCTGCCACGTTGGCACTTTGAATTTTCCTCTGTCCGCAACGTCTACGTAAGTTATGAGCTGTGAAATAAAGAAAAAGACGTCCAGCATCCTGGCAATAAGTAATCTTAGAATAAGCAGAACAGTTAGAAACGAAGTAAAGAGAGAATGAAAATAAATTAAATAATTCTGTCCACCCTGTAGATAAAATTTCACTAATTTTGAGAATAACGATAGAAACACCATTCCGAGTAGTAACCAAAAATCCGAATTTTCTTTCTCAATATATTTTTCATTAACATTGCACTCTCTCTTTATAACTCTATCGGGAAACTCAACTGTACGAAGCTACAAGTATAGAATCCAAGCGAACCGGATGCTGGGCGTCTCGACGCTCCGCGGTCTGAGATACTTTGAAATTAAGGAATAAATGAAATTCCGTACATGAGGTGGCTGGAGGGCTGGTCCAACGTAAGATTCTCACCACGTAGTAATCTCTCGCGAAACAGACTCTAGGAACCGAAGGATATCTAAACTCCAGATGGAAGATGCTGCCTATTCTTTTATCGAAAGTCTCATCTCGCCAAAGCTCCTCATCCTCATCCACAGCCTTCCACGCTTCATCCCTTATCTTCTGGTCACGTATAGAAAGAGTTCACCCTCGTGGCTTCTAGGTGGTAGCAGAAGGTACAGTCTCTGTTTGCCTCGGGTTCATTAATAAGCAGCCGTCCCTTAGCATCGATCCACCCACCCCCCTGCTACCCTTATCCAACCCCGCCCCCTCTTTCTCCATCTTGCTTAATAGACTTGACGTGCGTATCTTCATCTTCTTGGTTCAGACTCACGCCTCGAAGGACAGATGAAAAGGTGGATAGTAGCCATAATAGAGGCAACAGTAGTTAGGAGTGAGAGAGAATCCAATATGGTGGACCTAGTTCGGTCAGCAAACCTGTCGGTCAGTTTAGCTCGAGTCAATATTGGTCAACGTAATTGGACTGACCGTTGCTCGCGTTCGACGAGGTCCAAGTTCAATCTAGGTTCCTGACCAATAGGTTATCCAGAAAGCAGATGCGAGAAAGTCGTAGCGATTCTTCCTGGAATTTGCGTAACGCACTTTTGTCCCCCAGGTAATTGCAAGGAATCTTATGGGAAGTTTGTAAAAATTCTTGTTTACGTTTATCTCGGAGCTTGAAGATTTAAAGGTTAAGGGTCAACTGGAGGATATTGTCGATTGAACGGAAAGTGTATAACTGTGTTTAGGATACAAGCGTCACGACGTCCCGACGCTCTTGAGGGCAGAAGAATGACAGGTCACCCACTCGTTCCATCTTTTAATTAAAAACTTTGACCGATGCGATTATTCTAGGGGTGTTACTTTTTTAATCTACTCGTTCAACCCTCAAGCGTCATCATACGCCCACCTGTCTTCATTTGTCCACGGGGTAGTTAATAACTCGCTAATTCTCGCGTACGTCGGGAGACGTGACGTCGGGAGGACGAGGTCGACGGATTCGTTAAAAAGTAAAGTTTAGCGTCGGTCAATTTATTTATACAGACTGTACAGACATTTTTACGTACAGTCTCGGACCAATGCACGTGGTTTATTCCTTTTTGATGCATCCCTCTATCGTGTGATAGACTGTGTTAAAAATAGTGACGTAGAGGATTCACGTATTGCACTTCGGAACGGGAATACAAGATGCGACGGTAAAGAGTACATTAAAGCGTACAGCTTCCATATTGGGGTGGGCCAAACCAGAAATAGACTCTCAAGGCTCCTGGAAACAGTAGCAAGCTGAAAAGAGTTCCGGAATAACGTGGGGTCGTGCTGCTTCATTTTCGAGGGTTGACAGGGGGTGGTCACGCGACTTTCTACGGAACCCCATGCAAATGCGTATGGCATTCACGCACGGTATCCAAGCGTCGTGACGCTTCGCACCCTCGAAAGAATTTCGATCGATTTCCATATACAGCGAGACTCCCCATGTACACGATATACCAGAATACAAGGTTTGTAAGAACTTTACAATTTTTTTTTTCCAGTAAAGAATTTGACGAGTGTTAATCTTATAAAAAAAGAAATCCTTCATTCGCGAAAATTCAAAGGGGATGATTGTGCATTTACATTTGATATAGGGAGGCGACTGGCAGTCGGATTAAACCTTTTAACATTTTAACGAGAATTCGAGCGCAGAATCCAATTTGCTGAGGACGAGTTAGAGAGGACCGGATATATTAGGGGTTGCCAGGGGGAGTAAGAGGGTTATTGAGGGGGAGGGGGCGCTCAGTTAGGATTATCATAATAATCGCGATTGTCGAGGGGATATAATAAGTGTCGACTGACGGCTGATGGGACAAACCCCGTGGACTCGTCCTTCCTGTCCTGCACCCTGTTCTTCTTCATCGGCCACCCCTTGGTCGCACCCCCCCCCCTCCCCCCCCAAACCCACAGGCATTCCCAAAGCATCCCGACTCTGGCTCCTTATTCCCAGAGACTGATTTAATTTCAGATAAGCCCTTCCCGGGCAAGGAAGCTTTAAGATCGGTTTAAGGGATTGACTCCCCGAACGAAATTGACGTAACCCGCTCGAAAAGTGACGAGTGAATTTATTCAACAACCCCTAAACCCCAAAACCCATAACCTTTCGACTCGTCATATTATCCCCATTGTCGTCAGGGTCATCGCGATAACGCGAAACGTCTTCCTCGGCTACTCGCAGAAGCTGCAGCCAGTGACTCTTGAAAGAATTAAGATAAAAGTCAATGAAGAAAGATCGGAAAAGAAAAAGGGTAAAGCCGTGTTTCCAAGCGCGGACGAGAAAGCTCAGGATTTACCGGGCGACCTTCCCTTTGTAAGCTTTTGCCTCGCAGTAAACGTCCGTAAGCGACTTTACTCCATTGTTACTTAAGCGCCTTTTACTTGGAGCGGCACTGCGAGAGAACCAACCCTTACCGGAACACTAGGCAACCCGCCACTTTTCCAACCCCGTGAACCCCACCCATTCGTCCCGCTCAACCCTTCCGTCACCCTCCACGACCGATTACGCCCTCGTCGCCTTCCTGGAATTCTCCCTTAAAATTTCAAATGCCGAATATTTCCAATCCCGATAACCACCCTTGCACGTGTTATCAACGTGCACTCTGTAAGGAGCGATGCGAGTATGCATATATATATATATAGATATATAATGTCGGCATATGGATATATACGTATGTACGCATATACATAGATATAGTTATCGAAAGTCCTACTTAGTCTCCTAGGAGTTTACGTCCCTAACAGCTGACGGAGGTAACGCGATAAATTCGCGTAATTAATAACAGCCAAATATTATACGGCGTCGGCTGTCATTAACGCTCGAAACCTCCCTTACGAAATTCACCTGCAGCCACAGCTAATTGTCATCTCCTCCTTCCAAGGATACACGCAGCCTCTATTTCTCCGGCGTTCGGAGTTACCTATAAATTCATGCTTTAATTATACACTACATTGTACACGTTGCACCAAGAGATTGACATTCAGAGCGCGAGGATAAACGTCGGAATTTCTATACGTTGGAAATGTCATTCTTTATAAAAAAAAAAAGTAACGAATACTATACAGACGGTATACAGTGTTTTTTTTTTTAATAAGTGTCATTTCCATCGAAACTAGATCATTCTCCCTCGATTATTCTTCAATAAAATTAATTCCAAGCGAGGTCAATGCTCGTGGCTGTACTAGTTTTTCAGAATGAATTACATAGAACAGTCGTCTAACGAGTGGTACCACTTGAGATCCACTCGTCCTTCTCGAGCGGGACGTAAAAGACAGAGAAAACAAGACTTCTCGATTTTTTCATCTTGGTAAATTCAAAAGTATACCACCTCGCCCGGTCGGTAATTACCTTAATAAACAATAACAAAAGGAACGACTAGTTTTCAAAGAAATTTTCCGACAATCCTTCAACATTTTTCCTACCCTCGATCTTTGCCGTTACTTTTCTCCTCCCCTCCACTCCAGCTATGATAATGATCGTAAGACTATATACATATATATCTATAGATAAGACCTCCGCAACCAGATAAGAATCTTGGGTGTCGCTCGTCATGCCAATTACTTACGGGCGTCTCTTAACGAGATTAATACCACAATCAATTAATTATCTCGTTAGCGGAACGCGGGGAAAATCCGTGAAGCGTGCTTGAAAAAAGAAATAAATAAACATACGTACGAGAGACAGGGAGAAAGAGAAACAAGAGATAAGGTGCACGAAGATAAGAGCGCGTGCGAATTAATACGACAGAAATACTTGCAGCAAATGGTGTCCGGGTCGTGGGGACGACTTAGAAAGAAGTCGCAAGGATATTTCTATTCTCACAGAAAGTTCTAACGAAGTGACGAGGAGAAGAGGGGTGAGGGGGGAGGGGGAATAAAAAAGTCCATTAAAAAAAACAGAAGACAGCCACTCCCGCAAATGGACCTAACGGATAGAAAGTGACAGTCCGTGGACGCGTGCGCGCATGCGCAAATACGACTGTCGTCATCTCGTACACGTGAGAGCAACTATGGACACGGCTACTCTCGCTGAAAAAAAAACTAAATAAATATTCTCACGCACATTCCACAACTCGATTCTTTCGTTAAGGCGAAATACCATTGAGAGAGACACGTGGATGCCTCATAAATTTGAATGTACGTAAGTTACAGGTATTCGGAAATGTAAAAATTAGAGAATTTCATTGGGCGATATTTCCGGCGCGGACGCGGTTTGAGGTATAACGCAATTTTACAAATTTTCACGTCACTCTTGCGCCCTTTTTATGTTATTTTTTATAGATCTTTTTGCATATTGAGGTTTCATATTCGGTAGAGTGTCATACGGTAGCGTCGATCGATGCTTGCCCGATCAAGTCGGATCTTAGTTGGCTGACGAGAGTGAGAGTGAGAGATTAATTAACGTGCCGATAGTAATTAACATGGAGATGTACGAGAGGGGGTGGGTTGCACATGTTTTTTTCTCTCCCTTTCAATCTAATCTCTTAACTCGACGTTAACCAGTGTGTATCGTTCCGTGATTTTCCGGCATTTCCTGGAGAACACGTGGGGAAGCGAAAGGGAGGAAAGAGAGAGAGAAAGAAATAAATTGAAAAAAAAAATAAAAGAAAACAGAAAGAGACATAACGTGGCCCAGGGGGTTAAGGGGGTTGCCGAGATGGCTTCTGCGAGTCCCTAATAATAATAATAATAATAATAATAATTGGGGGAAAGCCGCAATTAAAATGTTACCCCGAGACTTTGCCACTTTTTTCTCAGACCGTCTCGCCGAGTTTCGCAGCTCGCGACTCGTCGTGAAAAATTATAAAAATTCGTAATTATGGGCTTATTAAAGGCTTAGAAAATGCCGTGAATTAACGAGCGCGCGTCTCGAGGGTTTCCCGTGCGCCTCTGCCGGGCTCAGTCGCCTGTGCCAGTTCTGCCAGCAACCCCCGCGGAACCATCCCCCTTATAGCTTATAAACCAGCAGTTATCCCGCCATTGCCAACAGCCAGGACCGCCAGCCATTAAGCTCTTTTACAAGCACTTTTCTAACCAGAAATTTACATGACTTGAGGCTCAAGGATCTGCGACCTCGTCCTCATTCTCGTCACGTGGATTCGGGATCTGAAAATTCGCGCTACACCCTGAAGGCTCACGGGACGTTGTAATTACAGGAAACAGGAAACAGACCTGTAGGAAATGCTAGGGCGTAGGATTCTAAATGCCCAGAGAAATAAGGTCCAATTCTTTTGCCCAGAGAGCTAATTTCGCTCAACTGACCTTATGACCCTTGCGACCCTTTCTGAAGGCGTTCCGAATCTTCTCGTGGGTTATAACCTTAGTTGTCAAAAATTGCATAACCTCCCTTCCGAGACACTCTATCATACGCTCTAATCATGCTTGCACGTTGTACCGGTCTTCCATCATCATTCTGTATTCAAGGATTACGTTATGGAGTGCTTTCCAGAAAATGGCCTGGGCTATACCCAAAACGGTCATTTGTATGATTTAATATTAATCGACGACATTCTTGGCTTATCTATTCAGGCATAATCCAGGAATGGCTTAAGGCAATTTCTATGGAAAATTCCTACGCATTTTCTTTATTACCCAAAATTCGATCCACGCTATAAGTTATTGACATCCAAAAGGGAGAAGACAGTTAGGTATACAAAACGGTGGGATATTGTTACTTTTATGGATTTTAGTGTCGATATTTCAAAAGCATAAATGATAAAAATATCGGAAAATTTTGATATATTTTCAATTTCCAAAATTCCTTCCAGCGAAATGTAGTAGTAAAAGGAACTACGCGATCGTTCACAAGCGAGCGTTCATATATTTGTCGACCTCAGGAGGCGCATCATCGATGCGTCGAATGTGCACATGAAAACAAGAAAAGGCCGCGATGCGTCGCGCGTCGGCACGCCTTGGGCGAAAGCGGCCGGATTTCGAGTGTTGCGCAAAAATGATTATGGAATGCGGCCGATTGCGTCCGATGGAGCCCATTACGAGTCGCTTAAAAACTTCAGTACAACCAAAAGAAGACACAGCGTTTAACGTGCCCAATAAAAGATCGTTATTCGAAATTGAATAAAAAATTCCCCCAAAAAAGACCTCATTATCAGCCTAAATCACTTAGCACTTATTAACCAATGGTATAAGAATTCACTTAGCAGCCGATTTAACGTATTCGAATAAATATGACCCAGACCCATAAATAAAGAAGAGGAAGACAAAGAAGAAGGAAAGAAAATTGCAGTCGAGTCAGTGCGCGCACTCCTGACCTTTCAAAAAGTCTTGTGCAATCGAAACTGGCACGAGTCACGTGTATCGGGACTGCAAGTCGCCGTAAATCGGAGCGAGGAATCGTGTCGCGCGAACCAGAAGAAAGTAAAGAATAAAAGAGAGATATATCCCGAAGACAAAATAAAGAAAAGAAAAGAAAAAAAACCTGTCGCCTCCCACATATACCGTACGTACTGTATATACGTACTGTATATACGTACTGTACAGTACGCTATAAAGCGCATATAGTATATAGTATACAGGTACGTTCAAAACTCTTGGTCTGACAAGTATAGGTAGAAAGTCAACTTGGGACTGCATCGTAACCACGCGAATTTATTTGCATTTCCGACACTCCCCACCCCCGCCTCGCTCCCTGCACCGCCTAGGACAGTTCGAAACGCCTCCGGTGACTCCCGGACGACGGGAACGACGGAAACGACTCCCATAAACCAGTCAGGATGACGCGATCTTCTCCTCCCCTCTTGGCTCTGAAACTCGCCAACTTCCCAACTACAACTGCGAATCTCGAGCTGATCAAATCGCCCTTCGAGCCGAAGAGATTTTAAGGTCGACTCGTAAACCGACATACGTCCCTCCTTAACCTCCCCCTTTTTATCCTTATAAACCCGTAACGCTCCTGCAGGATCGACCTCTTGCAGCAATGCTATGCACGTTGCGCGCTGCCTTTCAAAAGTAAAAGGAGGTTGAAAAGGGAGAAGAGAGACGAACTAAAAGAAAAAAAAAAGAAATCCAAGAACAGAACCGCTAAGATTTTTTTTCCATGAACCCAGGTTTATAGAACATAGCTATAAAGCCAATAGTTAACGATCTGAAAGATATTCCTCCCAGCATCCATTTGGCAATCCTCTTATATCGATCCGTTATCTTTCCTATAATAACATCACCGAGATTATCTCACTGCATCTACACATTACGGATTCGTGTTACTTTCGCCAGCGCCGAACAGACGGAGTTCGATACGATATTGGCAATATGCTATCGGGATATCGGCGAATCGATAGCACAGCGTTTAATGGCGGCCAATAAAAAAATGTCGATCGGACGGAATCGCTAAATAAAAGTAAGAGTGCGGAGGGCAGGTATGAATAATTAAACGGCCGGGTCTGGTCGATGAGCGAGTGAGCAAGTAAAGTAAGAGTAAGTAAGTTTCGAGGGAAAGATTTAAAATTGAAAGCAATGGAAATCTCAGTATCAGGCGGAATATAAAGTTACGTTAGATTCATTCGAACCGATCCGATTACCAATCGGATTAGATTTTACAGTAGCTGTACCATAGGTCTGCTGGATACTCTAGCAGTCTCTTTCAGTGATTGCTATATCTATATATATACATCTGTACATACTCGTATTTACATAAGTACATATATAAGTACGTACAGTACATGGTAAGATTGAATAAAAGAGAGAAGAAGCAGGTGAACCTGCAGTTATATTCTCATGAAGTAAAAGTAGTTCACAATGCAGATTATGTCACGTGATCCGCGACACGAATCCAAGCAATTATCGTTAATTGCAGAGATGCAAACTAATTGAAAATTTTAATTGACCCGCCGTCACCCGACGCACCAGGACAACGGGGTTCCCCATTAATATTAGCGATTTCCATGTGCCACGCGGCATAGGCCGCGACTCTATTTCTAATAGCAGCTGCAAATTAAAGGACGGCGGTATCGCGTCGTCCGATTGCGATTGCATATCCGCCAAAAATAACCGTATGGTCGCTCCCGGCCATGGCACTCGGTTCGATCGAGCTTCGAAGCTTCTAGAGATCTTCGCAGAACAAAACGTCACTTCGCGCCCGGAATAGACGGCTGGTGACATTTTCGAGGCCGACAGCCACGCGGACGATTTTCTTCGATGAAAACTGTCGCCACCTCGGATTGACGTTCCGAACGTTCTTAATGTCTCTTCGCAGAAGGTACAGGCGATATCGTTCGAGGATTATTACATACGGGACGGAGAAAGCCCTCGAAATAGGATTTATTTTCATATTGCAGAAAATGCGAAAATCGAAGAAGGACCGATACGTCTAGGATGGATAAATCTGGACTGGGAAAATAATGGCAGTTCGTCTCACCTTGACAACGGGAATGGGAAAGCACGGAGGCTGGCGTTCGTTCCTCTCGGTTTGCGTAAGAGTAATGGTCGCCCAGTCCCCAGGTGCCGCTCGGGCCAATTTGCAATCTGCGACGTCATGACTGTCGCGCGATTTTGAATAATACAGCTTTATGGTATCTTGCCTTTTCTGTGGAATCGTTTTTATCAGGAAACCACCCCCCACCTCTCCCAGTTGTAACTGGTGCAATCAGCCAGCTAGAGCGAGTCTGCCAGTTAGTCAGTCTACCAGCCAGCCAGCTAGTCAACCAGTCAGCTAGTCAGTCATCTAGTTGGCGCGTGCCCTCATAAATCACGAGAAACGTAAGACACGGCCTTCGCTCCGCAACCCAGTTCAATTCGTCAGGTGCGCTCCGGCGTCGCGACGGAACCGATTCCTTCTGCCGAGCGTCTCCCCGTCACGTCTTGAGAATTAATTCAAGCTATATATATGTACTGCAGTGCTATAGATAAACATCATTAGCTATATATAACTCAACCAGGTATTTCTAACGTCATAATAACATATCCCAACAGCGTCGCAGCATCCTTACGCTCCTCCATATATCATCTCCAAGTGTTTTCATCTCGACACGTTCGAGCATCCTTCCTGGTCAAGAAGAGGTTTCCCGTGTGAAATTTCGCGTTCGACCGGGAAGCTCTGGCAGCGGCGTCGAATGCGGCGTCCAACGAGACGTCCTAAACCAATATTCTTACTGGATTCTATCCCTGGACCACTCCGTAGGTCGTATCCAATTTCGAGAGGAGGAGGGAGGAGGTGGTCGTGTCCATCAAAAGTCCACCCTACGTCTTACTATACTACATCCTTCCTCGTTTCTCATCCCTTCCTCCATTCTTCCTTCTTTCTGCTTACCCTCAATATATATATACTATATATACATATATACCTTACAGCATCTTCCAACACGCTTCTTTTATCCAAACTCACTATCTGACCCTATATAGAGACGAAGGCTATGATGGGTTCACCGAGCCACGGAACCTGAACATTCGATATTACGTTTGTGATTGGCTGCTGATCCGTCTTACAGCAAATAAGAAGAAGCACAGCATCCGGAGAATATCGATGAAACGTATAATAAGGTCTCCCACAAGATACATCGCTGTCTCTCGTGGCTTCCAAATTCTCCCAGATCCCATCAACTTATCGTACCGTAATCAAGGCATAAGTTTCCAATAAATTATCTCCTTTCGCGCTCGAGCAAATCCGGCCACTTCGCGTTCCCATAATTTCGCGAGTGTATACATACGTTATACCCGATGGTAATTAACCGGGATAAAAACTGGCGCGATCTATCTTCCCATCTTCCCGTCCGCAAAGGCTCGAGCCCGAGATTAAAGTAAGAACGGAGCTCTGTGCCCTGTATAAATATTGAACGGCGCAGGGATTTATGGCCGAGCAGATACCCGCGCAAGAGGCCAGCCACAGTCTAGAGGGGGTGTGTATGGAGCAAGGATCCTCCCTTTCGGTAACAACCCCGTGCGACCAAGTTAGGAAGCGAGTAAGAGTCCAACCCTACCCGAGCCCCCAGCATCCCTATCGGCCAAAAGGGCAGCTAATTAATGTATTGTTTCGCCGGCTGCGGTCCAGAGGAAATCTGCATCCGCTGAATATGCAACGGAACGCCGAGCACGAGCCAGCTTCATCTATGAATATCTATCGGTCCCCCCGCAGAAAAGGGGTACATCCGATTCACCCCCTAAACCCCCTCCCCACCAATCCTCCAGCATCCTTCCTCCTTGGTTCACACTCCCACGTGCCTACAACCGACTCTACCAAAGCCATGCGTCGCGCCTAAGGTAGTTAGACAAGTGCTTAGAATCCTAGTTATACCTAACCCTGGCTCCGCCTAACCTAACATGGCCTTGCCACCTTCGCCTAGTCTCTGCTCCAGTGTGCGACTGTACGTCCTATGCGTTCTCCATAGCATTCCCTCCAGGTATCCGTGTGCGTACTCATGCGTGACATAGGTGCACGAGGATGCGCACGAGTTTAACACCGATATAATGTGATTTACGGGTCTAGCCAGGAGTGCGCAGCTCGGCTTCGTCCCGAGGCCAACGGCCCCCCCTGCATCATTAGCGTCTACGTGCCACTTCGTTCGCATCGGTTACGTCTCGGAAATTGGGCAACTCCTCGTAATCCACGGCCTCGTTGCGTAGTTTCAGTTTCTCGAAACCCGTGCGAGCACCGACGCCCTGACGAGTCGTCGGGACGGGGTTCAGTACCGGCGTCTACGGAGATGAGTATACATGACGTCCTGACTCAATTTCGTCATCAGGAGATCGCAACTGCAAGGACACTTGCAGGCGCATCTGAGAACAAGTAAAGTTCGGAGCGACGAGATACTAGAAATTTGGAAACTAGCCTGAAATTTTTCTATAAAACTCACAGAGTTACTTCCGGTTTCTATTACCGTTCGTGTCTTCCCTCATATGTATTTTCATGATTCGCGCATGCGCGTAGGTCATTTTCTATTTTGCCTCTAGAGACCATAAGAGGATTCGGATGTCTATAAGAATTTTTATATAGCATTATAGTAATGAGCCATTACTGGGTATACGTGTATCGGTACGTGGAGACACGTAGGAAGGATTCGTGTTTGCCTAGACTGTAGGTGGTCACGGTGCCATAAACAAGTATAATTAATGTCTGGCGCGAAGCCCCTTTCAGAAATTAATCAGCCTGCTTCCCGAGGAAAGGATCGATCGTCGAGTTCGTTCCATTTCCTTGTAAATAACGTGCCGTATCTCGTGTTCACTCGCGTCCATCACTGTGAGCCTTACGAAGAGAGACGTAGGTACAAGATCCACGCATGTACGCGCATATGCCCTGCATATGCACGCGTGTCCAAAGGCCACGGGAGAAAATGGCACGGAGTATCCGTAGGCAGCAATCAGTGTCGAATAAAATACGAGCGTGTAATACCAGTTAGATGACTGGTTTGTTGCCGGCCTTAAAAGCCTTCCTCTTGGCATCGCTTCTCTATGTTCTACTCCCTCCCTATACGGAGGGCAGAGAGAGAGAGAGATAGAGCGCGCGAGAGAACACGAGAGAGAAAGGCGTTTCGCTTGCATAGAAGTGCGAAGGCAGCCAGGATCGATAGCACTTTGCTTTTTGGGCTTGAAACCTGAAACCTGAAACCGAACGGACCACGAGGCGTGTTGTTAGGTACAGCCTGTGAAAGCCCTTCTCTTTTCTCCACGAGGCTGGCTAGGGCTGTGGTATACATATATGTATAACAGAGTAGGTAGAGTGTATATAGATATACGGACAAAACGGCAGCAGAGGGTTTCTGTGGTTTTTCCCAAGTCGAACATGACGGGCTATCGATCGTATTTGCTTTAAGGGTGTCTCCACCCTCTGCCGCAAGGCTTTTTTGTCACGCGTAGAAAAAAGATTCAGCCCTTTGGGTATCGAATGAACGGAATTCAAGCACCTGAGATTTAGCTATTTTTTCGTTACCAGATTAGAACAAGTAGAATATCGATAACCGATGACGTAACTGTTTTTTCTAATCCATTCGGAATGTCTCAGGTGTAATATTGATCGACATTTTTCAAGTCCCGTTTTCAACGCATCGACGCTCGAAAGACCACGTGCCTCTCGCTGCGTTGCATCGCTGCAACGTCGTACAGCCACGCGGCAATATATATGATAATGCGAGCATGAGCATTCCGCAGTTCTCATGGAAATGGCACACACGAGTTAGTAAGCAAACGGCCTAGGCACTCTCTTGACTATTCGCCATTGGTTCGAGTCTGGACTATATATCTACTGTTTACCTAACCCGCGCAACGTAAACGTAGAAATAAAGTAAACGAGTGGATGGATGATGGGGTGGGGATGGGGGGATTGAACGTTCAGTACACGGCTACTCTAGCAACCTACACCCTACGCTTTACCAACCCCTGTAATATATCGGGTGTACCTACAGTTATGTAAGAGACAGAATATAGAACGTCCCTGTATACGTGGGCGACAGGCTGATACGTTAGGTGGGTAGAGGAGGGGAGAAAATAAAGTGAATTTTACCATGGAGCATGTACTACTACCCTTGCGTATAAACACCAGGTATATCGAGAAGTAGACGTGGATATAGTCCGGGACAATTAATAACGTAGTTCCTCTTTCGTGGCCACCGGGGAAATCTGGCTGTGTAGGTAGAGGAGAAGGCGAAGGAGAAGAAGGGGAAGGAGGAGGAGTAGTACACGGCGAAGAGAAGAGGAGCAGCCAGAGAAGAGACTACAAGGAGAAATGGCTGAAAGGGAAGAGCAGGGTCTTCGCAGCGTTAAAGTTATGGAACGCAGCGAGAGATTCTCGGGTGAGATTTCGTGCGGCATTACCTTATTCGCCGCTGATCCGCGATACGAGATTAAAGCTTTAATCGGCGATTAGAGTCTGGCAGGTGCTCCTTCTTCGTAGGAACGACTCTCAGACTCTATAGTTAGGCATTGTATGTAACGCGTATGGATATTTATGGATACGTCCTGAGTGCACCGGGAATGGTGGGGGGCAGAGGAGGAGGAGAGGGGGATATCCCGTGAGAATCGGCGCCTCTTTAGATTTCAACCACCATACATCGCATTAGCCATCTATAGCACTGCGAGAGACACGATGACAGATGGCAGTAGAAAGTGGGCACGCGCTCGATTTCAGCCCAGCCCGACACTGCGTTGTGATGAACGCGTCGCGACGCTCGCGAGACGTCTACGTGTCCGAAGGTGAGGCGTCTTCGTTGTTAGAACGCTGTAGGTAAGGTTTGGTAAGAAAATTGATGTGTCCAAATAAAAAATTAGGGACGCCTCTCGATCTTCGGATGTACCTGGGTGATATTTCTTCCAATGGTTCCGAAGGTATAAAGGCTGCTCCGCAACTGGAAACGGGGGTGGATCGAGGGTGAAATAGTAAAGTTACGTCATTCGCCAGACTTTGGGGTAGGAAAGTTTGGATTTAGTGTTGCCCCTTCCTTCCGATTACGTCCCGGCCAAGTAAGAAAAAGGGGAACTGTTGTCGCGGGCTCAACTGGCCGGAAGGTATTCCTCTTACTTAGGTATTGTAAGGATAAATTTTAATTAAGGTCCTGGACGTTGGCGCGGCACCAGGAACCTTTTTTGATTCTTTCTCGAGGAGGAAAATGAAAATAAAAATAAATGGCTAGGTTGAGATAAGGCGTTTCAGACTACTCACCGTGAAGCTGTGCGAGGGACTGTAGCGTGTTGGCGTTGCAGTTTATGAATCCTGAAACAGAAAGAGAGAGAGAAGGGTTAGAGCGAGTTAATAAAAATTCCAGAATATGATGTAACGTCGTAAAGAAAAAGAAAAACAAATTAAATAAACCTTATCTCATCGACTACTCCATTACGGCCGCTTGTACACAGTACTGGAGAAATAAAGTAAAAAATTACACGCCGCGCGTCCAACCAGCCCACAGTCATTTGACTGTCTAATGACGACATACTCGCGCTTTAAGAGCTGCTTAGAGATTGATTAATTTCCTGTCAACAGATAAGCGAACCCTGGTCCAGACGCGAGCATAGACGGAAGGCGTCGGATACTACTACCAGATGATCACAGGCGTTTACCACCTGTATATTCTCCGAGTCAATCAAGTAGTCATTAAGGTAGTAGCGAGCCGCATGATTTTCCAGTCTCACAGCATCCCATGCGTATATCCCAGAGGAAGATATGCAAAAAGGCGAAGCCATGAGAAACAGAACTGGTCGAAGAAGACGAAAACAAGGAGCGAAGCAAAAAGGAAGAAGTAACGTAACGACGTCGCGGCGCAACGTCGTAACGGGACGCAACGAGTTCTATAATGACAGACGAGTTAGAATTCCCATGACACGGCGGGGGCTAACCTCTGACCTTAGGGCTTAGGCGTCGAGAGAAGCCGGCAGCGTGTGGGTAAACATTGACATTTAGGATTGTTAAAACCAGCGTCGGCAAATTTCTTCCCCCACCCACCCCTGCCCCTTCCCCTTATCCATCACCTCACCATACCTGGACCCCGTCGTGAAGATCCCTCTCTCCAAGCTTTCTTCTCAAGTTTCCCAACAGCAATCCCCCCCCGCGCCCAGCATCCTATTCTCGCTAAACGTCACTCACTCGGTCAAATAGATATTTTCAAGTTTCACGAATCAAAGATAAAAGAAAATAGGATAACGACGCATATGGACGCTACGCGTCTGTCCAATCGGCATTTTCGTCTCGTATTGTTTCATAAGCGTATCGACTGCACCGCGAGTCACTTCGGTTAGCCGGTTGCGCAATTCCTTGGGCCGACGAGCGCTTATTACAATTGCGCTGCCAACTTGCCACGTATTCTTTCTCTTTAGGCGGTGGCGCCGCGACGCTTATACATTGGTGAAGGTAGGTACAGTGCCTCGTATTGGACTGCCGAATAGTTATGAAATATCCGTCGAAAATGAACGTGGTTCCATTCTATTCCCACTTTACATTCCCGTTCCTGCATTCCTCATTCCTCTGTGCTTGCTATGTTCTGAAAGAAATCAGCTGATAATATATACATATATATTATCTAACTGGAACAGATAAATGATTACATCGATATCCGGTGGCACTGGCACTGACAGCACAGTATAAGTCAGATTGCCTGTAATCGCCTTCATTTTTTTTATCCCTTCTCTCGATAGCTCCTTTCTTTTATTCTTTTGTTCTCTCTCTCTCTCTCTCTCTCTCTCTCTCTCTCTCTCTCTCTCTCTCTCTCTCTCTCTCTCTCCCTCTTCCTTTCTCCTTCTCCCCTACAATACCCCTACTCCCCGAAACCAGTAGCGCAGGTTTGATATAGAAACGTGCAAGCAGCCGTATATCAACCTGCTGTCAAATTACACTTTGACAATTCAGCTAACTGCCGTCTCCACATGAAAACGAAAGTGGCTCAAGTTATTGTCGTCCGAGAAATGATGACCGTGTATCGATTACACCAGAGGACGGGCAGCAGTCATGTGCGATCAAAGGTATAATATAAACAGAGAGGTTGGCCCACACCTGAGCAATTTTTCTCTGTGTGAACAATTCCTCGTACGGTCGTAAAGAATTGCGCAAAACGTCATATACGCGAGTTACTTATTATTATTAGCTAAGTGCGACACTTGACGTATCCAAGCTACTTTCTATACTTAAGCCTTCCACGACCTTTTGCATGAGCCACGAATTTCTAATTAACCTCCAGCACTTGCGTATGTATACTATAGTATCGTACAATACTTCTAATCAACTTCCACCGCATATATTATCGGGACCATTTAAATCTAATTGATTTCCCACAATTATCCCACTTCAAGGTCATACCAAATAAACCCCATTCGATATTTCTTTCACGCCTCCATCCCCTAACGAATTACGTGCAAGTGTGCCCAAAATTTTAAAACGAAAATATCCTACAGTCTATGCCAAATTATACAAAAGATACGGGCAATGCTACTCATGGGCAACGTAATCGCGACTGCTGCATTACCGTTAGAATTGCTCGACTACCGGGCTTTAACCGAAGTTACCAGAAGCCACCAGAGTAGCCTGACCATTTCATTGACAGGATGTTACTCCTCGTCCCTCAAACCCAGTTCACTGGTTCAACCAGTTGGATAGCTAGCTGGTTGGATAGCCTAGCTGGTTAAATACCTGGTTCGCCAAACAGCCGATACGCACGACAGCTTGGACGGTCGCTTGTCTCTCCATATCTCTGAGCAGGAGTACCAACCAATGTTCCCATATATAATTTAGGCATACGTATGCATTTACTATTGGCAGCACTGTCCTGTATTTCAGAATGATCTGGTCCTATGGATACTCCATAAATTATATATATATACAGTGTGTTTATATATATATATATCTTTCACTGGTTACACTTGTGTAACCAGCTACCAGTTCTCCATATTATATGGGAACAGCTGTTGTTGTTGCCGTTGCTATTGCGCGATAGTTCCTGATAGTAGCATGGCGAATCGATCCTCTCGGCATGGAGAGACGTCTTCCATCTTCCAGAACGCCAGAGCTAATCAATGGTGGGAGGATGAGGAGGTCGAGAAGATTGGTAATCGGTATACCTGGACAATCCTCTGGTCCGATTAGGAATCACGATTTTTCTCAAGTTTGTAACAGAACGGACGGCAGAGTAATCCACGTGATCGATCACGCGTGACTCTTTGGTCCAGTTTTTCTCAAGATATTCCCGCGTTCACGATCCTCCACGTTTCGATCGATCGATCTATCGATCTATCCATTGCTATTGTCCTCCTTTGTATCTGTGTACAGGGGAGTCATGAAGAAGCGCTCTCTATTGTCCTCGAGAATTGCATCACTCTTGTGTATACTTATACTGTGTGCGATCGTGCAGGATCTTGAGTTCTCATGTAATTTCAAAAATTCGTCTTATCTTGTCATTCGCGATCTTCGTTACGTCCGTTACGAAAGTGACGTTTTAATGAAGGATTTGATGACGGTGACGAGAATAAAATGGAATACGTCAACGTTTCGATAATACATAGGATCGAGGTAGCGAGAGCGTCAATTTATTATATGTTAAAATAATCATGAGATCGTGTACGGTAAATTTTCGTATCGACTTTCTCCCATAGATCCTAATCGGCAACTTCGTGAATCGCTCCCATTGAGGATTCAGGCATACAGGCAGAGGGAGAAGGAGACTACGAGGACGCGACAGAATCCAGGAGATCTAGTGGCTAGGAGGATCTTCCGCGTTTCTATGCTTCTACAGCGACAAGAGAAAAATTGATCTATCACGCGCGATCTTTTTTTGCGAAATTTTTCAAGGAATTACGGAATTTCATGCTAATAGTATATTGGGCAGATCTGCATATTTTTATATCTATATCTATATTGATATATGGCAATGATCTATAAGCACTCACCCAAAGCATTGCACGTGCCATGAGCCACGAGCCATGAGCTATAGACTGTCGATAGGTTTACCGTCTACTTAAAAATACCGCCTTGAGGTCCATATGGAAAAGCTTGAAGTAAGTCGATTGAATCGAATCTTAAAAATTGCCAAGCACGCCGTGTCTCTACGGTCACAATTATAAATAGTATCCCGAGCGTCTATCAATATAAATAATCGAAAGTAATTGCCCAAGCGACATTTCGATCGTCGCGACTATATAGTCAGACGACTTTTCTAATCCGTAAGAGAAAATCTAGCGAACTACGAAACCATGACGATTTGGCTTTTTGCCCTGGGATCGACGGCCCGTAGAGTTTCGATAAAATTCTCCAGCGCTTTCTCCGAATAACGGAAAAGAAATCGATCGCCAATTACGACAACGATAAAAGCCTATACGTATGTATCGATCTCATCGACTAAATCAATTCGGGATGCAAGCTCGAGCTTCGGCCAAACCGTTAATCTCACGTATACCGTGTGTATCGCAATAAACAGATGCACGCGAAACGGCAAAATCCGGCAGTCAAGACTGTATACAATTGAGCAAAGGAGCAAGTGAGCAAACGAGTAAACAAGTGAGCTAAGTACTGGATGAGACGTACCCAATGGGTCTTCGAACTCATAAGATACCGCTTTCCATATGAGACTTACTGGATCTGCGGGCGTGCAGCGCTTCAGCCTAATGAGAATGGGCTAATGGCGTCTAAAGTCTAAAGATCTCGCGCCGGCAGAATCTCGATACGTCAGTTAACGCTGACGGCACTGGGCTCTGTGCTAGGTCGGTTAGAAACCTCGAGGCGAACGCGGAAGCTACGTGCTTTTGCGATAAAATCGAAAAACCGTCTGGCGCACGAGGGAAAAACTTGAGACGAGTTAGAAAAAATCTTAGACGCAGAATCAACCAGCTGCCGTCTATAGTTATAGCTGACAGCGATAGCTCATAACAAATTGTACATCTTCAAAGGCGTGCAATACACTATCCTATGCACGTCATGGTTATAATCTTATCGTCCAAGAGATATCCCATACTACGGGACGCTGATCTCTCGATCTTAGGATCTTATATTATGAATCTCTTGAGAAGATACATTGTCACGACTGAAGTATCATTGGTCCGTGCGTTTACGCGTCTAGCATCCGGAAGATGCTGCGAGTAAAGATCTTCGAAGAAGAAAAGAGATGGATTAAATGTATATAGGAAGCTGCGAGCAACTAATCCGAGTCTTATACCTTCGTCTTGGCTGGTAAGAGTCCAGTGTATTCCCCCCTTTACCTCCATCTTGCCACAGCGTGGGAACGCAGGAGGCGGCTAAACTACCATGAATTAAGGCGACTGTAGTTGTTGGCGTTGATGATTCCGAGCGGTTGTCGGCGCGGGACGTTTCCTTTGCGGAAATCGCAGAGAACGCGTAAGCCAGAGGACGCGGAGGTGATGAAAGGAGGTGTGGGGGGGGGGGGGGGGGTATCGGTATAAAGAAGATGGCGAAGGTGCTTCCAGTCTGTTTACTGCGCTAGAGATATACGTGGACGCCTACGGTCATCCTGGACCATGTGGTTGAGTCGCGGAGTCTCTAACTGCGATAACGAGCGACGACAGATGCTAGCCGAGAGCATCCCGAGGATTCTGCTCTGTGCAAACGGATGATTTGCAATACTGCTAGATCCTGAGTCATTCGCTCCCGGCAACAATGACCACCGGGATGATGACGATCAGTGATAAGAAGCTAAGGCTATAGCAGAAGCAATTGGAACGGTAGTGATAAAGGAAAGGGTAAAATTTGAATTTTCCATCTTTCTCTTAGGAACGAGAGGACTGAGGAAGGAAGAGAAGATAGAGAGATAAGAATTAGGGGGAATGAACGGAATTGAGGTAAAAAAAAACGTAGCAGTCATTTCCGTAGTGGATGAACGCTGGAGCAGTGATGCGTTCAAGCAAGATGTCTATTTCTTCTGATTCTTCTTCCTTTTTCTACTACTACTACTTCCGTGGCTGTCATTGGCTAACTCATTCTCTCGCTAGGTGGACATAGATAATGACAGCTGATGGCCCGTTTCCAGCCCGTAATCATTTTCCGCAAGAATCGACCGATCGGCCAATCGGATGATTGATCAATCGAACAATCAAGCAACAGAGCCGTATTGTAACGTGGTCTATTTAACGCTGAGTGAAACCGCCAGTGGAACTCGGACTGTATTTTTTTTAATTAACAAGAAAACAAACCGAAAAGAAAAAGAGGATATTGTTCGATGAATGAAAACAATCGAAAATACGAAATTACTCCGACGGGCTTATCTATAAAAGAAATGCTTAATTAAACGTCTGCGAACTTTGCCCCCACCTTCCGACAACCTCCTCCCACTTTGCTCAGCCCATTAATATCTTCTCTATATATCCACTGCAATAAATAATGGATTGCAAACGCGACACTACGAGCAAATAAATAACTAGGTAAACAGGGCAAAGCGCAGACTCAAAGGTATTTCCGGTATAGGCATCGATTATGGGAGCAATTATCGATAGACGCCGCGACGCTTCCATAAATCCTGTACGGCCGTCAGCCACCTTCTCCGCCACGACTGCCGCCACCTCCACCTCCCCTCCACCTGTCTCCGCCACGATACCGTTTCCAGTAATAACAAGCGAAGGTCGCTCCTGTATAGCTGCCAACACACATGACGCGTTAACGCACTTGCTCCGCGTTACGCACGTTAATACAGCCAACCCGCAAACACTGGCGAAGGCCTCCCACGAAACCTTGTAATAGTTGCATCGAATTGCCTCCAGAACTCGGGCGTCTCAAGTCCATAACGCAATTAACGATACGACGTACCTCCGTACCTACGACGTAACTGACGCGATAATTAAACAGCGCATATCAAAAAATTCAGCGCTATCAATTTACCCGAGTCAAGTTTGTATACTCGACGCTCGAATTTCCCCGCTTGGTGACATCCGCGAATAAAAATATAACGGTTATAATAATCAAAAGAATATTATCCCCCGCGAGGCGTCGGGACGTCGTCAGAAAAACACGCCGGCTCTCTTCCCCATTGTAAAATAGCCATACTATACACAGAGGAATCCGTACCATGCGGTACCGCGCGCAGCTATATATCTGCCTCCCGTCTACTGTAGCAGATTGATAGGTTGAAAACTCGGCTTGAAATTGACGGCAATCCGTCGTCGACAAATCGGCGTTTGCTCGGTGAAAGTGTTAGATAATAATCAGTGGGACCCACGGGCCATGGACTACTTTTGACTTGGTCGGTACTGGGACGTTTCATTTTTATTCTGCCCCCCAAAAATCTCGAACGACTTCAGCATTTTTCGCAAATTGGCGTAAAACGTAACGGCTTTCGAGTATACGTAAAATATTACGTACGTCAGGTTAGGTTAGGTAGCATAATACAGACTAGTACTACCATTGCTACTACAGTGTCTACGATACGGATGTGCATATTAACCCATTTAGATCCGTTACGTATGGTCGATGCGTGTTACGCATTATGTAGGCTGACTGCCAGTTTCGAACTGGATGAGGGACTTGATAGTTCCTTCGGAGTAGCTAGAAGACCGCCCACCGACGACGTTCACGAGGACCTGGCAATTATGGGAACAGCCATACGCGACGCTGCTCTACGTAGCTATTACGTCCTAGGTATAACTGCACGTGAAATCTATAGGCTTTGAAAAGGTATACGAAGAGTTTCGATATTTACCCGTGGATCTCGCGCAAGTCTTAGCGCCATGTAAGAAAGTGGTTGCGATTAAAGCATTAAGTTATTAGGGAGCCAAACCAGTTTTGCCAGCCTGACGTACCCTGCGACCAGGACGATTCTAGATTCGAGACGATAATCGTGCATGTGCGAGACACGTGTATATAGGTATGTAGGTATGTCAGGACGATTGGTCATTGCTGAGAGAACGAGAGAAAGAGGCCGTAGGGATTTATCTCGTCTTATTCCGAATCCTCGTTTTCACGTAATTGAGAAAGTATTACTTAAACTGGAGCTTTCGTTCGTCGCATTAAGGCGAGTTCGCAAGTGCACCTCTTTGCCGAACTTTCTCGCGATTTCCAATCGATGCCACGCTTGGATCACTTCCAGGCTTCGTTTCCATCTGTCTCTCTCTTTCTTTCTTACTGAGACTTCTAGTACTCTCTCTCTCTCTCTCTCTCTCAGCACTCTACCTTCTTGTCCCTTTTACGTGAGAAGAGTACACAGAGACTGTCGATAATTTCCTGTTGGATTTCGAGTCGTCTGGGAATTTGCTCTTGGCCTAAGTAGTAAAAGATACTGGCCAGACTACAAGCCGACGGTCGCGTCATGCAAAATACGTCGAATCCGGCGGCTGTAAACACGTTCGATCTGACTCAGAAGAGGAGAGATGCGAAAGGAGAAGGGACGATAGGCAGTGGACGAAATAGATGCAAAAGTGTCCAGCAATGACGGAGAAAGAGGTGAGATGTAAATCCGCGAACGACGAATCGCGGAGGAAGACGAATGAGAGGAGGACAAAAAAAAGGAAAAAGAGTCAAGCGAAGAAGCTGCCAAGAGACGGTATTATCGAAGTCGCGGAACTGCGCAGTAGACTAGCGTCGCTCCGGAGTCGTCGCGTTATCGTTCAATATTTGCTGATAAGTTACAGGCGTCTGTTGCCGGACGCGACGGCAACTTTCGCCCGACGTCTCTCAAATATTTCGGGAAAACAAAAAATTCTCTCAAATATTCGGGAAAGGAAAAAATTCTCTCACCGCCCTCTAATTCGTCGACGGAGAAAAATATATCGACAGCCTACTCCTTATAAGGGAGCGTGACCAAGTTGCCTTGGAAAAAGAATTTCCAAAAATTATCCATAAAAATTCATATCGACGGATACAACGAATGACGCGTTCGCGCGTAGCCAAAGAATTCTCATGGTGAATTTCCCACCTGCCAAAAGTAAAATGGCGACGGGCTATCGGAGCCAGGAGCTGATTTCTATTCCCGTCTTTGCTAATGTGTCAGATGCGTAACGTATGTGACGCATGTGTGTAACGCACACAGGGTGCGATGTACGCAATACCACGAGGACGTCATACCAGACGAGACAAACGCATCTTCTCCTAGGAGGAGGCTGCAGCACTGGCAATTCTAGTCTGATTATTCTTAGTTCAGCAGTCTTCGTCCTCCATTCGTCCGTTACTCTATTCCCCTGTGCGTTCGGTGCGTATCAATTTGTAAAGGCTGACACGCAAGTAGCTAAATACCGATGTATCGCTAGACACAACTGGGAAACATGTAGATTGGTAGATTGTACGAAGGTCCCTGAGGGTGACTATGGGAATGAATGCGATAACTGGAGAAAGGGAGAAAAGGAGAAAGGATGAAAGAGAAAGAGGGGGGAGAGAGAGAGAGAGAGAGAAACGACTCGCGCGCCCAAACATGATATTCGCTGGCGGGCACGACCTCGTTAAAACGCCGGAAATTCTGGCGCACGCAGCGACGTAGACGCGCGCGGGTGTCGATGACGCAACGCGACGCCTGGTCGCTAAAACCTCCTTCCGTATAACCCGACGCCCGTAAATATATACATATATAAACTACCGTACTCATACCTGTACCATATCCAGAACATAAAGAACACTCCATTTATGAATTCCTCGATATTTTAAGCTCCATTTCTCTTTTATATTCCCTCACGTGAACATTATCAATATACATATTAACGAGCGGAAGCGATTGGACTCCGTCCCGTTATACGAAGCCGACCAGTCAGGTTATCTCAGAATGGGACTTAACGTTCACGTCAAGTCACGTCACGTCGGCCATGTTTGTACCTCGTGCGTGCAGCACGCTCTTACGATTTGCCATCGAGTACAGGTCCACCCCCTATCATATACCTATTACAAATCCACCTCCTGTCTCCGTCTAACGATGCATTCTCATCTCGAAAGAGAATCGTAACATCGCGTGTCCCTCCGACGTCCCTGTTAAGGACGTCCCGAGGACATCCCGAAGAATTTCAAACGTAAGAAAATCGTGCGCGTAACACATGCGTGGTAGAGTCTAAATTTAAATGCAGCATTCGCTGCCGCGTCATTAAGGAGCAGTCGCAGGAACAGCAGGCAAAGCGCATATACGTGCACACGTGTCCGCCTGATCAGCTGGTCCGCACACGTGGTCCTGGAACAGAGTTCCTACCACCTATGACAGCCCTGCACCCCCTTCTGCCACGCTGCGCCCAATGACAGTTCAGTCCTCGATAGGGGGAGGACTGCGCTCTACTGGGGTTCCAATTTTTACCCCACGGCCTCTGCCCTCTCCCTTCGTGCCACGTTTATTCATCTATCCTCCTTTTCCTCCTCCTCCTCCTCCTCCTCCTCCTCTCTCTTCGCTTCTCCTTCGGCTTGTCGAGCAACCCTGGACTCATACGTGAACCCAAGGGAAGCTCTTACCGACTGAGACAGGTTCATCCGAGGGACACGTGTGCGCGCAGAGATGCATCACCACGTATGCACATGGACGCTCCTATGACTTCTATCCAGGGGAGAAGAGAGAGAGAGAATGAGAGAAAGACTGTGTGGGTACGTGCGTGTGCGAAGGAGCGAGAGAGACGGGAAACGGGGGAGTGTATATATCTGGCTGTGGCGCGAGGGGTGGCCGGGACTGGCCGATCGATAGTTGAATGCCCTCTAGTTGACATGCGTAGCCCCTACCTGCTACCTCTACAGTTCGACCGTGATAACTCTCTTCGCCTTTTCCTCTCTAGCTCCTACCCGCTCTGACTCTCTTCTTCCTTGAGCGTATACGTACGCTCTCTCTCTCTCTCTCTCCTTCGCACTTCGTACGCGGCTCTTTCCACGCATCGCAAAAATAACTCGATAGTCACTTTATCGACGTAACCATTGACTGGCCAGTGTGAGAGACTCCGGCCGGCATAGTACGGACAATTTCCATTGAGACGCGCAAACGCGTCGAGAACCTCATCTCGACTTGTCATCAAACTCGCTCCAGGATACTTGAGAATTTCCGTACTGTACCCTATGCTATATCGTGTATCTGCTAATACGACGTAAACGTAGAGTATTACTTTGCGAGTACAAGTCAATAGGCTTACTTAGAAGTTACGATTGTTCGTACGACTCCTGTCGATTATTTTAATCTTTGGAATTTTTATTACTGAAATTTGATAGGGGGTGGGAAGAAATATATCGGTTTGGTATCTCTTCGTACTGTGATTTGTCGCGCGAGTCGCAGTTACGACGAAGGGACTATAGCCTCCAAGTGCATAGGCTCGAGACCGAGACCGAGACTCGAGTGCATACTACACCTGCAACGCCATTGCAGCTACCTTCTAGTATGCTCTGTATATACTGATATAGTGATACACTCTCGTTCCCGTATATCAACGTGTGTGTAAAAGAGCCTATTGATTTTGCTAATTAATAGACTTCGATTGTCCAACGTGCAGCCGGGATTGCAGCGAATCGCAAATGAATCGAGGAGACTGCATCGATCCGCTACCAAATCACCTCGATTCAATTCGCAACGCGTAACGAGTAACTTATCCATCGTCCCCCCCCCCCCCCCTCACACCCCCCTACCAGCAAACACTAGAACCACGGTCGTCATTAGTTTTCGTACTTTTCTCTCTCTTGCCCATTCGTCTTCGCAATTTTGCATGACTCTCACTATTCTCGCCTGTCGTCACGATAACGAGCGACTGTATACGCGTATCCTCCAGTCAATTTCGCAACAAGAGCGACAGCGCAATTTCATATGTTAAATGGCAAAGATTAGAAACCTGCGAATATCAGCAAGTATCACGATGACTAAGGACATCGACTGGTATCTCTGTCACGAGATAATCTGGATCATTGGAATGTATCCCCATCAACGTGTCATTAGTCTGATGACGTGATGACGAACTGCCGTCTGGATGGAGGCAAATGATTCTCGCGTGTCATCCTCTCGGTGCGATACGAATTTCAGTAATGAATATGAGGAATTCTCTACATCTGTGAAATCAGTAGGAGGGAGAGAGAAAAGGGGGAAGAATGAGGGAGAAAAAGAGGAAGAAGGAAACAGACATTAGATACTCGTTCTATGTATATTGCCCAATATTGCCCAACTCCGTTGATCACGTCTCTAAACAAAAGCCCTGAGATGGATTAACCTTCTCCGAGTTAATTATCGAATAGTGTCGTGTCTAGTGGTTTTGGTGAATTAGCCCGGGGTCAGGGGACTCCTCTCGTTTAATCTCTATAAAATGCACCGCCAGCATCTACGTGCTTCTCTCGTGAAATCAAAAGGAGACAAGGCCCAGCGGCAAAGAGCGTCAAGCGAGTGCTGAGTGCTCAGTGCACAGTGCTCAAAGTGGAGTATCGAGGGAGTAAAGCAGCCAGCCAGCCCGAAAATCGATGTCTCCCTTATTGCCGAGTAGTTTCCCGAGTAACAGGGCCAATGCACGAATCACGTAATCGCGCAGACCTATATATAGCTATATATAAAGTGTAGTCGCAGCTATAGTTACGTATACGTGTAGAAGTAGGTAAATGCGGGCCAAAGCCAGCCAACCGAATAGTCAAGTAACCAATCCCGTGCGAGGAGAGACCCGACCCTGAGTCTATCGTGACTCGTGACGTGTCGTCGGCTTTCACGTTGACGAAACTTTGGCGTAAGCGACACGCACTGTGGATCGAGAGCGCGCAAGTCAGTGCGCTATAACCGAATGGATATCTTATCAGTGGGGCTGTACTGATAACGAGGAGTGGCCCCGTGCGCCATGTCGCACTAGACCACGTCGAAGCTTCCTGTTAAGAGAAGGAAGAGCCGATCAACTGGTTTGGGCGCCACTGAGAAGAATGAAGAAAAACTATAAATATCTCTTAATGAATTCAATGAAGCCTTAATTAATGCATCTGTATTAATCTCTAGGAAGTATCAGTGCATGGGAATTGATCGTTGATCTCCGGGACTGAATTAATTTGCCGATCGGGATCCACTACCGGTATTCCATCAAGCCGATCCTTATGGACAATCGGGTGAATCAAGAAAGACATCTGGTAGGACTCGAAGATTAACCGCGCTGCACCGGTATTATAGACAGAGTCAGAGAACACGGAGGAGGAAGTAAATATCGAGTGGGCTGGTACGACGGTCGTAAGTTACAAGGCGCAAAGTCGCTTTGATGAATTTTGTTTGGAAAGGCAGGCATTACCGGTTCGCCGATTACGTAACGCGCGGCTTCATTATGCGGATATGCATGCCATCCATATTTCTCGGAAGAGCTAATCTCACGGGACTTTTGAGAATGCTTCGAGGAGGACGTGGAAAATCTTTAAGGTTTATTATCCATTCTGCTTGTACCACGCGCGGTAATGTCGACGAGGGAAACCTTGAAACGAGTAGACGATAACGAATTCTAAACGTCGCCATATCGAGATTACTCGAAGGAATCGTGTGGATCGAAAGAGACGAATGAACGACTCGAGAGCAAAGAGAGAGAGAGAGAGAAAATTCTGGGCATCAATTTATTCGTAGCAAAAAAATATTACTACACGAGCTAGAAGACGCGAGATGGATGTGACGTAAATTCAAAGTAGAGATCTCAAAATGGACCAGCTTCTTGAAAAACGAGTGACGTCGTCACGAGCGACGCGCTTTTATTAATAATCTCGACAGGACTAGCCGACGCCAGGCGTCTTCCTTTCCTTGTCCTTCTCAAAGAGAGACACGTCCCATTTCTGTCCATCAGCGACGTCAACCCTGCAGGGTAGACAAACGATGCCGGGACTATCGATTACTAGGGTAGCCAGAGACTCTCCTATAACCCCTTCGCACTAACTACCCTTACGAATAATAAGAATGATAGATTCTGCTTGAAAGAGGGTTAATCCAGGATCGGATAATAAAATAATTACCTATACTATAAATGGCTTCGATCGTGATTACCCTTAATCCATCTGTAGGCGTGTAGTAACCATAGAATAGACTAGAGGCTATGGAAACGATCAACTATCGGAGGGGTAAAACTACCTGGAGTACAGGAGTAGGGTGCTAGGTTGCGCAGGTCAGGGCAGGTCAAGGCACTCCGAAGAGAGGTACGTTTGTGTGTTACGGGCTGCTCGTTCACGCTCACGTTCACGATGACGTTAACGCACACGCGCGAAAACCAACAGGGCGAGAACAGGTGCCAGCCACCTGCCCCATCGACGACACGGACCCTTTAAATTTTAAAGGCCCAGAACTCAACGAAGGGAGGGTAGTAGTCCCGGAGGATATAGAAACCTCGTGGACTCTACACTACTTCCTATTTCGCATAGTACGTTCTATTCACTATCCTCTCTATTTAGTTGTTTGAGTCTTCGGGGCGCATGGCGGAAGTACGCGATTGCGCTCTACGGCCATTGCGCCATACAGTAGACAAGCTTCTCTGCCATCTCCAGCAACTCTCAATCAACTCTAAACACTACCTACTATCTTCATTGATCTCAATGAATCCTACTAGACGTAAACATTCCTACTGCCGTAGAGATATAATACCTTCGATATCCATCGCTATCCTAAATGCACTTTGACGTGGAATAAAACGTGAAAATCAATAAAAACGTAAAACAACAAGAGTTATTAAATACAGAGGATAGTAGACGCGAGTGGCAAAGTTCACTGTGGCCGAAAACATCAAGGACTTATCTAAACAATGAGCCATGTCACGTGCAAGCAAAATCGGCACGTAGAAGAGTAATAGTCTTCTTAGGATAGATTTGTTGGTAGTTATATAGTGGAATGCTATTGGATAATCTTCGCCATATGTAATAAGTAAGTATAGGTGATACGGTTGGATATTAAGGAGGCAGTAGGGACTGCACGTATCACGTGGCATGGCGCATGCGAGAGGGCGGTCCCGATTACGCGCGAGCATAACCAAACAAGTAATACGTAATCCAAGTGGCACCTTTATTGAAGAACGGCGTGTTCCAGATGAGAGGATCATTGGCGGAAGGTGTTTCCGGTGGGGCAGTGCCGTAAGCTCGAAACATCTTCCAGTCGGATGATGTGATATCGGACGTTGAATCTCTTCTCCACGAAATCGCGTAACTCTCAAGCACTTCCGGCGCCACACTTGCACTTTGAAACCACCAATACGCTGCTAATCCGCGAATCAAACGACACTCTGTTTGACAACTCTTTGGAACGCGGTTGGGAATAAAAAGATCTTCACGATCGGAAGGACCTTTTTTGCTCTTTGGAGTCTCGATAGATTATTGGGATATCGAGATATTTGGATATTTTCTGATGAAGCGCGCGCGCACCCTCCACTTGCTACTCTTGTTTCTTCTTTTGATTCGTCCTTCCTCTTCCTCTCTCTTCCTCTTTCTCACGGGATCTTTTTATCTCTCCTCCTGGCTGGCCTCTCACTCCTTCAAAGACTAGACCGGCCGTGCTACTGGATGATGGACGTCATTTAACCCGCGGTTCAAGTCACTGCCAGAGTCATCAGAGTAAACGCGTCTCGATCGTCTTCACGATCTCGATTCCCTCTACAGTTAATGATCCACTCGATACGATCCACCGTAATGATAACTCCAAGATATATCACAACCAGTACAGCCCTAGCACCAAGTATTATTCTTGCTAAGTAATTCCACACACCTTGTTTAATCCGTATATCACACACGCACGCTCGAAAAATAGTTGATAACTGATAAAAATACACACGCGCGAGAAACCGTGCTCCGATTTTCTTCCTCGGCAATGACAGCTCGCGTACGCCACTAGTTCGGCCTTCCGTGTCTACTGCTTCCTCCCTATCGTCCTTCGTCACGCGCTCCTTTGCTTTTGGCCAGAGTTTTCTTCTTTTTTTTATTTCCTTCGCTTTTTTTCCAGAGGCGTGGTTGCGGTTTCGCGAAACGGCACGTTTAATGCGCGCTGCTCGGAGTTCGGTAGAGGAATGGCCGCTGTGCGATGGTCTCTGGCCCCCAGGCGTGGGAGGAAGCAAGGGAGGGATTCCCGGGGCGCGGGAGGGGGAGAGAACCACGTCAGACAGAGACGAACCGACACTGACTTGCACTCGCTGCGAGAGAGACAGACGCGCACTGTACGAGTGAGAGAGGCAGAGCGATGCCAGCGCCACTCTTGACTGAGAGAGACACTACTATCTGGATGACTGGCTGCGAGGAGTGGGGAGGATATGCTTGCACCAGCGAAGCAGCGGACGTATCGGCCGCCAGGACCGTACCGTGTCTACTGGGCACCCGTGGAATCTTGAACCCTTATTAATTAGTCCTAATACAAAACTTGTCACCAGAAAAGATTTTTTACCATATTCTCCATATCGGATGCAATAGAGAAAATCATCCTAAAGAAAGAATAGCTTAGACAGTAGTTAAAATCAACAAAAAAATTTAATCAAAAATCGACATTATTCGACGCGTGAATTATCGCGTTAGTAACAATAATGTTACGCAAGAGTATCGACCGTGTTACGTATAATGTTAGATGACTGAAAGAATTCATGTATTTTTTAATGAACTGAGTTTCACGCAAGTACAGGGTACCGCAAACTGTTGATACAGCATTGTACGAGTGGTGGTCGACGTCGTGGTCGAGGGGTTCGAGGGATCTGTGAGGAGGTGGTGAGGTGAGGTGCGGGTGGGTGGTAGGGTAGTACGAGAAGGGCTACACGAGGGGAGGCAGGAGCAGATAAAAAAGACAGAAGAGCCTGTTACGCATGTGCGTATCGGGGTGAGAGTGAGACGCAATTATTCTGTGAGCATGTAACATAAGTATGACAGAGCTAAAACGGGGATCAGACACGCGCACACAGAGAGTCCCAGAACGCAAAGGGATCTTCCACTAGTCGGCCGCTCTTTGCTACTCTTCGCCAGTAGGCTAGGTCTCTCTCTCTCTCTCTCTCTCTCTCTTTCTCTCTCCCTCTCTATCTATCTCTTCTCTTTCGCTGTGACGCACACCCTCACACTCTCAAGTCCCGAGCATCGAAACGCGATGACTCAAAACACGCGTCTGTGGGGCCGGCATAATATTAGTAATGCCTACGTATGTTGCGTGCGATACTCACGGACCGATAACCCCAGGCGTTTCAATTTCGACTGAATTTACCAGCTACTTCACCCGCTGCCACCCACCTATTTATATTCTCCAACCTGATCCTTCTGAAACTGTCCGCGGACCTTGGACCAGTCCCGCATCTTTTCTAACACGTTATAGACACCCTTACTCCTCTAGATCTTGCATCCCTTAGAAATGGACGCTACGCTCATCAGACCTACCAACCACTACACTATTGCACCATAGGAAGATGCAAGAAGACAGACCTGTGATCCTAGACCAGGAAACCTGATGAAACCTTCAAGGCTGTCTGTCTATCTTGTCTGGTAGAACGAAGTGCGCGGCAAAAGATATATGCTGATTTTCAATGCACGCGAAATCGCGAGCGTTGCGTATACTCCACTCTTTCAAAGGTGATACCTAGCGAGCAATCCGTATGAGTGCTACGAGCGTGAGCGTCACGTATATTCCAGAGGACAAACTTCTCCGATGAGTCCTCGAAAAGAAAATAAGAGAAAAGAAAGAAAAACATACGCGAGCGATTTATTCGCGATGCGTCCGTCTGAAAGGAATATTCGCAAAGAGGCGGGGAGACGCTATGGAACGCAGCAGATTTAAACGGGACGCAACGTTCGTCTTCGTCGTCGTCGTCGTCATCGTTGCAGTGCCAAGGACGGGAACGCGAAAGTCGCATCGATTTTATGCCGCTCTCATGCAAATGCGCGAACTGGCGCTTCGCTCGTATTGTCTCCGGTTCACCTTTTACCATACTCTTGCTCTTTTACTTCCAGCTGACTGATTGTCAGTTTACTCCCACGCATCAACGGAGAGGCATCCAATATTCTGGCGCGATTCAATTCCAATGTAGTCGCGATACAGAGAACTGCCCAGAATTCACATCAGAAATACGATATTTCGATTTCACCTATAAATCGATACCGAACAATATATCATTTGTTCGCATTCAAAGGTCAAAGTGCTCTTACAAATTTACCTCAGGCTTTGCCAACCGTAAGAAGACATCGTACACGCGTCGTCGAATCAAATCTAAAGAGAACCGCAGTTATTTCCGGTTTCCGGAGCCTCGTGGACAAACAGTGCCGGATAGGTGCGTGTCAGGAGCGTACACCTAATGATTCCATAAGAGGGCACCGTGGCGCATCGACAGAAAAATATGTTATTCTTTCATACGATACATATACACGTGTACCTTCTTCTCCTCTCCTCTCCTCTCGCCCCTCTCCTCTCCCCAACCCCCTCTCCTATCGGCTATTAACGCATGCAGAAGCGTCTCGACGTACCATATACGTATACACAAAGGTATAATACCTAACGCGTTTACCAAGCCGAGGAAAAGCAGCGACGCTTTGTAATTTGGTGGCTGGCTGGTAGCAGCAATGGCAGCAGCAGCAACAACACGAAGGCCTCCAGGGCAACGAAGAAACGGCAGCAGGGTCATCGAGACCCCACGGTACGAGTTACGAAGGTCGATCCACCTTCTGGCCCCGACGATCGACTTCTTTCTCTTTCCCTCCCTCCCTCGACGTTCCCTTGCACCGAGAGATACAAAGGGCGCGAGACAGAAGATGCAAGTAGAGTGCAACGTTGCGTTCAAGAGAAAGGCAGAATAGAGAGAGAGAGAGAGTAAAGAAAAAAAGAGAAAGGTCAAAGGACAACAGGAATCTACCGATTCGGAATCCTAGAGGAAAACGCTCGGAAGTTGTCGTCGGTTCCACTTATGTGGTTATGTACATGTAGCGACACGAAGGATGGTTTAATCAGTGTCCAAGGTTAAGCGACACAATTATTAGTGCGAGTTGCGACACTGGCTCGAGTCCGTGTTAATATGCTGCTGGTGTGTGTTTTGTGACGCACACCCGTTACATAACAGTGTCAGTCGATCCGTGCAAACAGCGTATATCTACCGGTCTTCTACGTATGTCTCTACGAGTCTATATATTCTCTGCTCTATGATCATAATGACTATAGGACTATAGGACTATAGGACTGAGCGACTATGCGACTTACGAGAAAAGACTATGTGGGATCTCCTTCTTACGTTACGTTACTCGACGTCGCGTTCCGTTCCGGCGTAACGCCTTTCAGAGGCGTCGACGCGCACCTCTCGTATTCTCAATGAAAATATCCCGACACTCGCCTTGGCCACAGACACCATCGAGAATACTTCTCTCGATCTTTCGACTGGATCGTTACCGCGCGCTGACCATGCGATATCCAATGCAAATAAAAATCGTCACGACAGGTTTCTCGATCACGTTTCTCCGTTCGTACGAGCTACCCTGACTCTTCAGGCATGCAATACGTTTTCGAATTGTCTTTATTTATTTCGTACTTTGAATTTCCTGTTTTGCTCGTAAATCGCAAGAGGATTATAAATAGTGGAACGCGAGTGGGGCGGGTATCGGTTAAATAATGAAAGAGTGGAATATGGTGGTATATGCATATGGCAAATTGAAGGTACGTGTGTGTGTATATATATGTATATAGGCACTGGTTGCAAAAATACGAAATTTCTAGAGGGCGTCGAGTCGGCTAAAGAGGTAAAAGTACTCGGCGGCATTCGAGCGTTTCCTGTTTGCTGAAAGTTGAGGGTACCCATGCAAAAATGCTAATACGGCAAAACGGGCACTCGCGGAATACGCCCGCTCGTATATACCCGTGCAGTCGCGCATTGCGAACGCGCGAGGCTTCCTTTCGCATATGTGAATGCAAGAGTTCATATTGGCTTAACGGAATCGTCGCTGACGCGCCCTACGACGGTGCGCGACGTTCTATCACTGATGTAAGCTACGTGTATGTTAATGCTGAATGGTATAAAGACGTCTCTGGTTCTGCAAGTAATTCGAGGACTGGTACGAATCCTGAAGTCAGGGTGTCCCGAGGCGATACTCGATACGCCATGGGGACGTAAATCATTGAGAATATCAAGAAAATGTCATTTCCTTGCCACTCCTATAACCGCACGCCGACATCACTGACATCACTGACATCACTCATAGCGTCGACTGTCCTATGGAAAAACGCTAATCGTTGGTATAAGATATTGTAACTATACTAGAGAGAGAGAGAGAGAGAGAGAGAGAGAGAGAGAGAGAGAGAATCGTCATATAGTCTATAGACAGACAGTCTGTGCATTTCCTGAAAGACGCAGAAGAATTTCATTGGGGATGTAAGATAAGGAAGAAGACGCTAAAGTTGGAAGGGGCAAACGGAACAGACAGACGAACTGACAGCTGAGGAAAAGTTGTAGAGAGGCCAGGGGTGACGTCGCGGCTTTTCTTTTGGACAAAGGGGTGCGGGGTAGCGACTCTTCCGGTTCCCGAAGGAATCCTCGGGAAACGAGGCGAGGAGAGACACAGTGTGCTTGTCTCCTCTCCTCCCCCTCCCCCCTTTCGCCAAAGTAAGCGGAAGTAAGGAGTAAGCAAGGCTAAATTTAGAATCCGGCGTGTGCTCATCCTTCGGTGGCCGCTATTACGCGTATCCCCTGTATACTCCTCTTCTCTCTCTCTCTCTCTCTCTCTCACTCTTTGTGTCTCTTGTCCCTTCTCTCTCTCTCTCACACACTCACTCCCACTATCAGACTGCGCATACCTCTCTCAGCTACAGAATTGACTGCGCGTCCATCTCTGCCAGAGAGTATGCGTCTGCACGCATGCACTCCTATACATACATAAGTGCGTACGCGAAGATACGCGTGTGCGTAAACTTCTCTTCAAGGGCCAGACCAGCTGACTGCCAAAACAGCTGTGAGCGTCACGACGCCTTACGTCAACTATCCAGCCGGTTCCTGCCAAGATTTCCTTACAGCCCGCATAGAGACATTCTCACTCTTTATCCTCACCTCCTCTAGCACGTTACGCCGAGCGTCGACTCAGGCAGACGCCTTCGAGGATACGTCTCTTCGTATAATATCCGCGAGTAATACATACGTCGCGACGGCCCACTTTCGTGCGCCGATATTTTCACAATAGCGACGACTGGCTTCGGCACGGTGTCAACATGTGAGATATTATTTCGACAGCGGTTTCGGTCTGGCCCGCGGGGAACGAGAAAGACTCAGGGTCAAAGGCCACGAGGCGAATGAGCAAACACGTTACTTTCCACGAGGAATCATTGGGAACCAATATGGGAACCTTATGGAGAATACAAGTCACGAAACCTCGTGGTTCTGGGAGTAGTGATAAGGTGACTAACTACAATTCTTATCATAGTCACTCAGGATGGTCACAACATTTTCCATGAGAATACTGATAGTAGGTACCTAATGCCTAACAGCAGATAATGATCGTTGTCATTGTTATTGTTGTTGTTGTAATATTAAACAGTACTACTACTACTACTACTATTATTACTACTACTAACACTGGTAGCCGTCCCTTATCGCCTCTTATCGCTGGGGACCTCGCCTCTCCGATATCGCTTAAGCCGCGCAGCTAAATGAAACTCGACTCTCTTGCTTAACACGCTGCACGAGCTCAAAACAATAAACCGAACCGAGTACCGACGCATTATACAATCCTGAATGCTCTATTGTTAATTGTTACCACACGATACAGTCTCCGGACGAAATCCCCCACTCCTCGACTCATAATTCCTCGAAGGGATCTAGATGCTCGATGGGAGGAGGTTACCGATCATCAGATTATCCGGATACTTTGAAGATACTTAAAGAGACTTTCCGTGCAGAAAAGGACTGTCTATATGATATTGATACGGCATCCATATGGTTTAACGTACGACCGCGAAAATCCCATAAAACTGTTATCAATTCGCCCCTGCCATAAAGCATAATGCCAATCCTAGCCAGGCACATACGGTCGTTCGGATTAAAATTCGTAGATAACGGCACTGGGTTCATATATACTGAATAGCAACAGCGGCAATGGCGTAGCTGTTATATCGGCTGCATTTTACTGCACCGAGAACTGCATAGAGAGGGTGCACGTGAGGATAGAGAAACATGGCTGACTCCGTTAGACTCGTTATTCTTTTCCTATCTGTTTTTGGGCGTGTTGCTGCGCCTATCTCTGTACACGTTGCCTTTTATCGGCTTCGATGGCTTTTCTCAATACTCGCACGACGGTGGCGCCGCCATTCGACACTTCGTGTACACGGTGAACGATACGGATTAGAGATTCTGTACTTCAGAAAAAAAAAATTAAAATTAAATTGTCTTCCTTGTATAACAGTGATTCTCGGTGAGGCTACGTGAAATCTTTGTCAATAATTCATTTAAATAAGTATTATTTTAGACGGATAGAATAAGGGCGGATCAAGCATCTCGGTTCTGCGAATTTCAGATCCCTTAGAGGATTCGTGTCATTTTCTGCCAACGTTGCTAGTTTTATCCTTGCATTTACGTAAGACTTCGCTTAGATTCTTCACTCATTTTGTTAGGCTTCCGCGCACGTTATGTATATGCATATGAGGTAATTCAGCTTGAACGCGTCAATCGGATTTGTGAATTGTTGTATACGTTCGTTTTGGTTAATTTTTAATAAATATTTCGTTACAAAATTCAAACGAAGTAGCTCGGTGGTCCAATGAGAGATTGAGATATATTTTTACGAATTTTATATAGTGTATACTGTTTCAAGAAGTTTCACAATGGCGCCTGCTACCGAATAGCATTGTAAAGGGGGTGGATTTTTATTGAGAGAATTTTCGCAGTTCATCGAATCTAACGTAATAAGTGTTCCTGACTCAAGGGTGACCATTCGGCAAGGACAGCAAGCGAGAAAGGTCCCGAAAGAAGTTCCGTGATTGGGGGAGGGGATTGGAGGGGGGGGGGGGGGCTTATAGCAATTCTAGACTAGGGGATGAGTTGGGGTGCCGAGGGGCGAAGCACACGAGCCAAGGCTAAGGGGGCAATGCACTCAGAGCCTCGGCTGAATCCTCCCCTAGACACACGGAAATGACGTCGTTGATGGATCCGGGCTGCGGGGGTGATTGATGAGCCCCTACTGGTACCAACCCCCGCGTCTGCCTTCCCCCCTTCACAAACCATCGACACCCAACCCCTATCTGATCGCTGATCCCCTGGTGACCTCGATCTTCGAAAGTTCCCCAAGCAAACTCACTTCCAAAATCCAAGATTGGGATGTTCTATTGCTCATCCGGAAGACCCAGGTGCGGAGTTCCTGAGGCTGCCAGTGGATCAGTGCTTCCGTGACGGAGTATTAGATGAAACCGGAAATCGATAGAAACAAAATAGAAGGTCGAAGGTATACGTAGTACCAATCCAAGAGATCCAGGATATCTCGATAAATCTGAATCCGGAGCAGAAGGATTCGTAACGGCAAGGACATTGCTGCTCGAACGATTAAATAGAAATCCCCGACTGATTGCATCACAGAACGACCCCACGGATACCCGTATCGTCGAGATAATTAAACACTAATTTAAGTTCACTAATTATTCCGAGTATACAGAATGCAAAGTGGTGGCCTCCTGACGATATACAAGATTCCGCCAAGATAGAAGCCAGGATAAAGGAGAGTATACGCTTTAGGTCTAAGCCGCTCAAGAAGATCCTAATGTCTGACAATGATATAAAATTTGCTTCTCGCGGGGGATAATTAATTTAATGGTTCACTCGCGAATCGAACTAACCACGCGCCGCCATTAGGTCGCGTCGCGGGGAGATTTTCATTACTCGCGATTTGTTTTAACGTTCTCTTGCTTTTACGTTCTCCCCCTTTGACCCCCCTTTCCCCTCTCTTCCAGTCTTCTACCTACGTTAATGCATTTCCAGGACTGATTGCTAGACAGTTAGTTAATGCTTCCCTTTCTGATTGCGTCGGATAAGGTAGGAGGGATATTTTCTATTCAAGGGTGGCAGGGGTGGTTGCGCAACTCGAGGAATCAGAAACAGCAGACTGCAGTACGACAATGTCTGCGGAATAGGCGTGAGAGATAAATTGGTTGGAATAAAGGGAAACACAGTTAAACGTTGTCGAGGTAATTTCAGCTGGAGACTTTAGAAAAACACCTGTACACTTTTCTTAAGGGTGAGCGATAGATAGAGAGAAAAAAGAAAGAAAGGAATAAGGGTGGATCCGTAGGGGTTGCCCGAGTCTTATTGTCTGAGGTGAAAAAGATAGGGTGGAGGATCTGAGAAATGACTTAAAGGTGAGGATGGGTACGTGGGTGGGATAAGAAAAAAAATCTTCCCTGGATAAAAGAGGGGAGGGGGTGTACGATTCTCATCTGACAAAGACTTAATTGGACTGTAATTGGCTAAAAAAGACTGATTGGTTGAGTCTCGTTTACGGTCGGACGCTTCTCCAGTCTGAACGTTCAAATGTAATCGGGTGGACGTCGCGACGCCTAGACTGACTGTACTGACGCGGTGGAATTCGTTGCTCCGCGAAGACAAGAGATATGGACAAATAGAAGAAAAATGAAGTAATACAAAGTCAAAGAAATTGTCGAAGTAATAAAAAAAAAAGGAAAAAAACGATCCACTCTTTACGATCTTCCTTCCTTTTGAGTATCTCCAGTGAAGACAGTCCAAATAAAGACCGCGAAAGGGAACGCCGTTCTTTTCAGATTCGAATGGAATTTCACTTTGCCGCCATAGTATTTTCCGTCGTCTGGCAAGAAGGTAAAAGTTCCTCCCGTAACGAGAGAGAGAGGAAAGTACAAAATACAAGGAATGGTAGGTTGAGTAAAGGGTGAAGCAAGAAGAGTGAGCGGGAGAGGGTGAGATACAATTTTTCAAATCTGGACTCCCGTGGACGGGAACCAGGAGTCAGGAACTGTAAAACGTAGATTGTCGTGCAGACCTCAGGAGGGACTTCTTCAGGAGTTTCTTTTAGTTTTTCTTATCTTCGTATCCTCCGCTTGTCCCTGTCCCACGCTATCCAGAGAGAACTTGGAATTTGATATGAAAGAGGGAGTTTCCGAGGGCGAGTTATCCAAGAGTGGTGGGACACGATGGAGGGGGAGGGAGGGGTGCACAAGGAAAAGTTCGAGTGGTAAAAGTTGCAAGGATTCGTGGCTAAAGGCGTTGTAGCGATTGTTCACACACGCGGCGCCATTGCGAAATTACAACTTGGCTACAACTCGTTAGGTACCATCCCCATGTAGCCGCTGTTGCATTTCGCTAGTAAAAATTCTCTTCCGTAAGTCCAGGGCCTGTCTAAGTCCCCACTGGGCCTGTACAGACCTAAACTAAGACCTAGACCGGGCCCTTGATTTTCAAAACGAAATTCCCACTAGGGATACCCTGGCGCCATCTGGTGTTTCTGACGGTTCTACTAATGCTGCTGGTACCCTTTGTACTAAGGGTGGTTATCATTGCGATGCTTTAAGGAACCATCTTACGACACCCTCCAAATGGATAAGCAGAGACTTTAAAGACCAATTACAAGCGAAGCGGCTTGCGAATCGATGCGAATTTTCCTTCTCGTTTTCGCAGCGCCAAGGGCGAGTCATTTCAGCGCCGAGTGTGTCGCAGCCGGAAATGAAATTTGCGTTAGATGGAAGCGGAAGTCGGGCCGGAGTGGAAAGATTCGACGAGGGGATGAAGAGCAGTCAGGATTCCTTCCAAGGAAATCGTATCCTCGTTACCAGCATCTCTATGGTCCAGACACACACACACACACTATAGCACAGCTTGCGTCTCTCGGAAAGATTCAAACGAGAAAATGAATCTTAGGGTCGAAGAGGCTCAAAATGAAATCGTTCAAAGAACCATTTTCGACACTCTCTATCTTATTTCTTACAGTCAACATTATATGACGACGCCCATTACTACAGTAGCGACGCTCCAGAGACAATGACACTGAAGATCAAGAGTGCGCGTGTAGCGAATCAATGTGAAACAATATTAAGAAAAGCAGCGGCGAGAGATCGTAAGTGAATAGAAAAATCCCAAGGCTGATTTCCAAATCAAAACGAGTGAGCTACAGAAATTGAAGAAGCGTCGCGACGTCGACGTCGATTCTTAGAATAATACCTATCAATCAGCGACCTTCGTAAGAACAGTATCGAAGGGTGTGCGAAAAGGGTTGGGGGCAAGGGTTCTATCGAGAAGGGGATGGGATGCTGAAGGGGGGGATATCAAGGAGAGGGGAGTGAAGAGGTTAATTGCGAATGCAGCAAGGCAACGTCGTCGCTTATTAATTTCCCTAATGAATCGGCTGGCATTGGGCCTGCGGGACTCGAGCCGTAATCAGCTAACCAGGTAATCGCGCGATTAAGTGCCAATTAATTGGCTCACCTTTAGACACTCGCCTTTAGGGAGAACCTTGTTCATCCTAGTCGCGACTTCTCATCTCCAACCAGCGACCGGATGCGACCAACGAGCAAATCAGTGAGCTTCCCTACGTTTTACGTCTTGCCGCTCACTTGCGCGCTGTGCGTTGCGCTTCGTGCGCAATGAACGACCATAACACTTTGAAACTCCTATAGGAACAAGTAGACCTTCTCTACGACTTGGACTGGGATCGCCGCGACCTGTAGACTCTTGGATATTTCTTTTCATCTTTATTCCCCTTTCTCTATGACTTTTTTACGAAAGATAAGGCGGTACGCGCAACGCTGCGGTCTCGGCGACAGCACTGCAACCCGCAGCACAGCATCCTCGCTCAAAGAAATCTTGCGGTTGGCCTATGAGCCTATGGACCAGTAACACGGACTCCTCTGTATTCATCTTTGTAGCAACCTGTAGCGACACAGAGAAACTCTCGCTGGCGACAACAATTCAGCGACTTTCGCCGGATTTTCATAATTTCCTTACCCTTTGCTACGACCGTTTAAAATAACCTATCGGGTTGTATATCCGTGTAGATGCTGCAATTTTTATAGAATCTATTCTTTCGAATGCACTAACGAGAATTGTTAATAGTCAATAGTAAACCGACCAACAGACTTTTTACTTCTAGTCAGAGATTATAGAATTACAGCATTATAGCATTACTCAAATTACACATCCTCGGTTCGCTGCGGTTCTCTATGCTCTATGGATCTATCCCTCTCTCTCTCTTTCTCTATATCTCTTCCTGTCCTCCTCTTCGCTTCTTCGTACTCCTAGAACTTTCCTATTCCAGTATTCTAGCCTGCTGACAGTCTCCATGCCGCATTAGTTATTCCTGGACATATTCCTGAACGTTTCGAGCCTATTGCATGAGGTGAGAATCGCGCCTACATTCATACCGTATTAATATCGCAATACAAATTGGCATTGAGGATGATTGTAATTACCGGGCGAGCCGTTACTTTCCGAGTACTCGATGATTAGACTCTTCGTGACTAGCAGCCATCTTCACAGTTCAGTCGTATTCTCTCCATTCTCGTTATTCTACTTTCTCTCTGTCTCTCTCTCTCTCTCTCTTTCTCTTTCTCTTTCTCCCCATCGGCGAATCTTAGTTATATTAATAACGTAGCTCCATTATGAACGCTTCGTTAATTGGTTTCAACTGCCGAGATACCCGAAATATTATATCTACAATTTTACACTCACTGGTCCCAACCTTAACCTAACCTACGTCTGCGTTCACTAGCAACCCCCAGGATCCAATAGTACCAACTGGATGGTACCAAACCGCCATAGGCCACTCGGCACGATGCCTAGCACCGTTTTCATAAATAATAGAAACGTCGTCGTCGTCGTGCGATTACCCGTCGTCGGCAACGGGAAAGAAAATGCAGCCAGGGTTGGGGCAGACGGATAAGGTTGTTATCTATTTCGCGAGAATTATTCATCGGATATTCTCGTCGATGGAGAAAAGGAGGGTGAGAAGGGTAAGGGGAGGAACGAAATAGAAGCTACGAGAGAGAAGGTATAGTCGGCCGAGGTCAGAGGTCGTAAGGGCTACAGAGCCTGAGAACCTGAGGACCTTAGTGCCGGCAGGTGGAAGGGGTCGTGAACGGGCTAATTAAAACTTACGAAATGCACTTTGATTAAGTAAAGCTCGAAAACAAAAAAGGACCAAGAGTCTAAGTGTATAAACGCATTATGGCTTGCGACTTTACGACGGGACTTCTTGGCTGCACCCTCCCACCCCCTGACTATCCACCCCTTTGCACCCTTAGACCTTTACAGTGTTACCCCATTACCCACGTTACCTCTATCTCGCTTTAATTCTTTTATCTTTTTTTTCCACTTTTTTTGTCAACGCTTATCCCCTCTCACTCCTATCTTCGTAAGAGACTCGCGAAACTCCCGGAACTTTACGCAAATTACATTCCGTCAATTTATAAACTGTTTATCAGCGGCCATTATTGGACGCGAGACCGACCGTCCGTAACCGTCTGAGCTTTTCCTTCTTGCGATCCACCGAGTATCACTTTCCAATTTCCAATTTCAATTCCAATTTCAATTTCGATGGTGACGCCCCTCCCCTGCGACGCTATTCCCCTTTTCCGGTGTCTCGATTATTCCCTCTCCTCCTCTCCCCTCTCCTCTCGCCACTCTACCGTCACTGTTATGTCGTCTCTGAATTTAACACTGCAACGTCTTCCTCTTCCTCTTCTTCTTCTTCTACTTCTACTTCTTCGTATTCCACTGGAAGGATCCTTTGAGGTCGCGTATTAAAACAAGAGAGAGTAATATTTATTCCTACACGATAAATATATTTATGAGAATATCGAACATGGCTTTTAAAGTGTCCAGGTATAAAAATGGCCGTCATTAAGATCGATACGACGTTTTAACTTTCTCTATAATAATTGCCGGATCGCTGGATTGGCGATCCATCCAATCTTGCGCAATTACAATAGAACGACCCGTCGGGACGGCGTCGAATGGCGTCCACGGACGTCCATTGTACCAACGCAACGAGCCACTATGCAAATGATTCCTGGTGGCGGTATCGTCGTCAGAGAAATTCTCGATTGACGGCAGCGCCAGGTGTGCGTCACTGTCTACGGGTGCCCTGCTCTCACAATAATTGAAAACTTCACCGACAATCGGAATAGTGCGGGACTTTCAAATATTTTCTCTGTTGTAAACAAGAAAATTAGGATTTAAGTTAGCCGAAAAATTAAAGTTATCCAAATCTGTATCAGTGATCGACAGTATTTGAAGTTTTGCGCATAATCTATAAATTCGGTATGAGGTCAGTGAAATTGGAGTGACGTAAAAATAGTGAAATAACGAAATAAAGAAAATGGCCAAAAGAGCAACTAGAAAACCCCACGCGCTATCCCCAATAATCATTCCCAACGCAGCGTCCGGCTTTCACGTCGCGCAAACCCGAATTTCCTTTGACAGTTTCGCCCGCGCAAAACGAAATGGGAGTTTTCGAAAATTTCGTGAAAAAAAAACCCACGCAAGTCCAATCAATCTCATGCACTCGCACACGTCACTATACATATATACTCCCAAGCGCCATACGAACACCATTCAGGCCTTGGACTGCCCTTTCGCCAATCGAAAAGCTCGCTACAGATGTGTTCTGCTGCCACGTCGTGGATGCTACCTGTACCATCCACCATCTACCTATATTACTAAAGCCTGATCAAATCCAGCTGTCGAGCCGACTCGACAGAGAGACGCATCGCGCTTTTCCGCAGCTACGTTAAAAAAAAAAAGCAAAATGATCGACATTGCTACACCTAAAAAAAAGGTCACCTCGCGACCTTTATCAGACACGTGTCCAGTAGTTTGACAGCGGACATAAAATGATGAATAAAATTGAAAAAATTTCTAGGTGCGACTCTCTCCCCCTCCAAACCCTCCCTACTACCCCCTCACTAACTTTTCAATCACTATCGACATCTATACTCCATACGCAGAACCTGAAAGCAGTAGCAAGACATATGCGATCCCGTAATGTTATTGCTGCTTCTGTGCTGTTGCTGTCTCGAATCTTGTACACTCGTAGCTCAACGTTGTACAAACAAGAACCTTTTGGGTCTTTAGGAAAAGATGGCTCGGCGCACGACAGAACGAACCGTATAGTGTATTGCTGGTATAGTGAGTCGATCCAACTGGCGAGGTCGTGACCCGAGCATTGTTCGTTCCGCGATATGATCTTACGTTTCTCGGGCACGGCCCGTGGGCCCCTTTGACAAGGTATATATACATATATATTTCACATGAGCACAGAGCGAGTCAACTACGTGCCCCCATTATACCGGGAGTCCATACGCATTTGTATAAGGTAACTGCTGCTGGAGTGGGCAGGACTTTAGTGCAGAGAGAAAGGAGAAAAGGATACTTCGTATGTAATGCAATAATCCTCTGACACTCGTGCCGAATCTTGAACCTGCTGATGCGATTGTGATTTTTTTTTATCTCTGTGGATTTAAAGGAGATTCTCGTATGGGAAATTGAAGAAATTATTTATGGTTGTTGTGCTACTGTCGTGTTGAAGTGATAGGTAAAATTGAGGTTATGGATTCCGCTTTTGATTTCCTGGACAAAAAAGGTTTGGCTTGTTGACGTCATAAGTAGACGGGTCGCCGCGATGGAGGATCAGGAGCATGACACCTTCCTCTGGAAGGTGGGATCCTCGACTCACGACTGGGAGACCCTCGTATCGATCCGAGTAAGGCTGAAAGTCCTGAGGGTTGGCAACACGCACGCAGCTATTCAGCCACGCACGCACCTTGGCGTTTATATTCTTTCTGCTTTCGTAACGGTTTTATTTTGACTCTGTAAACTTTGGGAAATTTCGTGAAAGACGGTTATAGGAAAGATCAGCTTTTGAATGTTAATAGGAAAGATTATGCAGAACGTCTATTGGATGATATGATTGGATTGAGTTTAGAATCCAGTGTGGGATGCATGACCGAAGATTATCTTCTAGGATCGTAACGACGTGGCGTCGCGACGCGGTAGACGTAAATCGTTGCGAAATGAAAACATGAAAAGGCCAAGGTATAAAACGCCATCTAATCCAGCCGCTTCACTCATTGATAATAAAATCCTCCCGATAAATGCCGCTTAACGACTGGACGTCGTTCATAAAGCATATTAACGCTCCATATAGCGACGTCCTTTCTCTCTCCTTATCCTCTCTGTCCTTCTCTCTCTCTAATAGCTTACCGCCATATACTACTCTCGCGTGACATCGGTTACGTGTACGGGAAAAGAGAGAGAGAGAGAGAGAAGACACGGTCTCCGTTCGAACGATATAAAAGAAAGGAGACAAGAATAAAAAAGCGTGAAGAGCAAAAAAGGCGGAAGTGGACGTCAAGGCGTGGCTTTTGGTCCAGCTTCATCCAGCCTCGTCTTTTACGAGGGATTAAGTCCTCCAGGACATTTCACGCTCAGGAACCACCCTCGCTCATGAGCGTCACAACCCTCCCGCTATGGCGAATATCCTGGTCAATAACTCGTCCCTCGGTCAGGATGCCTCGTAAACCTTATAATTGCCATTCATTCGCAATTGCCAGTCCTATATCCATACTGTCTCCTGATTCGATTCGCCATAGGAAACCGGCAATGAATGATGCCAGTAGGTGTGCGACTACGATCAGGAATAACGTTAGGGAGAGGATGAGGTCACCATCGGGAGGGGGTGGAAGAGAGGAAGATGCATTTGAATGGGACGAGGACGTGAATTCCAGCATCCAACCGGTGCAGTCGGTCCAGTCGGTGCAGCCAGTGCATCGAATCGTTGCATGCCGAGGGGAAAGCAGTCGGAGTGAGATAGGTTTGACTAGGTACCAGGTACACTAGGTACAGTAGATACAGTGAGCACCCTGGATACAGTTGGTACCACTAGGCGATGCTGCGGTAATTAATTTTCGATGTATCAACCCGAGGCGATGGGCCTCCTAGTTATTGGGGCGTATTAATACACCGTAACGCTGATAATTAATCGTAATCCCATGTCGAGGATCGATGCGAAACATTTAGTTCCGGTCAATGAGTTAACCTCCTCTGCGTTACTCTTTGACCGTGGATTATATCATTTTTTCTTTTTTGCTATATATATGTGTGAATATATATATAGCTTTTTTAGATATATAACAGCAGTAGGAATACCCTCAAGGAATGTTGTTGTAGATGAAAACCCTCTATGAGCCTCGAGTCAATGGAATTCAGGATCAAGTATCCCTTTCCGCTTCCTCCTTCAGGATATTTCGTCAGCCTTTTCACCTTTCACCCTTTTCTGGCCCTTCGCGCCTTATCGTTATACCGCGACGTTACCGAGTCCCTTTTACATCTGACATAGCGGCCTCTTTAACTCGTTCAGCCAAGAGTCGTCGCGACGCTCTGCATTCATTCAGGCGTAGACGTCGTAATGACGCATCCATTATTTGTTTTTATCTCCTTACTATTTTCTAGTGACAATCCCTTCTTGTTGGTTACGACCGTCACCTTGCTCTTTGTTCTTTTCTTTTTTGCAATTTTGCTATTTGCCGTACCTTTACGTCGCCGAATATACTGGTTATGGACTCTTTAGATATTCGCGCAGTATGGATGTTTAATGTTGACGCCGTTTTTTTTCTTTCTTTTATAGATTCATCCTACTTCTCGACGTTTTACGTGCGCTGTTCGTAGATACGAAAGGAGGGAGATAAGAAGGTACAGGATAAAGGGGAGAGACGGCCGACCGCGAGTCGCCGGGCGTCTATCTATGGGCGTCGTTAAGTCTCATGTATAATGCAATGTCGAGGAGCATAGAGAGAAAAAGGAAGAATAGAAGAGGAAGGAGGGAAAGGGATAAGAAAGAAGGAGATAATGCCTTCGCGAAAGTAACACGAAAAGCACAGCGGTTGATGGAGTACTTGAGATAAAATCTCGCATCAGTGAAGGAGGGAGGGAGGGGGAGAGGGAGAGAGAGAGATAGATATAGATAGAGGAGCGAATACGCTACTCGAGAGTCGAGACCCACTTATCGCCAATTTCGACTGTACCCGTAGTTTCGCGTCGTTCACTATATAGTATACCGTTTCCGCCATTCCGAAGTACCATTCTGAAGCAGCATCCTGAAACAGATGAACAGGTCAGAGGATCTGCCTGTTATCCTTCCCATGCATTCTAGAGCGTCGGTATACTCGGGTAAGAATCCTCCTGATATTCCATAGCGCAACTCGAGTTTCCTGGAAACGCGGAAAACAATTGTGACGCGTGTGGGTACTAGGGGAAAATTTGGACGGTGTAGAGTGAGAGTGGTGAAGAGGAGGAGGAGAGAAGGAAAAGGGAAAGGGGAATGGAGAAGAGGATAAAGAGAAAGAAGGAAGAAGGAAAAGCTGGCCGACGTCGCTTGAAAAATTGTCATCCTGCGGAAGTTCATGGCTTCATGCGAAGATTTAAAATGCCGAACGGTAGGCGCGCCCTGAGTTAGTAGGCTTTTTGCGGAATAAAGCGTCCCGACGCCGGAACATAATTTTCATTTTTAACAGCGCCCAGCCTCCGTGAGAGGTGGGACCTCGGTATTGTTAAGGTCCGACATTTTTCTCGCTCGCATTTCGGCTTCTGGTTTCGCTGGAAGGCAGGAAAAACCGATCGATCCAGGGTTGGAAGCTGGCATAGCGACTAGAAATGAAGGAACGAAAAGGCGAATAGAGGGGTGGTACTGTATAGTATAGTAGACGTAACCTGTATGCTGCGTGCCATGAAGATGAGGATGAGGATGGAAGTGGAAGGAGACAAGGAAAACATAGACACGGTTTGCGATCCCCGAAGGTACGAACGCTTCGAAAATACTAATTCAATCCTGAGGATGCCTTACTTCCCCTTTTGTGTTTTTCTTTCATCCCTCTTCCTACCTTCTATATCCTTGCTACCCTTTCGATCCCCTCTCGAATCCCATACCACGTGTTTCTCCACCTTCTCTTCTTCTTCGTCTTCTTCTTCTTCTTCTTTATTTCTTTTTCTTTCTTTTTCCTTCTCTTTCTACTACTACTTGTACTTCCACTCTGAAGTCTCTCTAGGTCCCTCCGGCCCAAGCCTCATTTTTATTGCTCCTTGCCGCGTTACGCCGTTATGACCCAGCCCACCCCCTGTATACACCCTTCTACCATCCTCCCTCTATTCTACCTTCTCGCCACCTTTTCCCGAGGTTCCCTGAACCTACCTCCTCTATACCAACCAACCCCTTTTCATCCGAAGCTGCAAAAGCATTTTCTCCACTGGGAAAACTGCTGCCTCGTGGAGAGATAGCCATTGCCCTGGAGCCATTCGCGTCTAGATTTACTTTGAATCAAAGAACGTGTATTGAAAATAAATAATAAAGAGGAAGGTACAGCGACAAAAACAACGGAAAGAGAAAAATCAGTTGGAAAGGCAAGTTAAGTCAACAAAGAAATTTTGCTTTCCGGAAATGAGCCGTATCGCCTCTGAAATTGAATGATCGACGCTGGATCCATCCGAGTGTCCAAGAGTCGAGATATCGCATTCTCAATCTAAGCTCCTGTGCGTTCATTCAAAGAGGATGAAGAAGTAGAAGAAGAAGAGGAAGATGCAGAGGAATGAAATGAAGGAAGAGGATCCCAACTATCTCGGCTAGCCGTGTCTAAAGCGTCTCTCCCTCTCCCCTCCCCCGCTCCCTTCCTACTTTTACTCTCTTACCCTTTTACCCTTTTACTTTCTACTCCTTTACTCTCCTTTACTCTTTGTGCCCGCGCGCTCTCTCTCCCCCTCTGGATATTTGCGGAGCTTTGTCTTGTCAACAGCCTGCAGCTTAAATATACGCCGCTAATGGCGCGGGGTCGCAGGACACAAAGAGCCCGCGAATGCCTTGAAATGTTTATTTATAATTTGACCGTGGTCAAAACAAGAGAAAACATGTCCTATGCTTTCAAGAGTGAAGCCTGCAGACAGCAAACACGCCAACTAGCTCTAATCGCTCTTCGCTCTTGCGTAACAATTCAATCCTAATGCAATTCAAAGAAATTCCTCTAGAAGCTGATAAAAATATAATCAGACTCCAGAAACGAGTGCAGTAAACTCTTTTTGTCCAAGGTGACAAAATCGAAGGAGAAAAATTTTTTAATTAAAAGGGAAAAACCAGACGACGTAGAATTGAATGCAGCACCAAGTGAATTAGCAGCAATTAATTACACAATGGGCATTCAGGTACGTTAACGCCTTACACTGCAGCCAGGTGTAATTAAGTCGTAATTACTCTCTTTGCCCAGTGATACCTCGGCGTCTTCAACGACTCATCCCACAAGGACATCCAACCTGAAGAGGAACAGAGATGCTAACCTGGTCCATAGGAAGCTTGAAGAAAGATAGAAACACACAGGAGCTTTCATGTTGCCGTACGATCACTACTGCCCTAAGCCAAATGGACGAAAACGAGAGTAGCGGCCAGGTTACCAAGCCATCTTGTGGAAGAGGCTGTGTGGAGCCAGAAAGAGCATGGAGTCCAGAAATGGATGGATGGACGGGGTTGACAAGCGTCAGGGAAGCTTTCAAGACCGCTTTCAATCCCTTCGCTGGCTCTACCCTCATACACCCTGGCAGTCTAGCAGCATCGAGCCTTAGCCAACCCCTGCAGACCACCCCCACCTCATCCCCCGTTCGCCTTTCTTCATCCTTGTCCCTCATCTTTACAGGCGAATCGTGTCTTTCACGAAGATCACGTCGACCAACCACTGCAGCTTCCCGATGACAAAGAACCTTTTCGGCTATGCGAAAAAAATTAGCATAAATCTTATCCGGGCAAATCGCAGCGAATTAGCCGCAATCTTTTTCCTCCCATCAAACACGTGCTCTTTCGTCCTCATTCTCAAGCTAACCTCTACGCTTTGGTGCCCTTGAACGCGTATGGGGCACGCGACCCCCTCGAGACGCCTGGGACGCTCGGGACATAAGTTTTCGGTAGGGATATCGGAATTTCAAATTGAATGCTCGCAGTGATGCCTGGCACAGTGCGGTTCACACGCTACAGAATACTCGGCGAGTTCGCTGTATGAATTAAAGATCCAACCATCCCATGCGTCCATCCATCTTTCCGCATGCGGCAGACCCAACGAGACTACCGAACGCTTCGTTCTACACTCCTATCGTATTTCCACCATCTTCTACATCATCCAGATAGATACGACTGGCTCTCGCTTATTCTTTTATTCCTTTTTTTTTTCATCAACCATTTCTCTTTTTTCATTAAAATCCAACGCTGCACGATGCGAATTCTTCTTTCAGACACACGCAGCTCTTGTTATCACTACCCAACTTTTTTTTTCACGTACCAACACATGATTCTTCTACTTACGTAAGAAACTCTAAGAAAAAAAAGTCTATTGCTTTTTTTTCAGGTTCTATTAAAAGGACAGCTGGTACCGTCAGCGCTATCAGTCAGGTTACTGATATAGATAGTAACGAATCGCAGGTCACTGCAATGCGGCTAGTGCCAGTCGGTCAATAGGCAGGCAGCCAGGCAGGCAGACAACTCGGTCCAAAATCTAAATAACCTGCACGAGTTTCTCCCCTCCCCCGACCCTCATACCCCCAACCAAAAAACCCACACTCTATATAAAAACCCCCGTAACCCACTTTAATCCCTCCAGGAATAAATTACAGCGCTTACAACCTTTTAGAAGGAACTCGGTCTCTCCTCTCATCCTCCATTTCTAATTATTCCATTGTTTAAGAGTTTGAAAAGCATCACCCGGTATAACGACTATCTCTCACTGTTATACCACGCTGAAAGTCCAGCCAACTGATTGTATCCTTTGGGATTACAAAAGCATCACTTATGGATTCTCCCAAGAGTCCTGTGACCCTGATACACTCGTCTGTATCCTGCAGCTCGGATGCTGCGCGTATCTTCAGGAACATGTATCACCATTATGCTCAGATGTTTGACAAATACGAAATCCTATCGAGTAATAAATTTGAATGGACTCTGGAGACGCGGTATAGAAAGTAGACGTCCCTATTCTACTTCCTGCACGTGTCGAGCCCCCCACTGCCCCCCGTTATCTTTTACTTTTTCTTCCTTCCCCCTTTTTTTTATTCCCCACTATCCCCTCCTCTCGTCCAGCATCCACGTCTTCCGACTGTATATATCTATAGGGACTATCCACAGTGAGCTGCAGGAATTCCTTGAGAACTCCGGAGGAGATATCGCTCCTGGAAATGGACGACGAAGGACGAGGATTAATTCGGGATAAATCATCGGAGTCCTGGTGATAGATGTGCTGAGGGATTCGAATCGACAGACACCCCCTTCGGTTCTGCTGGGGGGGAAAAAAAAAACGCTAATGACACAGAAATCCAACGGGTCGACTCGTACCTATATCGACATCGTGATCCGCCATTGCTACCACAGCCATGATGGACCATCCATTGGTACCATGAGACAAGTGATCAATACCAGCATCCCTATGGATCTATAATCATCTTCCGTGATCATTCCTACAGTTCCGGGAAAGGAATGGAGAATTTTTGTAACCCAAAAAAAAGAAATATTTCCATAAGTAAATAACAGCTGTTTTGGGGTCCAGAGATGCATTTGCATCTGCAACCGTAAAAGAGAAACGGTAGTATAAAGAATTCCATTGGTTTGAGGATCGCAATGGTGATCTCGCAAGGAGTGTCCACTATGCATGCAAATTTTCGTAGCTACATCTACGCTCGCAGTTCCGTAACTTCCGTTTCAACGAGACTTTAATTAAAGTCAGATTTCATAATAGGCACTTCCTCTAGCTGGGAATATTTTAAGCGTGCACCCGCGTCCTTTCCACGGCTACGAGGGAGCTCGACCATTGGTCAGAGTCCAAGGATGATTTTATAATATCAAAGCGTATTTATATATATATCTGTATATATATATATTCATCCAGCATCCAAGCATGTACCTTGGAAAGTACTACAAGCTATTCTACCATGGCAAAAAGTTTATTCGGAAAGTCTAGAAAACCCATAGGAATCAGGATAACCGAAGTCTGGAGCCCCGTTATAGGTTGGATCTAATAAACTGCCCGTAGAATGATAGGATCCCGTAGAACCCCGTAAAGCTTTCTCATATCGAGGATCGATAGCGGCCATATTCTCCGACTTCTCTCACGTAATCTAAGGCAATATCGAATCTGACTGGCGCCACCTCGTAACGGACACCTGCAACGTCACTCAAACGATCCCCGACTTTCATGATTCCTCCAGAAATGCTTGGCTATATCCCACAGGATGGAATACTGACAGTCCGACTGACGTGCAGAGAAGGAGAGAATGGATGGATGAAAAAAAAGAGTCTTATTATCGAAATCGAAAAATCGATCAAATGGGAGGAGTGGTCATTCCGCTTGCTATATATAGTATAATATGTATAGTGACGAGTCTTACGCAATCAAGATGAAAGCTCATTCTACCCTATAGAAAAAAAAAGCATAGAAACATGGAAAACGACTCGGGCTCGCTCGATAAGTCAAATGTCCGACGACACGACACCTTTTCCCTTGGCAGTAACGATCGAACTTCCAGGGCGTCCCGACGCCTTCACCGCGCGCAAACCACACCAGGCCCCTCTTCCGTGTGTACGCGTGGCTTTCTTCTACATTCTTTTCTCTCCTCTTTGTAAACCAATCGAACGCTCCTTCAGCGGCCATTTTGTGTATTAAGAATGCACCCAAGGTGCCCAGGTTCCTTTTGAGCTTATAGACGTGCCAAGGATCGATGTCAAAATGGAATCCGTTGAATGCTCGATAAATGCTTTGACGATAAGCCCGATAATGAAGTCAGAAATCATCACCCCTTTCTTACCCCATTCCCGATTCTAGCTACCTAACTCTTTGTACGACTAAGGGTAGCACCCGCCGGAAACGGAAGACCACGTGCAATTTTGTCGAATTTTCTTAATGCGTCCCATGGTGCTTGCCATGCCGGTACTGTGACGTTAAAGGTGGTGGCAGCCGTGATGGTGGCAGCCGTGGTGGTGGCGGTGGAGGAGGTGGCGGTGGAGGAGGTGGCGGTGGAGGAGGTGGCGGTGGAGGAGGTGGCGGTGGAGCTGGTGGCGGTGGAGCAGGTGGCGGCGGAGGAGGTGGCGGTGGAGCTGGTGGCGGTGGAGGAGGTGACGGTGGAGTTGGTGGCGGTGGAGCTGGTGGCGGTGGAGGAGGTGACGGTGGAGTTGGTGGCGGTGGAGCTGGTGGCGGTGATAGTGTCCCGGCACCGCGACGCCGCGGCTGTCTCAGCTATACGGATAATTGGATGGAAAAGCGGCAACCGAGAAAACAAACAGTGCGCATACTAAATACCGCGACTCGAATGTACCTACTTGTGAGAGTCGCTCGCTGCGAAATAGAAACCCCCCTGAAATTAATGTAATTAAACTTGCATCGCTCGAAACAAAGCTGCCACTGCTGAAGACCTTCTGCGATAGAACGTCCCTTGCTAACGTCACTTGCATCTGCGACTCATTTTATTATACATCTTTATGTATAGATATATGCACTTGCAAATACATAATATTCATGTAAGCAAAATGAAAAATTACAAATAGCTTGTTGGCAAAATAATATTTGTATAATATAATGCAAATACATTTTTTTTCCATTTTCGTATTGTTCAATGATTATTTTATTCCGGAATGACTTTTTCCCATTCGTTAAGATCCACTGTAATTTCCGTGCAAACGACGTAAAATCCTTTGAGTGATTAAGCAGCTGATACTCGTAAAGCTTTTCTTGGGATCCTTGAAGATTTTTCAACCCCCGGGGAGCATCGAGAATTCCTGCGGGCGATTTGTTTGCGAAATAAAAGGGTTTCTCGACGAGTAATCCTAGAACCTTGTTACGTGGTTAAAAAGTATATTTTAAGGAAAGAGGGTGTTACCGTCTTTAGATATAATTTCTAATCTGTCTTTATTACAATATTAATTTAGGGATGCTGTAACGAGGGTAAATCAAGAGAAGCGAACTAAGATGCTGGATCAATATCAAAGACTAACAAGATCCACTCGGTGTTTCTTGTGTATCCAAATTGAAACATGACTATCGATATGCTATCGCTACCCTTAACGTCGATAAATTTAAATAGGCGCCGCGATCCCTCTTCCTCCTCCTCCTCCACCTCCACGCAGCATCCGACGTCTTCAAACGATATTAAAACCCACGGAATAAATCATGCGGACGCGGCTTGAACGATCTCAGAAGAATCTAAGGGTGGGAATATCCTCGAGGGCTGAAAAGTGGACGAGAAAAGATGTATTGAGTATAAATCGGATGCGAAGAGTAGCCAGACATGAAAGAAACTTTAATATCTCTAAGGGATGAGAGAGAGAGCGCACCCCTGGCTATACCGATGTTATCGCCCTCCATGCTATTGCGGCCGAGACGCGACTTGAAAACCGGACAGCGATTACGGAAAGTATATTTTTACCACTAAAAAATCCCATCAAGCAACCCCTATTGAATATCCACCATCCCTTACATCCAACCCCACCTGTGTATACATATTAATACGATACAGTTGCGCTTCGAGATGAATCCAACCCTGAACAAGAAAATTCGACTTAATTAAAAAAAAAATTGGAAACTTTCCCAAAAGTCTCTCGAGTCAATTTTCAAATTTCATTGGCGCAGCAGAAACCGCGCGAAAATACAAGACTCGACGACGTACCAGGATAGAATTAATGGCTAAAGTTTAACATAGTTAACGTCCCAGCAGGTCAGATCGGGCAGGATAAACGAGGCAGGGTTCTTTGGACTTGCATTAAGGGCTGAACGAAACGCAGCGGGTAAAACGTGCGGAACGTGCACTGTGCTATAACGTATAAGGTAGATTCTAGGTTAGGTTAGATAAGAACGAACGTGAATTCTCGACTGCATGCGATTACCTATACCTGCTTGAAATTGCAAGCCATAATACAGCACAGGCGGAGCAGCATCGTACGATCGATGGATCTGTATTTAATTACGTGAGTTACGTGAAGGAATGGACGGACGGAAGGAGAACGACTGGAGAAAATGGCCGACGAAAAGAGAGAGTGGTGCAACGAAACCTTAGAGGGTTGAAGAATTGCGTTACAAGACACAGAGCCCCACCCTGGCGTTGCCAGCCGATTATATGACAGGCAGCCATCACAAACTAATTATATACACAGCAAAACTCGAACAACAATACACGTGCGAATTTCGTGCAAAAAGATGGTGCTAAAAAAGATCTACTACGTCATTCGATAATTCATTAAAATTTATGCTTACTCAAAAATGCATTCATTATATTAATTCAAATTGGCAATTTATTCAATGACAACTCTTGACTCGCGAAAACCGTCTTTAAGTTACTCGCACTTTGATAAGACTTTTTTCAGACAACTCACTGACGGAATCTAAGGTATTTAAAACGTACAAAAAGATATATTACACAATACCATACGCAAGCCAGTGTGGCAGAGAGATACGGTAATAAATATATTTCCATAGCATTAAAACTTTGCCTGCTTATTCTTACTTGCTGTAAGTAAATAAAGGATCAATTCGCAATTCCAAGCACAGTTCTGAAATAAGACGTCTCGAAGGTAACAATATACTTAATATACTCAGCTTCGACACGAATCGTGCCAAGTAATCACAGTTTCATATTGTGTCTTATATTGGCAATGCGTGAATGCAAATGCGTGCATGCGTGGACATGCGTGCGCGAACCGTTAAAGTGATAAATGTCTATCTACAAGCACGTACGAAGAAACAGTATGAAAACTGAAGACTGAACAGTGGTAAGAGAAGGAAAACAGTTAAGGCCGTGCGTTTGCATTGCGTACAGCAGGTTTCACGCATACGTGTATTACGCATGCCAACAACAGCCCACATGGAGTACGAAAACATTCGCGGAATTCCGTGATGGGCGTTTGGCTCTTTCCTCTTCAAAAGCATTCCTATGTAGTATATAGGAATACAATGTGTATATTTATATGTATACGCATGACGTAGGCACGCATACCAAACGCATTCACGCAGTCTAACGTTTGATCGTCAGTGTTTATAGTGCTTCGGTGTTTCGTTGGTGTATTGTTAGGTTTTACTTCTATGAACGCGATTAACGTAGGCTTGAAATTTAACCGCAAAATATTTTCGGGGCTGACGTATGTGGTGAACCGTGAACTTTTAGTTCGTTGAGAATTTATTGGAAATATTTTTTTTTGTATTTTCGAAATATTTGTTGCTTGTGGAGTCGGGTGATTGTCATTTTTTTAATTTGATATTTTTTTAAGGTGGCTTACGATGACGTCGTTGAAATTTTGAGAAAGTAATTTTCGGGATTTTGGGTTACTGGGTATTGGGTAAAATCGAGGAGTGACGCTAGGCGTCGATCTGTTTTTATATATCTTGTTTTTAGACGCGTACAGCTAGTGCAGGGTGGAGTGGCAGGGGGTTGGGGATGAAAATGAAGAAGGGATGAAACGCTTGCATTCGCTACTGCACCGCGAATGCACTGAGGCTGCAGTCTCTGCAACGTGACGGACGACGCATTCTAGGATTATTAATTATTCAGCGACGCTAAGTACCCCCGGTGCTTGGCGTCGTTGAGACACCAGTGGCACTACCATGCCGCAGAGTGTTTCTCTCTTTTTTTTTAAGAACAGAAAATACGAAGACGAAGAAAAGCAAGGGATGAAAATATACTCGTAACGAGACACGCGTCGTTTGGTAGAGAAGATTTAAATTTTCTTGATTAACGTAAAAATGTAGTTTAACAAATTTTGAATTTCGACGATTCGATCGATTCTCATGAAAATCGCAAGACAATCAAGTGCGACAGAAACACAATATCGACGGTACAGAGGAGAAATTTTGAAACGGGGAAGCGTCGGGACGGCGAGGTCGCGCTTGGATTTTCTAAGACTTGACCTACTGGTGGTTCAAAGTGTCGTGCTGACACTTCTCAAGATGGCGTCGCTGCAAGTACGCCCACTCAACGGAGCCTCACAATGCCTCAAGAGAGCTTTTTGTTCTAGAATAAAGACCCCACTCCTGCTACAGAGTTACCCTATCGTTTCCTCAGGAGGTGAGGGGGATGGGGTAGTAACCTCCCCCTCGTCATCCCCATCCTGGGTATCCCTCGGTGAATTCTCCTCCAAGTCCAGCCAGGTTACATGGATGCCCTCCAGAGGGTAGCGTGACTTTTGAAAATCGCCAGAAAAACCCGCCGCTATCCTGAAAGGGTGAATTTTCATTTGCAAACCCTAAAATTCCAGCCAACCCTTTCGCAATGGCCGACCAAAGACATCGAATCGCCATTACAGCAGCCACACGGTCGATTCGCGCCCTCGACTTCTCGTGGCTTTTAATTGCAATGACGCCACGATACATCTAATAGACGCAGTATTACGCTATATAGCTTAATAAAAGGGATGATAGGATACCCGAAGGAGAGGGATGAAAAATGAATGGACTTTCGATCTCGAGAGATAATAGTCCTCCAGTGCATCAGTTTCCCCTATCAGAATTTTCAGTCGCGTATCGAATCATCCTCCATTGTCGGATGCGGAGAGAATAGGAAGCCCGTCGCGGTTTTATTCATCAACGCGTTTTATCCTCGTAGATTTTAATTGCGAAAATCTAGAGGTGAGGATTCAGGCAGACAGTCAACTCGCCAGTGAGAAGGGGTGGGTAAGGGGTAGAAGTTCTCGCGTGTTGGCCGCCGGACAGGGTCTTGGAAAATAATAATTACGCGATACAATGAAGGCGCCGGTCTGAGGAGCCAACGAGGAATCAGCCGACGAAAGAGAGAATTGCCGAATAATAAGTTTATCTAGAGCGCGAGGAATTAAAAAAAGAAAACAAGCAGAAGTAAAAGATCGCAAGAGGAGCGTCGAGGAGCGTCTGAGGGCCTGCCTATACATTCCTACCTCATTCTACATCCACCCTTCACCCCTATCCCTTCCACCCGTCAGCTACCTTGGTCCCTTTGTTCACCTCGATCTTGCAAATTTTCTCATTATTATCCGGACACTCGTTAGATACCCACGGTGCATCATCCACTAGCGTTCGATTCCTCGGAAAAATTACTTCCACGTCCTCTTCCAGGACTGCGTATCCTCTCGACTGAATACCTTGACGGACAGGCTTCTCTTCGGCCCTGAAAGCAGAGGAAGATTCTTCCCCGTCTGGTGCAGAACAGCATCAGACGCTTTTCAGATAGAAGAACGTGTTGCGAGTCGTAATCTCGACAGAGGGAATTTCTTTCTTTTTTCTTTTTTCATTCTTTTTTTTTTACTGCTTCCGTAAGAGTGACGAAGGAGAACGAATGATGGCACCCTTGCCCTTGACTGGCGCGAATGCTTGTCTGAGGGTTGCAGACCTGCATGCTTAGGGATATGGCAAAGAGAGACGACGGGATAGAATCAGAGAGAAGAGAGAGAGGCGGATAGAGGTAGAGCCAGAGCCACGTATACCAGAAGGTAGAAGGTGGAAGGTAGAAGGTGGAAGTAAAGCCACGCTGTGAAGGTTGCGTAAAGTGCGTAGAGTCGTGTCGAGTGGAGGGTGCCGAGAGGGTTGTATGTTAAGTGGTTGTTTCGTTGCTTGGTTGCTCGATGGTAGCTTGTAGTTTTGGTTGGTTGGTTGTTCAGTAGGTTGGCTGATTCCGTCCTCCTACTGTATATTAGTTTAATGCTCGTTTGATTGATTCCCGTACAAAACTATAGTATACTATACTCTAGATATATATAATGTCTCGGAGCATAAAAAAAGTATATAGAAATTATTTATTATTGCCTATCAGATCATCCCCTGGTCATTTGGAATATCGAAAGAAAGTCTATTATGACAGGTGGTAATCCTGCAGCAAATTTTCCCCTGGATACCTGCTTTTCTTGTGTACGATAAATTACCTAGAGTATTGGCTGAGTATGGCTCAGCCATTCATGGCCGCGAATAGCCGATAACGTTATCGCGGGTTATTACCTAGGAAGGTTCGACCGAGATGAGGATCGTTCTAGAGAAATAGCCTGAAGTAATGAAGGCCCGCAATGAGTACCTAGAGTGCGAAGGGAGGAGCCACTAAGGGATGATTTCGAGGAATATACTATAGTGCATACCGTGCTGCCTGGTCAACGGTTTTTCACTTAAGCACCAACCTCGTACGGCAGATTCACCTATGAATATGTATGCTCACGAAGAGTGCTACCACTTGGTTAAATATATTCGAGGGTTGGTTCTTTCTCAGGGGTGGACCGACGTGTCTCGATATTTTCTCACCTTTCGCAAAACTAATTTACAGAGAAAAAACAACGATGTTAGCTACTTCTAATCTTTGGAGCGCGTGCTCTTTTTTTTTTGAAATTCAAAATAACCTCAAAAAAGATCGATCGACGCTTATCGTGCGAACAGCCTTGTTTCACTGTTAGTAAAGGGGTTATCCCTTACAAACTAGAGATAAGGGACTCTAAGAGATTTCAATAGCAGCAGGAAATTGATGATTTCATGAAATTCAGGAAAATTCTAATAAAAGATTTTTTTTTATGTCTTCACGCACTTTTTGCAAAATCCTTACGTTTTGTCGTTCAATGGATACAGGGGAATATAAGCATAACAATCTCTTGCTGTGTATATACATATTTATTATCCAGGAAGATCGATTGCTCTTGGAGGACACTATAAGGATTTTAGGGTCGCTATTTTTTTTTGTTAGTAAAAAAAACAAGTACGTGTGAACTATCGTGTATACGCGATTCTGCATGTGGCATATGATTTATGCATGTTACTACGTATGAAATATATGATTTATCGAGGCGGAATGGATTTACGTAGTGTACGATTCCCCGTTAGATACAGCTAAGGTATCGAGCGATTTCCACCTAGCCTAACAGACGAGTAGGATACTCCAGGGCAGCGATTGGAGAACATACGTCGAGGACCCATAGCCATTCCTCGATTCCACCCAGGAACTAAAGCCAAAAGGAATAAAACATTGGCCCGCGACCCCGAGCCACCCCCAAAGAAAATGGCACTATTGGCATCCTGAGAAAAAGTTCTGATTTATACCCGCGCCCGGGTATCCTGGTGTAGCGCGAGCAGCCGTGTAATGGCGAAGAATAAAAAGAGAAAGAGGAAGCGATGTAAAAAGGAATGAGAAGAAAGAAAAAGTCCAAAAGTGTATTGTACGAATTGACGGATACAGAAAGGAAGATAACGGAAATTGGATCCGCAGTGACGCGAGGCTGAAACCGAAACTGGAACAGGATCAAAGTGAAGGGAAGGATTGAAAGGAAGTAGAGGGGTATGGATGAGTGCAACTAGACTGAGGTCTAGAAGTGGATGAGAAGGATAGCGAAAGAATGGAGGAAGAAGAGAATGAGAGAAAGAGATAAATTTTAAAAGGAAAAAGAATGTCCCACTTGCGTACGGTTAAACGATCCTGCTGACGATTCGTTTGGCCAATGGCCCATTTGGGACTCGTTTCCGTAACGCCCACTGTAAATAAGCCTGCATTTACCGAAGCGTTTTGGCCGCGCGGGGCACTCGCGACGACTGACCCGTGAATTTCGTATCTCGCATACAGAGTCCCCAGGGCGTCCAAGTGTTTTCAGGGAACTGAGTGTAACTAGATCAGGACACTGGACTGGCTGCGTCATAGTGATATATATATATATATATATGTCCTATTGAGATATCGAATAGTAAAGGGCCGGCGAGCATATAGGGAGAGCCGATCCGTAAAATCCGAAGATTGATGTTAGCCTCGAAAGCGGCCATTTCGCTAATCGAGAATCAATGGGCTACGCCGGCAGCTACGTTGCCGCCTATACCTAAATTAATTCATATTAAATCCATTAGGAAGATTCGCCGTTCGCCAATTTACATCCGGGAGCAAACTTCGCGGCACCCGGACGACGGGAACGGCGACACCCTATTCCGGGTCTTTATTTTTAATAGGATCCCTGCAACTTTTTCGTTCCTACCAATAGAGAGAGAAAGAGAGAGAGAGAGAGAGAGAGAGAGAGAGAGAGAGAGAGAGAGAGAAAGAAAGGGCGAGAGACCGATTCGATTTCATCGATTGGCCACCCGATGGGACCCTCTCGGGGTGGCTGATATTGAGTAAGACTAAAGAAGAAGAAAAGAAGCGTATAACAAGAGAGGAAATCAGAGGGACGAAGAAGCAAGTTGGAAGGGGTGGAAATAAGAGGGTCTACAGTTACGCAGTCTGAGGTATGAGACACCAAAAGGATACCGTGCCAATTCCTCAAGGATGAGGGAGCGGTCGCCGTGACAATTTCGAGAGTGGAAGATCGATCGATCGATTGACGATATTTCGCGAGATGGAGTGATGGGGTGGGGGGTAAGGGTGGAGATGAGTGAGGATACCTAGTAAGGATAAACGAAGAAGAGTCGGGAGGGACGCAAGTCCTGCAACACTTCTCTCAGCTACGTCATCAGTAGAATTGCCGTCTTTGAGGGGCAACGGATGCGGGATGGGAGGGGGGGGGGGGGCGGAAAGGACGAGAATTCGCCTGCCGAATTGAGTTTCCTTATTGGGTCGCTTTCGCGGATTTGCGACAATCTTTTCGAGACACGTTGTCCATGCTGATGTCACCGACTCTTTCCTATAGTCTATCCCCTTATCTGTTGATACTTTTGACGCGCCTTTTACAGTCACCACACGTTAACGTGTGTTTCGAATCAAAGCGACAAGTACCAGAAAATTCTGATGACGCGTATATAAAAAAAAATGATTTATTATTATTGTAAGATTTTCTTCTGGTTAGGGGACGCTGGGAGTTTAGGTTTAAATAAAGGAAACTCACCTTTGAGGTGTTCCGGTGTGTCGGCTGCACCAGCTCTCATGATGTCGCTGAGATAATGCTCGAGAGTCCGCATACTGTCCAACGGCGAATTCCCATTGGCTGTCATCCTTTCCTGCAATCGGAAGAAGTGGAATCCCGTTAAAGATATCTTGGAGAGTCTGAGTATCGGATAGAAGACAATATTTCAGGAAAGCACGAAACTACCCGTCGTCTCGTTCACTTTATTTATTTTTTTTCCTCATTTCTTCTTTTTTTATTCTAGCCATTTCGCTCTGTGTCTTTTTCTCTTTATACTTTCTTGCTTTCAAGAAGGCCCTTCGGTTTTACAGGCTCACGTGGCAAAACGCAACGCGATAGCGTATCTCGTGAGCGGTGCCGTGCTCGTTACCACCAGGAGGCACGCATGGACGCAAAGCACATAGAGAGAGAGAGAGAAAGAATGAGAGGGAGAAAGAGGGGGAGGAAGAAAGTAAAAGAGGTTAGGTTATAGTTGACCACAGCAGACTTCCTGCCGTTCTGAAAATAAAGTACGTAAGCCGCAGGGACCGTGAATCTCCTACGGTCTTTCATTTCTGCCACTATTATCCTTAATCGAAATGAGCTCTTCTGGTCAAGAAAAGACTTTTAGAGATGAGCGAGCGCTCGGACAGAAAGACCACCCCCTTGCCTTTAAAGAGGACCGACCGTCGGGGTAGCCGACAGACGGAAAGACAGACAGACGGACAGAAAGACGGAAGGAATGGACAGAGGAGAAAAGGCCAGATCTAGAGATCGGAGGGACTCTGGTCTCAGGGATGAGGTTCACTTGGTTCGGTTGGTTCAGCTGGTTCAGCTGGTTCAGTTGGTTCAGTTGGTTCACTCTGGCGAACTGAGGGGAGGCGGTAAGCGAGCGAGTGAGTGAGCGAATGCAGTGAACTGTACAGTGAAAAGAGAGACAGCCTGGTAATAGACCACTTGCACGAACAGGGGTGCAGTTAATGCAAGAACCATTCAAAAGTCCACCCCTTCGGTCTCTAGCAACCCCATAGCACATTCCTACAGCCTTGAGAAACTTTCCTAAAATGCCAAAACTCCAAGTTCGACGTCTGCGTCTTTCCTCCACACCCCACGTCGAGTCCAACCCCTTAAGATTCTAAGAATCCAAGTTTTTACTACCCTCTCAACCCTTAAACCTACGTTCGATTCTATTATCTGTCTACAAGGGTGGTTTCGTGTGACATTGATTTTCATTTTTTTTTTCCAAGAACTAAATGTCATTTAGTTCTTAGAATAGGTTAGAGAAGTAAAGAGTAAACGAGGAATGACCAGACTGACGAACTGGCGTCTTGGAGCGCAAAGAATGTCGTCAAGGTCGGCGTCGCGGTGCTCGACGTCGTAGAAAATGTCGTTAAACAGCCATATCCTGGATATCAGAAGATCGATGTAGAATTCGTGTGGAATGTCTATACATGGTAAAGATGAACGACGAACATGGCGCGCGAACTTGCAGTGACTCGACCCGATGCGACTTACAAGGGTAGTTTTGGCGAGAAGGGGTGCAATCTGGAGAGTGGGAAGGAAATCCTTGAAATCTAGGGGGTTGATGGGTTCCACCAGTAGTTTACTACGTACTGGTGGAGTTTCGCAGGGATCCCTAGCAGCTAGTGGGTGCGTCGACCTCCTCGGAAAGGCAGAGACCGTTTGACGCTGACCAATTGAGAAAAACGGCCGTTCTAACGGAAAATAACGGCGGGGACTAAGAGAAATGTCGGAGGACACATACAAATGCTCTTTGGCAGTATTCTCGGAGTTCTTCGAGTTCTCCGAGTTCTCGGAGGTCTCATGTAGCAGAGAGGGCGAACCCAGCAGACCTCGGACCTCCCATTAGAAGTGAACTGACAGCATCGCCTGACCACTAGCAACTCTCCACCACTTGCCAGTCACTCTCCATCCACTTCGACTCTGGAAATTCTCTTTTTCTTCCTCAGTTTCATTCTATTTCTCTTCGGGCTGACAAGCCGAGCAGGGTCTTCCAGTAGAGTGCGTTATAGAGTGTGGAACTCAGTATGTCGTAGACCAATAGAAAATAAGAGTAGAGCATATGTGGAGTGAAAAGACACGCTTGGCAAGATGCAGGGAGGTTCAACGGGAGGAGAAAAAAATGTTTAAGTAATAGGAATTTTGATATTTTAGGTAAAGGAGATAATAAACATTATCTAGATGATCGTGAGATGAAAGAGCTCGTTGCCGACCCAGAGAAACGAGGTCGCGCGTGGTTCGCCTGGCTAGCTGGCCGGGCTGACCTGACCTCGAGAAGGGATCCGGGCTGGTGGCAATGGCGGCATTAGCGAGAAGTTGAAGGGAATGAAAGAAGAATGCAAGGAAGGAAGTAATAAGGGAAGGAAGGAAGTATTCCCGAAGGCAGAAACAGAGGGGCATATGGACGTAGAGAGTCCGGGGGTGGAAACAAGAAGGGTAGCGCGCATTGACCGTGACACTTATTTGGCCGGGAGAAAAACGAGGCTCTGCCCGACGGCAGAGTTCAGGATGGTAGGTGCTCATGTCCAAGGAAACAGAAGGTCCGGAAACTGTTTCCGTGGAAGGTACCGAAGGGGATAGAAAAAATAGCCAGAACATTTTTGCAACCCCTTCGAAATCGGGCAACTTCTCCTCTTCTCGTATCCAGCCCCACCTCGTAACTCCTCTCCCTCCGGGTGTCCTCTTCCTCGTAGACTCGCGCAACCTACACCCACTCCGACCTCAAGCACCCCCGTGGCAACCCACCGCGTCCCACCACGTCCCTCTCTACCTGGCTCCATCTCTCTCTCGCTCGTGTGACTTCCTACATCGCGCCAACTCACTCGTGCTCGCACGGGACGTTGGAAAATCAATATAGGGAAACCAGGAAGTAGCGGCAAGCAGGCTGCCAGGCAGCCAGGCAGGCTAGTCAGGAGAGGCAGGCTAGTCAGGAGAGTCAGGCATCCAGGCAGGCAACTAACTGGTCAGGGAAGCAAGCAGGCAACCGACTGAGCAGGAAAGCAGGCTACGAGGCAGGCACAGGCAGGTAGGGCGTCGACAGGAACCTAACGTACGCTCCACCCCAGCTACAACCCGGCCGACCTCAGCGCGACCCCATCCTACGCGCGCTTCCGCCCTACTCCCGATTGTTATTGGCTGTTTCTCATCAACCCATAACGCTCATTGGCCACCGACGTTACGACGGTTTAGAAACCATCCTCCTGCCTCATCCTCCCCTGGAGCCCTGCTCCTCTCTCTGAACCCCTCATCGGCTTCACTTCACCTCCTTCTCGATTCTCTATCCCGTTACCCACATCAATCCCTCCCTCCACCACCCACCTCATTCCTCATCGTCAAGCGCTGCGCCAATTTTCCTCCGCGAGAGCCCTGGAAATTGGCCAATCCGCAAAACCGAAAGATACACGACAGTCACACTTGGCCAAGGGTCGTAGGGGGGTCGTGAAAAATCCCTGATCTTGACACGAGATTAAAAAAAACCATAAGAAATCGATTTTCACCGAATTTTTTAAAGATACCAAAACAATTATCGAAATTCAGTTGGCGTAGAGGCCACGTGAGCGCTTCGAGCAGTGAACCAAGAACCGGAAACATCATGGATGCTTCAGGCCGCGAATCGTTTGACCCACTTCGGAGTTTGCGCCTCGTAAAAAGCAACAACCCTCCTTCCCGCCGCCATCAACATCCCCAGCATCCCCAATACTTGTACTCTCCCTCCTCGTGTCTCTCGCACGGTCCTCTCTCCTTCTGTCAGATCTGTCTATCCTATCTACGCAAAACCCAGCCACCCCTATACGCTAAGGGTTAGAATATAGTCTGACTGCCAGAAACATCGCGGAGGGTTTCAATCGAATTATACCGGATGGGACAGAACTGCCGGATGTAATTGACGAGATGCCAGGAGTCACGACGCTACTAAAAATAACGGCGACAGGGATGACAATGACGAGGAAGACGCTGCAGGAAAAATCATTACGCAAATTTTTTTTTTCACTCCACTACGTCATCCACGAATAACAGAAACTGGCGTATGCACCTTACAAACATTTTGCACCCCTAAAGCCATCATCACGTGGCACGGCAAGATATACAATTTCCGTTCGGCGAACCGAATGTTCTGGCTCATTTTTCACGGCATTTTAATTCTTCTTCCCGTCGACGCTTTTCCCAACGTAATTGTTTGGCCACGAAGTCTGATGGATGTCCCGACGAGACTAAAGGAAAGCTACAGGCTCTCCTCTCCTCTAGCTGCTTCTGTACAATAACAGTGCGTACTCCTGTCCTGGCTGCTGCCTACGTAATTCCCCACCCACGTAAACGCCACGTTGTTATTATATCTGTACCAGAAGAGGGAGCCAGTGTACGTCGTGCACACTGTGCGAAAAAGGCAGATTCAACGGATACAAAAAAACCCATGTAGAACAAGGGTAAGAGTATAAGAACGGGTTTTCAGAGGGACGACGAGGTGAGGTGAGGTTAAAGCGGGGAGGAAAAAAGGAGAGGGAAAAAAATGGGTAGAAAAAAAAGGAAAACGCCCTCACAGGAAACGCGAAGGCGCGACTTTTTTTCCTCGCTACCGAGTTTTCCGTCCATCCTCCACATCCAGCTTCGCCGTCCTCACCCTCGTTCGTTTTGGTTTCTCAACGAAATATTTCGTGCTGTGCCAATATTACGTAAATAAAAAAGAACGCCTCGAGTCGCAACGGAGAATCCTCTCGACGTTCTCATCGGATACCATGTATCATCGATGAAACTGTAAGAAATCATCCTGAGACTTCTGGATGGTCATCCCCATGGGTCTTCGAGGCATGGATGTAAAAAGTTCTGTAAATATCGATTCGCACAGCTTTTCATTTCCGACGTAGAGAGAAAAAGCCGAGTAACGCGAGAGGGCGAAAACTGTAGGGGCTGAGGAAAAACAAAAAAAGAGAAACAGAGACGTCGAAACAAAAAGTCACTCAAATTTTGTCTCCGAGTGCTATTCAAAGCGCAGCAGATTGAATGCAAACGCGATGGCGACGCCAACGCCTACGACGGACTGTTAGGTACTTTACACACTTCGTGTAGTCTACCCCGTGTGCTTTTTGTCTGCGCGTAAAATGCCACCCTCGCGTTGCGTTATTCCTAGAGTCCCCGACGCACCCTGTGGGTGCATAAAGTATGTAAATACAAGAACACAATGACTGTATGAATCTGGAAACGTGTAAAGTACTACGTAACAGCGTCGAGTCTTTGGATACGTTGAAACGTCCCGGGTGCTCCAGAGTCTGGTGTCTGCTTGCGTCCCACCCTTGTGTCCCCGTGACAGTCAACGATAGATATAGGAGTGATTCCCCGGAGAGAGCAAGGCCTGTATCGTTAGTCCCGTTGTGAAGTCGACAAAAAAGTCTAATAAATAGTAAAAAGGTAGAAGAGATAAAAAATTAACGTCCCCTTCGACGTTTACGTCGAACTTGAAGAACGAGAAGCTGAATTTATCCAAAACTAACAAGAAACGTCACTCAGCATCCCGCAGTCTCCGTGGACTCGATTAAACACGTCGAAAATTAGGAATGAAAGATGTATGAGGAGTATAAGCTCTACGGGAGGATGCTGTACCAGAAGATCCTACAGGACGCCAATAGAGACGTAGAGATGGCATATACCCAGTGACCCGGGAGACGCAGGAGCTGCATGAAGGTCAATTACGAGTATCAGACTGGTTGCGTAACGGAAGTGAGTAAATGAGTAAATGGGGTAAGAGGAAGTAAGGAATGTGGGAATGCAAGCTACTGGAATGAGCCGAAAGGTGTAGCGATTGTAAGGCGTGTACCGAAGAAACGGTTTGAGCCAGCTAGCGTAAGTAGGTCACCTCGTTGGCGTGAGCGCAGCCGAGGGGTTGAACGAGGGTGGTTGTGGTGGGGATGATGAACGGGGTGGGTTCGGTTGGGTGGGAGGGAGGCGGGAGTTTGCTGGTGGAGGTGATGCTGCCAACAGTTCCGATGGTGGTGGGTAGAGACTATATACACAGTTATAAAGGAATGAAATGAAATGAAACGCGGCTATACGTAGTTATATACTTGTATAAATACGTGAAGCGCAACGTCACGAATCGATAAAAGAATGGCTGCACGACGCTGCACGAGCTGGGGCTCTCCTTAATCTATATAATATATAATTATACGTTGTAGGTTGTAGATTATATAACTGGCGTAGGATACCCCACGCGAGCCACCTCGTTCTTAATTCATTATTGACGTTCGGGGCTGCCCTGAAGGCGTTTTCCCGGGCGTAAAACTCTCGAAGGGGCCATGGTCGTAGTGTCTCCTTGTTACTCTTCGAGTACCTCGAGAACTAGGTGTTCACTTCGTAAGCGGGCCAACCCCTACGATGAACTAGGTGGGCCTAGAACAGACTGGAAGCTGCGGCAGTGACCTAAATTTCTAGAGTATAGTGACGAGAGGGGGTAGGGGTGGGGAGAGAGGGGGATAACAAACCCCCCCCCGTGCCTTTTCAGTGCTTTTCGGAACTTCGATCGGGGTTGCATACTGCATCGCGTCACACTTGTTTTACGTTTCTCTCTTACACGTTGTCTTTCATTTCTGTCAACTGCACAGGAAACTAGGGAAACTAGGAAGCACGAAGGACGTGGTAGTTCATGGTAGTGATATCTTAGTGGGCAGGAATGCCCTGTCTCCTGCAGCTCAAGGCTGTTTCTCAATAGAGCATTCCAATCTGTTGGACTTCCTGCCGAATTCATGGCGATGGATAAGGGTTTGGAATGAAGGGAGCCGGAAGGGTTGATAATCGTAAGGGGAGGTGAGGGAGAGGGGTCTGTTTGGAAGTGGGAAATGGAGGATGGAATGAAGGTTGGTGATGCGTCGCTGCCCGATGGTCGAAAGGGCGAGTCGGCAACGTGCTAAAAATCTATATCGCTCGCCGCGGCTGACCTATAAACCGACAGTAGGTCATCCCACTGCGGCTGCGGCCCCGAATTCAAAGCGAGCTGATCTTAAATTAGGCTAACTTCCACCCCGTTCGATTGAGCCGACAGCGACGCCCTCTGCGCCAGGATTTCCCTTGTCCCGAGGTTACAAGGCGCGCGCCGCTCAGGAACTCCCCGGAATCGTCTTTCCTGCCACAGGGCGGAAGTTTACTTACTCTACCTCGGCCACGCTACCACCCACACCTACACCCTCTCTCTCTCTCTCTCTCACACTCAGTCACAGTCCCGGTTCCCTTGGCATTTTATTCTTTTTCTCTCCTCGCCGTTCTGGCTCCTCTTTGGCTCTCTTAAGAAGAGCCAGGAAAATTCAAACTCTCTCACCCCTAGAGTATACCCAACCCCTTTTTCTTTTCTCTGTAGTAAAACTGTTTTTTTTCCCGGAAATGATTAATCGCTTCAGACCACGTGGAACAAGGCCCCTGAGGTTATTTTTCTTGATTTTCTATGCAAGGGGTTCGCGAGCCACGCCGAGGGCTCTTCGACGAAAAAAACAAATCGCGATCAGCCGAGAATCCTTTTGCCAGGACGAAAGATCCAAGGAGTCAGAAAGGCTTCGATCTTCCTAGAGGATCAAATTAGAAATTCCTAAGATCTTCGGTCATCTGCACCAATCATCATATTAGACACGATGAATGGTCTAACGATTCCACCTGAGCAAATAGAAAAAAAACCCTAGAACATTTCTCCTTTCGAAAATATCCCTGACGACGCGAAAAGCCAACTCTATACGCTCTTTCAAATCCAACGTGTCACTAAACGAATAAGTTCTCCTGAAAAATCTCTTCCATCCGCGCCAGAATCCAGGTGAAATCATCCGGAAGGATGTGAGTTTTACGAGTTTCCTGAGTGGCAAGTATAAGCAAGTACATATAGATATATAAGCAACTCCAACGACAATCCACCAAGTGCCTTTGGCCAAAGAATTCCAGCGTTTGAGAATCGTAGGTGATGGCAGGTGAGCAGCCAGCAGGAAGCCAAAGAGGAGTGCCTAGCGAGTCGTGATTCGTGAGTCCGTGACTCCCGTGAGTGCCTCTCTAGGAATAGAATCAACCGCCGGGCCAGCCTGTCTCGGACTCCGACTTCTGACCAACCAACATGTATAAATGCTCTCCCTCTAAATTCAGAGCGAGCTGCCAGTGTCTTGTTACAGAAGCTCGTAACTATACGTGAGTCATTCATAGCTTAACTTATAACATTGTAACCCAGGCAAAAAGGCTCGGGCGCACTAACAATAAGAAACCAACAGTTTAACAGAGCAACGAGAAAAGAAACGAGAAGAATCCACAGAATTTAAAGAAGCAACGATAATAACCAATTGGATTATTCCCATTTAATTAATACGGTCGTGGTCAATAATCAAAGGCGAGTTCACATGTGGCTGGAATGCTTGGATATCAGACACCGGTACGATAGAACAGGGTGTGTCCGATAACAGTGCATACCGAGGAAATCGTAGTGCTTCCTATTACATAACTAAAGGTCTTTCCCTCCCCCCCACCCTCCACCCCTCCAATTCACATATATACCACTTCTCTTCAGTCTTCTAGTACCACTCCTGCAGGAATGACGACACCCCCTTTCCAACTTGCGAAAACGGAGGGATTTTCCTGCGTAGAACGGGGCTATGGTAAATCTGTAAAGTGGTACCGTATGATTTGGTCGAGTCAGGTCAGGGCTGGTTTCTATACTGGCGGCAGGCTGTAAAACGGAGGGGCGACGTTTGCGAGCCGAGCTTAATTTACAATGCAAATATACGTAGACATGCATTTCGCATGGCGGAGCTGGGACATAACTTGGCCAACTTGGAAAGTCATAAGTATGCTTGCGGGGGAGAGTAGGAAGTGGAGTAAGCATATAGGTACAGTAAGATAAGGAATCATGAGGGTTGACGGGATATATTTTTTTCTTAAGACGTCGGGACGACAGGCGCGTCGGAGTAGGAGAAATTTCCATCGTATATAAAACAGTCGTAGGTAACCAATATAAGTTGATAAATAATTGCGAGAGTTAATAGCAAAATTCGCGTTGATGTTGCGTAAGAAGGGGTGTACAGGTATTACCAATCGAAGAGCCGTTAAATATAATTCTATCGCGTGAAAATAATGGTTCGAGAAAAAAACTGAAAAAGTCGTCGAGTTGCGGGTAAGCCTGCTTCGTCCGCGACGACTACGTCGCCTGCATTGTTCGCGTCGTTCGCTCGCGTGTCCAAGAGTCGCTCTGGCGACTCAAGTTCAACGAGAGTGGCGGTAAGTTGCGGATGAATCGCCCTGTACTTACTGCACTGGATAGTTTGAAAAGTATCTTCCAGTAACGACCGTCTACCTAGACGATCCATCGTCGCTACCGGATATCAAGCTAGTGCAACGGTGCCGTATACATTAACGTGAAGAGGAGATAGTGAAGGAGGGGTGGAGGGTGGTAGAAGAGTAGGTAGCTGCATAAGAAGTTGCAGTAAGAGTATGAACGATATGTTGCAGAAACTGTGCAAGATAAAAGAATAAATAATAGCACTAAGAGGACAACGTATATACCGGGTGTCTCCGCGGTAAAATGAACGATTCGGCCGAAGGAAGAAACGAAAGAGAAGTTCGCGAATCTTACGCTAGATGGATGATACCATTGTACTGTGTCGTATAATTGCGAATATTTATCGCGGGGGATGGTAAGTGCAATTTTGAGAAGTCACTTCATCCCTTAGTTGCCGCGATTTCGTTTTTTACCGCGAAATTACCTCGCGACGAATACTGAGTGCTGTGACGTGTCGTTCTGAAAAGTAGGGAGGTGGGTGGAGGGTTGAAGAGGGGTGGAATAAAAAATAAAAAAGATTAATACTTCAGAATCGTTTTCAAGTGAGACGTATCCTCCCTGTTTTTGGTACTCCCGGGGCTAGTTGCGAAGTTACCCTTAATAGCTGCTGCCAATGGGGTAGAAGCAAGGGTAGAAACTGAGGTTCCCGTGGTGGATGGGAATCGTAAGAAATGCAAGAAACTCGATAGGGTCTATATCGATCAGTGGCCTAGTGCGAGCACAGCCTGTACAGTTGCACAACAAAACCGCTGTGCAAGTAGAATTTTTTTTATTTTGTTTTAAACTCCACCCTCTGTCTACCCTTTGACCTTTCTCATCCCTTCGGCCGTACGGAGTATCGTGTGGAGAAGTTTGCCTATTGGCAGGCGCCCCTATCTTCTTTCTGCGTATCTGTTAGATTAGATAGGAAAAACCTGAAACACCTGTAGGGCCGAAAGGTAAAGGCGCGTTCACAGCCGAGGAAGAAGAAGATTAAGAATATCAGATTCGTTAAATACAAAGGGAAGGGTAGGTTAATTTTATCGTCAGTGATAAATTCGTCCACGTCGATCAGTCCTAAAACTGTATAATTACGCGGGAAGGGCATGACGCCGAGCGTCGATCTACTCTATCCGGCGACGCCGACGTCGACAATTCGAATGACGAGTACGACACTGTCTGTTACCAATAACAAAGACTTGGAACGAACCTACGTCCAGGTGGGCGTTTTCGACGTCGCGGGGACGCTCGGCGTCCTCGAGTCAGACAGCTGATTTTAGAACGGACTCCATAACTCGTGACTTCGTCGAGTTTAGAACGCGCATTTATTTTTCCCTCTTTTTTTTACACCTTATATTCACTCTTATATATATATATACACACCTAAAATCTTGAATATGCGCGTGTCTATATACTCGGTGCAAACTCCGCGCATCCTTCCTGCTTCTGTATTCCAGAGATTCGGAGGACGAAGAATATCCCGGTAAGGCAGTCAAGGATTGTAGTCTAACGTTCCAGGAGATAAGATAAGGTAGGTCGCACAGGTAAGAGGTAAGGCTGAATATTGATAAGAAAGGTGAAGAGAGGTAAAGGCGCGTACACAATAGTGCACGATACACGTATATAAAAGCACGCGCACCCTTTATCACGCGTGACCGTAGAAAAACACATATTAGATATAGGTATAGCTCCGTGAGATTTTATTCACGATAAGAGATAATAGGTTGAACGACCCTGTAAACGTGTGCGGGAGATCATTGCGCATCGCGTTACAAAATATTTGTTTTATCTGGCGCGACTCCGACTACACGGATAAGAAGATTGGCCATAATGCCAACGAAATTTTTCTTCTCCCGTTAAACAAAAGATCATACTCTCCCATTGGTTAAGCATCTTCCGCGTTTTTAATCCTTAAGATTTGTCTATTGGAATTCCCGGAATAGTATTATCGGCCAACGAATATTTCGCCTCTTGTAAACGGTCAAGGAACAACTCTGGAAGACGTTCTCGTTAGCCTCGTAAAAATCGTTATCTAAATCGGTTCGTGCCGTTTTAGTACTAGCAATGGCGGCCACGCTTCCTCGCGCCGCTGACTGCAAACTGTAAACTTTATATCTCGTACAGCGAAGAACCTTGTGTATCCCGATATATCGTTTATCCACGTGTACAGAATTTTCATAGGCAATCGGTTTAACAAGTAGATAATATCCTATTGGGTTATCAGTGATAAAAAACACGAGGGCTCTGACCACGTGCGTCACGAATCATATTCCTCGGGATGAATCACGAATTATCATAGGAGGTACACCGAAGGACAGAAGCAGACTGTGCTCTGGAATTGTATGGTAGAACGTATGAGTTATATATATATATGGAAGACTAAGGCACCGCTATTGCGGATAGGCCAGGGCGACTCCTGGGGGGAAGTTTTCACAGGGGAGAAAAGGGACAGCCAGTGCGCGTCGATAGCCCGTCCTTGGCCGACACGATCTACCAGCGTAGTTATACGTAGGTATACGTACGCGGGCACTTATACAGGTGAAAAGAAGGGATGGAGGGAGGATGGATGTGTGAGGAAGAGAATGAGAGAGGGTGAGAGCCATCGAGGCTGCGTGACGTTGAGGAGGGCTGGAAGGTGTGCTCGCGAGGGTAAACACACCAGCAGAGGGAGCAGGGTGGCAAACGTTCTGGGTGTAGGCGTTTCCCTCTCTCTCTCTTTCTCTTTCTCTCTTTCTCTATCTCTCTTTCTCTAGGCATCTCGTCGTCCATAGCTCCGCAAACCTGTCCCGTGTCTATTTCGAAAGGCCGTCTCTAATTCGGGTGTCGGATACTCGAGAATTTCCGGGCCACAGCGCGTCTTGTAACGCCGCATAATTTCGAGTGCTGCCAGAAATATTGGCGAAGATGCAGTAAGCGCGTCAGCGCATGCCCGATGCATCCACGAATGCAGGAATGCACGTCGCGACGCATCGGTACGATCGTAATTAGAGACGCGGCTTGTGGAAATTTTGTGGTATTTTTTCGTCTGACCTGCCCTCTTCACGGTTATTGGCTGCATTAGCGTCTATTGTCCACGTGATGGAACCTTGGGGAGGAAATGACAGACCTGAAGAGGAAGTCGTGGTTGGTCTTCTAGACTGGAGGTTGGGGCCATGCCCACGTGGAAGGTGTACACATCCAATGGAGACTCGCTGCTTAATTAAACTCGGCGAGTGTACCGTGTAGATAAGGAGTGATTGAGGTGTTTACCTTGGAACTAATTGTTCGTGCAATGAGGCAGAATCGAAATTCGCAAACCGCCATTTTAATTCTTAACATCGATACGCATCTGCTGATCTTTCGCTTGCTTGGATTCTCTGTCTTTATCGTATACCGTGAATGGTCGTAGATTGATTTTTGAAATTCTTGCAATTTTTTGAACCAGGGTCATCGTTCTGTCTTTGGTATGCATTTTCGAAAATCCAAAGGTAGCATAATGAGATCTTCGCCATTTCGTGCGGACGGTATGCAAGACCTATTTTTATCAGGCTGCTAAAATAGCTGAGCTTAAACTTCTCCTAGAGGATAGACACTGTCAGAGAGGCAGCAGAGCGGGTCGCGAGGGAATTGGGTCAGAATTCAAACATGGCACACAACCTAGAAACTTTTCCTACCCGTTCAGACAGAAATTCCCCTGCCATGTAGATTCTTCAGTCTGGATTTCAAGTTCTAGATTCTTGGAGGTTCGAAATGAGCTCTTACTCCTCCTCTCGTAATTTCTACGAGTCTAGCTCGTCTCTCTGCCGCACTCTCTCGTATGTAGGTCATTCTTTAAATGTTTCACCAAAAGGCAAGCGTATACGAAAAGCATATCTTTATAGCTATTTTATAATAGGCCAAAGTGCATGCCGTTGCATTAAGACGATTCACACGAGATGCTTTTGCAGCGGCTACGTGCGTCGCTGTAACGCACCGTCGTAACACGGGCTAAATATAAGTAACCGAGCGTTGCATAACCTGGCATGAAATGCGTGCGACGCTTATGCGTGCACCGGCACTGTTTCGACGTAGAAGCGCGCGTGCCACAAGACCTATACCACCACTACGTCTGGTGGCACTGCTAGACGACTACCGACTACGTTAATTGCGTCGACGTCGCAGAATCGCGAGAAATAAAATGATAGCAACGCACCTGCTGATACGGCGGCAGCTGCAGCAGGTCTCTCTCTTCAGCAGCAGTGACCTCGAAGGTCGGCGCCGGTTGCGGAGGATACAGATTACCCTTGCCAGGATAGGAGGTGCTCCTGCGGAACTTGACGGGGCTGATACTGGATGGGTGTCCTGCGTTGGGACCAGGATGACCCGGAAACGTAGGACTTGGCTTCCGGCCTTGAAGTCCAGCCGCTGCCGCGACCGCAGCGGCCGCGTGAAGGGAGGAGTGCAGAGGCGGAAGATTCGGCACGGACCTTCCGCGACTCCAGGGCGACAACGCGGGACTCGCTGCAGCTTGGGGTGCGCCACCCCATTGTTGGGGTGCCTGAGGACCCCCGGACCACGCGGCATAACCCTTACCCTGGAGATACACACCAGGATGTGATGTTGGTTGCTGCTGCTGTTGTTGTTGTTGCTGTTGTTGCTGTTGCTGCTGCTGTTGCTGCTGTGCCGACGGTGCCGGCAGCCCGTGCCTACTACCTGGTGCCGTGTTCCCGTGCTGTGAGAAGTTGTGACTGGCCGTTATAGCTCGACGCGCACCTGCAGCATTTGCTGCGCTCGAGGCAGCGAATAATCCCGCGGGTCCACCAGCTGGGAAGTTCTGGAAGGTGGCGATCGAGCCGTTTACGGGTAGAGCGTGGAGGCTGGCGTCGTCGGTCCAGAGGCTGGGAACCCGCACCGGCTCCGAGAAGCCCTGTAGGCTGGCTGCAGGACTGCTCATTTCCTTCTCCGTCGACGAGGTCGTACTCGAGGTTATAGCGATACTCTCCACCTCGACCTCCTTCGATTTCTCTTGGGGATTGACCGCCTCGAGGGCGCCTCCTGGTGACAAGGGTGCCTTCGCCGTCGACTGCTTCTCTATCAGAAGATCGTCCTGCATGGCGTTACTCGATTTCACGGAATTTACCGCGCCGCTCGCCGGGGAACTCGCGAAGAGGCTGGCTGTGCTGAAGTCACCCATAAATTAGGGGCTGTCGCGATTCCTCCTGCGCGCACGGCCCCTTGCACCCTGACCACCTTTACCTTACTTCAACTTTGCCGCGATCACGCGGAATCTGAACTGGGGGAGAGACGGACTAGGTTCGGTCTCTCTCTCTCTCTCTCTTTCTCTTTCTAGATTGTGTCAACCTGAGCCTCGACGTTAACGTCAACGTCGACCCTCACTCGGTCGTCTATCGATCGCCGCGCTCATGAAGATATACGTAGGCGGAAGAAGTGGCTATTTCTCTGTCCTGCAGAACGTCCTCTAAAGGAGACTACTACGTTACTCTTTCTTGGTATCTCTTTGGTTTTGGTCCACGCTGTCTCCCTTTTTCTATATATATACCTATATATATCTTTCTCTCTTCTGACACTCCTACTTCTTCCGTATTTGATCGTGTCAACCTTTGACCTTTTCAGCCTCTTGAAAATTTCAAGTCTCTACCCTGGACTCCGTTGCTCTCTACCCCAATCGTTCTTGTCTCTCCGATCGGGTCCGCACCGTCCTCTGTATTTACCTTGGTACTAAGTAGCAACCTCAAGCCACTGGCGGTAGGTTCGAATCGCGATAGGCGTTCCCGTGTGTACGAGGCCAGCAGTCTAGTCTAGCGCCACTCTCGACAGGCCAGTAAAACGTCCCGCACGATCCTGGAGCATTTTACGACGAGGAGCAGAGCGCGGATGTGCCTCGACAGATAAGAGAGAACACTGTTGCCTTTTTGGTTTTTTCCTTATTAATCCTAACGACGATAAAGATCCGAGAAAAATTACGAGTCACAGCTTCGAAATCTTTCGAACGAACACGATCTCACGAAGCACCGAAACGACGATATAATAATTCACGAAAATTCTTAAGCTATCCACACAACTCCGAAGGAGCGTTCACTGCTGGAGTCCAAGAGACTCGCGACGTGTATCCAATAGAATGCAAGTCCTGAATCAAGAGTCCTGAAGGAAGCAGAGGGAGAGAGCAGTGGTTTTCTCGCAAACGACAATTTCACCGAGGGTCGTCCTGGACGTGGAGTCGTACAGAGAAAGATGAGGACAAGGTGGTGGTGGAGGAGGGAATCGCGCAACGAGGACAAGCACTCACGAGGATACGCGTCGTCTAGGCGACGCTCGACGTCGTCGCGGTTCTCCCGATCACGAAACACACGCGAAAAATTACCCTTGCGAATGGTGGATTCTTCGCGATCCAGGAGGATGGGGTGAGGAGGATTGGCAATGGTGTCGAGGGTGACGGTGAGCGTGGGGATGACAGTGACGACGGTGATGACGATGGTGCGGGTGGAGGATGAGGAGGAGGAGGAGGTGGATAAGGAGGTGGAAGATACAGAAGAAGAGGAGGCAGAATTATCGCGGAGGAGGACGAGCTCTCTCGCGCACGGACTCTCGTCGGCGGAGCACTACTTCGTGATCGGCGATACGTGGGGCGCGTATCCAGCGAGGTGCAGCAGCCGCGCTCCGATGATACGTGCTCCTCTTCCGTGATCGTAGCACCTAGCGTGTTGTCGCCGCGGCCGCCGCTCCTTCACCGCTCCCAGGCAGCATTATAATACGTCGGTGCCTAGTCCTCCTCTCTTGTGGCCTTTGGAACTTCGCAGGCGTTCGCGGCCGGCCGAGCGATTAAACGGGAGCGAGCTTCGGGGAGGAGGCCCTGTTTTTAGCGTGACGTGACGTGGAGCGTACACGTCGTGTGTTCGTGCAGGGTGCCGACTTTTGGTACACTGCTAGCCACCAGCCGCGGAGTCCACGTAGCGAGCGCTCGGCGATCCTCGGCCGCTGCGTCGTTGCGTCGCACACGGCAATACCCCGACACGCACGCGCTAACGCGCCATCGCGCCGCCGCCGCCACCACAATCCTCTACTTCCACCTCCGCAGCCACCTCCTGCTCTCTACCTCCCACATACACCTCCAACTCCGATTCCGACTCTAACTCTAGCTGCTACGTACCATAGATTCCCGTCCCGCCGTCCACCTACGCGGCCTCACCGTTACCTTTCTGCCATTTTTCTTACTTTTCTTCTATTTTTATATTCGTTTACCCTTCGCTTCCTTCACTTCCTTTAGTTCTCCTCTTCCTTCTTTCCTTCCACTCTTTTTACTTAACCTAACCTCTATCTATTTATCTATCTCTCTCTCTCTTCTTCCTCTTCCCACTTCCTCTTACCTCACTGTATACTTTACTTCGTCCCTACTCCCACTTCCTCTGTTCCTCTCTGACTCTCAGTGCCAGTCCGACTCTCCCTTCATTCCTCATTGGAAGCTGACCCACCGACCGACATCGCGATGCTACTGGCCCGTGTGCCCGCGAGGCACATACGCGGTTGCATAACGTTGCTGACCACGATAACAGCCACGAGCGAACCGCCGCTCTGTCGGCCGGTCGTCGCGCTTCTTAGACTTAACCATAATAACGTTATGATAACGCAGAGTCATTGCATTTATTCTAATCTTTCCTTCTCCTACTTCCTTATACTTCCTTCTTTTCTATTTCAATACACTCGTTCTGCTCGATGATATTTCATCATCAGGACCGCACCGTATGCCTTGACTTACTTGAAATGTAAACACACGTGCGTCTGTCACAGGTCATGACGTACCTCCACGTATTTATCGGCACCAATTCCTGATTGAACTTTCATTTCCACTTAGTCGGCAGGTGCTCGATATAATCATGATTATGATAACAAAGTCCTTGTCACTTTCAATTTTTCAAAAAGATCTTCCCGCTGCAAATCACACGTCCATTCTGATTCAAGTGTATTCCACGCGACAAGAACAGGCCACTACCTACCAAAGCCGTCAGTCGAATTATACTCACAATCAGTGGGATATACATTTCTCTGATAATCACGTACGATTAATCAAATTCCTGAAAAAAGTTTCTCTGGGCTTGCTGTGATGAATCGATTTCTATGGCCGAGCCAAACCGGGCGTCCAGGTGTACCCCGGCATAGAGTATACCCTTTCAAAATGGTGGCAGCTTGCGCGCTTGGCTAAAGGGAATAAATAAAATATCGTGCACCGCGCTGCAGGCAGCCCGATCTGCACGCCTGCGTGTTGCCAAGAGTTGCCAGCAGCCAGCAGTTTCCAACCAGTCTAAGTCACCCACCATGAAATGACTCGCTGCTTCCCTTATGAGCTGCACAGATTGCCCGACGGATGTCGCCACTGATCCACCCATTTAACTTAACTTGCCGCCACCAGTGGGCGATCTTTACATTGAGCATCTCGAACGTATATTGTTATAATAAATCTGAGTATAAGCTATATTAATTCAGTAACGAAACACAGGATAAGCAATGATCAAATGATGCGTTAGATAGTGGAAATCGTACTAGAGTGTTGTCGATAAACGATTATCCGTCTATGGATGGATATTAAAAAATACGTAAATTTAAATCAAACGATTACCGTTAGCGCTACCGTTTCTCCATCGCAGTCAATCCTTATGACACTTTGAAAATTACAAAGTAAACGCACCTGTTACGTAAAATATACAGATAAAAATGAAGAATACGATTCCAGAGCGATTGCAGCATATAACTATCCGACTGCAATCGCAAGCCAGTAGCGTATCTATAAGATTCTCGGAATTGACGGTACGAAAGACTCTTTTCAAGTGGCTGCAGCATCTAAGGCAAGTTTCCTATCACACGGCGGTTCTTTTTTTCCTGGACTTAGTAAGAATCTAAGACAGGTTTACGATCCCGTCTACGGTTCTTACCACAGCGTGCCTACCAAGCTTGCTTATGCAAACTACGTATAATCGTATCAAAAGTTTAAGACTTTAGAGATGGCCAGGTTGTTACCAGAACATGGCTACTTGGGTCGTCTGAACTTGAACCCTCGTCCCACACCCCAACAGGCTAGCATTTCTTCCCAATCCGGATGGAACCACTTCACCCAGGTTTAGGGATCAGTATTGTTGTGGGACGAAGCGTGGATGCTGGATGCAGGAAACGGAATGTGGAAGTGGGCCAGGGCTCGCAGGCTTCTCTACTACTACTGTCTGCTGTTCTCTCGCAAGAAGGAGACTGAACTTGATTCAGGCAGATCGGAAGGAAAAACAGTGAGAAAGAGGAGGAGGAAGGTAAGAAAAGGAGAGAGGGTGAATAGAGTCAACCGCGGCCTAAAGAGAGAGGGAGAAGAAATCGACTAGAAGGCGCTTTGGATTCAAGGGCAGCAAGGAAGGAAGGTAGGTGCGCACGGGAAGGTGAGATAAACGACAAAGGGTCCCGCGTGTAAAAACCTCCGGAGAGACGAGACGCGACAAAAGAAGGACTGTAGCAATGTCGGACGACTTCTGCGGCCGTGTAGCTAAACCTGCGAGCCAAGGTGATCGTCTTCTCTTCGTCTACGAGCCCTTCTTCGATCCAGTCCAACCTACCAAGAGTCAAGAACTCACTGAGAGAGCCTCTGGGTATAGAGCGACGAGCGACAGTAACTTCCACCGTCGGATAACTCCGAGGATAACACGGGCAAGAGATCCTTTGCCGCGTTGGTCCATTGCTACGTCAATTTCTGAACCCGTGAATCGTGAGCTGCAAAGGATGAAAGAGAGAAACTCCCTGAAACGATATCCCAGTAAATTGTGTTTTTCTTTTATTAATAAAAAATATATGACACGCGTGTACGTATTTACAAAGTCTGAGGAACGCAGTAGGCGCGTGAGAATTTAAAGGGGGAGTATTTACCGGCTTTATGGTTCCCTGATGTGCTGGATGACGCGTGCGTATGATAATGCGTGTGATATGTACAAGCACGTATTTACGTATGATATAAATTGCATTATTATACTTTGTAGATCTGCGAGACTTACGGAGACCTATTGATAACGGTATATAGGAGTAGCGTATGTTATTAAGGATATGCTAAAATTGCATCATTTAACCCGTAAGATTCTACGCATCTCACTATTTCCGATTTAGCATTCGATTGCGTGTCAATGTCAGTCAGTCTTCCTAGTGTTCTTAGCCTCGTTCTTATATTGTCTACACACACATACTTTCTTTTCTCTCTCTCTCTCTCTCTCTCTCTCTCTCTCTCTCTCTCTCTCTCTCTTTTTCTTATGGATTCTCCAAAAATTATCTAGATCATCTATAATCTAGAGTACAGCAAATAGTACGGATAGGCTATACGATTGTTCACTGTTCAGTGCTTCTAACGTATACTCTTTAACGTGGGCTTATGTATGTTTTCAGTCATCGGATTTGTGTGCTCTAGGTACGAGCACTAGGTGGAAAGGATCAGGAGGTACGGCGACGCATCCTGGTAATAGATGAGAAGCCAGGTCCTTCGAAGCCGGAGAGATGTTGAAGCGTGAAAAAAGAGCCGTTACCAGGACGAATGCAAAACCCTGGACCAGTCGCTGACCAATGCAGGTCCTTTTTCCAGTTGAAAATGGGACAAAGTGTTCAGGCCTGCTGACCCTGGGCTTCTCGCCAGAGCTTCCAGCAGCCTCCGGGTCGGAGTACTTGAGGAAACGTTCAGGACGGAAATCACGGGATCCAGGACCCCAGTAAGACTCCCCTAGGTTCAGTTCGTAATTGTTGACGAAGACAACTGTATCTTTTTCCACGTTATAGCCGCCGATTTCTGTGTCCTGGGTTGCTACGTGGGGAACTATTGGCGAGCTGGATATACGTAGAGTTTCCCAGATGACGGACTCGGTGTAGGGCATGTCGGCTCTGTCTTCTAGAGTAACCAGGGCTCGTGATCGACCAGGTTGTGACAGGACAGTATCACACTCTGCCTGGATCTTCGTCTGGACCTCAGAATGCACTATCGAATTGGCTAGAATGAGCATCACCAGGTTCCCAATGGCAGAATGACCTCCGAGGAAATCCTCCAGCTCAAATATAATGTGTTCCCAGGATAAACCGGACTCAGGACTCTCTAGATGAAGAAGCAATGCATCTGTGAAATCCCTAGGGACACCGTTCACCGTGTCCAGACTAGCACGATGTCGATCGATGATCCTCCTCAGGATGAAGGTCCTTATCTCCGTGGCCCAATTATTCAACCTCTTCATATGACCAGCATAGAAGGGTCTGAGCCAGGGCAAAAAGTCCACGGCGTAACCTTGATTAATATCCCAGAAGATCTCGTCGAAGGTCCTGACGATCTTACAGAATTCCTGATCGGCGTAACTGAACCGCGTCGAGCACATGTATCTGGTAAACATGTTCGCCACGGCTCCCAGAAGAAGAGGCTTCAAGGAACGTTCACCGCGCAAAACGTCCTGAGATTCCTCGTTCGTCAGTGCTGATATGAATTGCGATGCCTCCAGGGTAGCCACCCTCGACAATTCCTCCTGCTGAGGACTCCCTCTTCGTGGCGAACAGAAACTCCTGGCCAACGATCGTCTCTTCCTCTGCAGATCCGACCAATCGCAAAGCGCCAGAGCTGCAAAAATGGTAAAGACGGAATATTCATTTTTATCATTCTTATAATTTATCCCGATGCCCCTTATCTTATAATCACTTTAAGAGAAGATCAACAGCGTCTCTTTTTACGTTTCAGTACCTCCTACCGAGGATCAAGTATTTTTCTGGCAACGAGCTGAAAACACGAATCTTTCCTATACGATCCCAGCACCGATCCTGATTGAGTTTGACGCAATGGTGGGAGAGCAGATGCGCTGCCCGTTCCGAGAAGCGGTTAATTCGACTGTCAAGTGACTACTCGCGTCGATGCGCTTCCTGCTCCGGTATTACGAGTTACCGACAACCAGTCGTTGCCACTCTACGTCCTTTACGTCCTTTACGTCCTGGAGGCTCCACCCTGTTATCTCCCATCTACTATCTCATCCCCATCCTCGTCCTCCATCATCTTATTTCCTTTTGTCGATTAAACCAGAGCCAATGTCAAGTCGTTTACTCGCTTCTTCGTATTCGCTTTCCTGTAGCCTGACTTTACACCCTGGCATCCGCTATTTCACTATCTTTACTACGATACTGTAACACCAGTATATCTTCACTGTATACAGATTCCGGGAAGCAGACCAATGATAACATCGATAACGTTCCGAAGAACGTCCCGATCGTATCCCATTCAACGGCACAATATAATCATCAGAAAATACGATCGAAAAAAATGGATCGTAGTAATATTTATATTCCGATTAAAAATACGTTGAATAATCTTGGCAGAATGATCTATTAATAGATGGAAAAATGAAATAATAATATCTTACACATAAAAGTTATCACGATGTTTCGTCGAACGATTCTCGGAACCGATTAACTCCTGATGATACCGACAATATAAATCATCGATCTAACGCATGCCGCTGCTAAGTTAACGAATCCCATGATAAACAATGCCTCTAAGCGTCTTCTTCAGGGACAAGGTCTCTGACCCAGCTGTCACCAAGTGCCAGCGCTCTTCTCATCCAAATAGTCATCGATCAGGCCGACGACGACTATGCATTCTCCTAATCGCCATACCTCGTCCGCGAAAAGCGTGCCACTGCGCGCACCGGTACTTACTGTTAGATGTTGTCGCGTCATGTCGTCAGGAGGAGGATCGCCTTTCCATACGAAGTGAGGAGTCTGGAGTCGCGAGACAAGCACGTATCATTACGCTGGACAAACACGTTGTCTGCTACACGTAGAGGAGCTTCCGCAATACGAGAGCACGGGGTGTCCGATTAAAAGAGGATACTTTCTCACGGGGATGATTCTCGAATGATCTTTGGAGGATAGATAGGAGGTGAAAGTAGCTTAGTCATCTACAGGTATCGGATACTCCATTGGCAATAAGCTTCACGGTGACTATAAATAGACGCACGCCTGGACGGATTACGGGTAGGATGTCAGGTGAGGATGTTGACTAGGATAATTTCTAATTAATCGGTATTTTGTAGCTTTTAATTAGGGCTGATTAGATGGCTTACAGTTATTTCGATCACCCCCGAAGAGCTGATGGAAACGTAGAAAATCAGGACGACCCCCAAAGTGACTACCCTTCGTGATGAGAACTTCCTTGACGAGACTGTAGCTGCTGACCACGACGCAGGTTGCTACTCCTAGTCGAATCTCATAGATGTGTCCGTACTTGCGTGCCAATCTGGTGAACGCCTCGAATGGACCACCTGGTCCCGCCAGGAGGTGAAGACTGCCGAATAGTGGTAGTGCTCTAGGACCGTTAAGAAGCTTTTTCTTTTTTCCAGCTAGTTTATCCTTCTTGGTATCCTCCGCTTGATCCTCCTCCTCGCGGACCTCGCTCTTCTCCGAGGCTACCGTGTCACCCTCTTCCTTGGTAGGATGAGACCGTAAACGGTTCCTGGCGATCAAGGCTAGGATGGTGGCACAGGCGAAGAGGATCCAGAATACTCCGACAGCCATCGTCGAGATGATCAGGCACCAAATGTCCGGTATATAAATTTTATCTTCACTGTAGCTGTATCACTCTGGAGCCTAGAGAAGCCGGTCGACGGCACTCTCGCGATCCAGCATCCGAAAGCACTTTAGCACACAGTACCGTTAGAGATTCCAGAAGGATATTATCTCGAGCACTTTCCTTCGATTCTCACCTCACTCCGCACCCGGATGTAATACGATCCCCACGCGTTCTCACGGTACTCGAGAAGCTCTAGGAGGACCAGGACTATCGGGATCGGACCTGGTGCATCGGTCGTAAGGTTAATTCAATTATTAACCATCCAGGAAGAAAAGATCCTCAAGAGGATCCTTCAAGGAGAGGAGGTGCTCGGATGGGAAATGCAGATACATATATAAGGAACAGTGGGAAGAAGGACCTCCGAAGACTAGGTACCTAGGACTCTTTTAATCGTAGAGGTCAAGAGGATTAAGCGGAGTTCTCAATGGAAGTACTAGGAGGCGCGGGATCACGGACACGACTGATGTTTATTGGAATCAAATCGATTACGAGCTTACGAGTTTACGAGTAGACCAAGACGACAGTATGTAGAAACAGATTTACTCGCGTCTCGCTGAGATGCGAGTATCTGGCGATAGAGAGGCTAGACCGGCAAGTGGTAAGTGCCTTGCTACTGAATGGACGTCTCTTTCGCGAGGCCGGGGCTCTTATAGTTGTGGCTGGAGGGTCGTGAGCCTGCGGCCGGTCCTCCCGTTCGCTCGAGCGTGTTCTGCTGTTCCTTATTAAGGCCGCTGCTCTGCCGCACTCCGGCCCGACACGGCCCGGCTTCGGCCAGCCCCCTGTCTTCCTCTACCTCCACAACGTGGCTACACCTCTCCGTGTATCCAACCCTCCGACAACCTTTCAGTCCACCTTCGTTACTCACTAGGTTGACGCTTTGGTCTCTCTCTCTCTTTCTTCTTCTCTCTCTCTTTCTCCCTCTCTTTCTTTTTTTTTCTATAACGACGCCTGTCTATTTGCAGAATACCCCAAGGAAGGTAGACGAGCATTGTCTTCGGCTACCTGGAGAACGCATGGCCCTCCACCACTGGACGATCTTCCATAGTAGCTAATCGATTTCGACGGTAGCTCAGGAGTAATACTGTCTTCCCAGGAAAATAGATTAACGTTATCGTACAGTGTTTGGGGTCTCCTATAGTCGGTCCACCAGTCCATTCTGTTCTTTTTGACAGTCTGCAAACAATGCAATCCTTAGCCAAATCACACGTGGCTTTCCATAAAATCAGGGAAACACATGCTAAAGTAGAAAAATAAAATATATTTCTGTCCTAAACCACGCGCATGCCTACTTTGTAACAAAAATTGTATGCAGAGTCACGCCTAGCTTTTTACAAAATTTATTCTTTTTTATCTGTCAAAATGAACACACTGAACTCCTAAACCGACTGTATTAACGTCTAAACGATCCAATCCAGCGAAGTCCACACGATTCAACGTAACCAACCAGCAGAGAACGTTTTTAAAGGTGAGATTTTTACAGTCTCAAAAAAAAATATTATCAGACTGAATATAGATAAAATGGAGAACGCGTGCACTTAGGCTAGCCTGAAAAGTTGAAGCAAAACAATAATAAACTACGTCAATCCTCAGCAGCATCCTCCTCCTCCTCCTCCACCTCCTCCTCCTCCTTCTCGCGGACCGGCCAGCGCCACCCCACTACTACCTATACTCAGCTATCCATCGATCCCTTCGATCGATCCTAAGCTTAAGGTAGTCTCCGATCTTTGAGTGGTCGGTGCACGTGCAGCGCGCTCTGACACACGAGGAGCGCGCACAAACATAATATTTCGCAGAAATTTCATGTCAGCAGAACTAAGGACCCGATCCCGTGTCCCGACTCTCTTTCGGCACTCTCGTCGCGAACTTCGCACCAGTCAAATGGTGAGTGGGACTGTTTTGTTTTCCTTTTCTATCATTAATTCACCGCCATACAAATTCTATACTAATCTGACATATTCTCTTAATTACTACCTAGCGTTATCTTTTTATTTTTTCATTATCTATACCTACACTAACCTGACCTCCATTGTCCCGACATTCATACATCCAACTTTTACTTCGGGTAACCAATTCTTATTCCTTCCTTCATATTTGGATATACACGCTGAATATATACCCACGCGTGATTAACACTTATTTGCATATCCTATCTAAATTATCTAATTAATATCAATAATTTTCCTCATTGTCCTCCGAACGTACGTGTCGAGCTACGCGTACATGACTAGCGTGTCTTCGTATACGCACCTAACGACGTCTTCATCGAAATCGGAACGTGACACTAGCACCGCCTTGAACCACTTCCTCGCACGTACTGCAATATTTCGTTAGTCAGGCACATTTGTTCGGAATAAAAGAGCTCACGTTTCGAAAACATCGGTTCCCGTCTTGGCTCGAGCTGCCAGTAGGAAAATCAACATCGATCGGCCTATCGGAATGTTTTTTTAATTTTTTCTCTAGCAAATTAATCGGTATTATCAAAAGATCCATCCCAGGGCACGTTCTCGAGATAAGAGATACAAGAAGGACATCTTGTATACTGGATCGTCGGGTATATCAATGATAGCTTCATCTACTGTCTGCGTCTTACTATACCATCCACTGTATAGTATCGTGCTATAGAAATTCTTCCGTAACACGACGTTCCTCATCCACGAGACAAGAATTTCAAGGGTTCCGATTGTCGTGAAGAATTTTTTTTTCTTTTAAGAGGATTCTCTCCCTGGCGCCAGGTTGCACGATCGGCGTTGAGATCGTGAACGCGGACAATTGATCTTTCGGGAGGGGAATTCAGAGAAAAAACGATCTGTCGTGGAGAGTCAAGCGCGGTCGTGTAAGAAAAGGAAGAAAAGAATGTTCTGAAGGAAAGGGTGAAAAAAGGGGAATAATAAAAAGGGATACAAGATGGACGGAAGGGTTAGGGATGTAAGGTTAGGGATGGTTGGTTCCCCTCCCGGAGGACCTTACGAATTTTGATGGCCCGATCTCGTGGGGTGGGGGAGGAGTACGGGGCCAGGGGAAGGGTAGCCGAAAAATGGTAATTTCGCGCGAGTCCTGTAGTTTGCCTGTCGCCGATTGGCTGGCTACCGTTGATTAACGTACCACAGGAGGACGAGATGAGCGACAGGTAGCAGGTACCTCTTTGCCTCTATGGCTTCAGGCTTCGTGGGCTTCTGGGCTTGAGGACTTCCCACGTGCAGGAAGGTGCCCATTAGCTGTCGCGCGCTTACTCGGCCTCCCGTAAGGACACTTTCCGCTTCGGTTGCCAAACAAGAGCGAAGGATTGAACGTGTAAGAGGCAGTGGGATACTATAGAGTATTGGTGGTCCAGGCTGATGAAGATCTTGAGAAAGAGGATTGCCATTTTCTCTCTTGATTTTAGGTCGCGTGTCTATTTCCTGTGAAACTAGTAGGTTAAGGCTGATTAATCGGGGGGTAAAAGAGGAGAAAGAGGCTGGAGGTGGGGTGAGAGAGAAAGAGACGAGAGTGAAGAGGACGAATGTTTTTGGACGATGTGAAAATATCGGTTCGATCGGAATCGCAGCCACCGGTGCCACGTGTGTATGTATGTATACGGTAGACCGTACGTCATAGTGCGCGCACGGTATAAGGTGGTACACCTATAAGGAAGAGTCAGTCAAGTTCAGGGCCTTCCAGTTTCTCAACCGGCCCCCGACAGGGTGGCTGCGTGCCGTAAATCGCGTCAAAATCGATCAGCTGATCGATCGCAAATGCCCTCCGGACAAGTCTAGAGAATAACCCTACCTAGTTCTCCACGGGATTTCTCGTTAGGCGTGCCGTGGATCGTTAGACCAGTCGAAGACGCCTCTTTGATTCCAGTGGTCCAGACTCCTAATATCACGGAGATTTTGGATCCTCTCTCTATATATATATAGACTGATGATCTCGCGGCTACCTTGACTCGTGGATTCAGCACGCGAGCACTCTCGCGCGTCGCGCATCTGAAAGAGGAGGAGGACTCGGTCCAGAAGGGCTGCCAGAGAAATAAGATGAACGCGAGTGCATCAGGAGAAGAGGAGAGGAATAAATTAGGGAGGCTGAGTGGCGGCTGCAGCTGCCCTACCAAAAACTCATTGGCCCTGCCCGGACCTTGGCCCTTGCATGGATGGATGCTGGATCTCCTTTCGTTTCGTCATAATATTTCTGCTTTTTACTTCGTTTACCCCAACGTACCTACCTAACTAACTACCTACCTATCCCACCTATCCGACTGTCTACATAGGCGCGCATTGGTACATAGCCATCCTGTGTACCTACACTCTCAAGATTCTAATGATCCAGTAAAGTGGGATTCGCACCATGAATTCTAATGGATCTCGCCGTAGGATTCATGGAAAGTTAACGTAAAAGAGCGAAGATCGTTATTGCCGTTGCAATGTTGCGTGAGTGCGCTAACCGAGCCACGACGACGCCGCGCGTCGTTCTTTCGCGACACTCTCCGGCCCCTTTTACGGCGCACCTTGAAACCTGTTCGAAACAACGACCATTTTCATGCGGATGCAACAACAAGACGCGCGCATACACACTGATTATCCTTAAAGTTACCGATAGTGACTCGAGAGGGAGCGAGAGGGAACGAGAGAGAGAGAGAGAGAGAGAGGGAGGGAGAGAGAGAGAAAGGGAAAGACGAAGCAAGACAGAGAATGTTTATACGTACAGGGAATATGGAGGAAAAGCCAAAGGAGCTGTCCCCGAGGACGTTGACACTTTTGCGATCTTGCTTATTCATGCAACCACGTCGGTACCCAAGACTCTACCTCGAACCTCTGCGCTTGCGTTTTACGTCGACGCGACGTGATCCAAAGCGCGTCGCTTTATCACCATCCTCTTCCTCCTCCATTCCGACCCCTTTTGCTCCCCCAGCACCGTATCGCCACTACTTGAGAAAGATCCGAAAGGACTCTAGGGCAAGATCAGCCTTAGGGTGTTCTAGGCGATGATGGTGCTGGGGGTAGTAGGAATCGTGGGCATCCTGAAGATCCCGCAGGAAGCATAACTCTTGTGATGAACCGGGACGTAGGATGAGTGAGGGGGGGAGTAGGAAGGGGGAGCGAGTCAATGAAAATACGGAAAACGAGAGGGGGGGGGAGAGGAGAGAGAGAAAGAAAATCGGGAACTCAGAATGTAAATAGGAATCGACGCGGTCTACCTATAATATGCTAAACGAAGAAACGGACGGATAGCGGATCGATGGATCGGATCGATAAGAGGACGGGCACGGAGCAGTGATGTATGTATTTGTGTTCGGGGCATGCATAATCCTGCTTCCCATTACGCGATCAGGGGAATCAAGGAGAATAAAATACATTTCGTTAGGTGTAGACGGATAGCCACGACGTACTCCTCCTCTACGTATATAAACCGGAGGAGGATCAGCGCGGCTTTCAGTTGGCCACCGAAAACCCTTAAGGATCGATCCTGATCTTAGATTACAGTGTCACGGTTTTATTTTCTCTGCGTTACGTATTTTTACCTGTTTTGCATTATTTTCTATACGTCAGTCACGTTCCCGCTCGTTTTTCATCGTCATTTCCTTTGACTCCTCTCTACTCGTTTCGTTCTTCCTGATACTCCCCCCAACCCCTCCCCTCGCTCCCTTACGATCCTCCGCTACTCTCTCCTCCGATTTATTCTCTCCTCAACTGGACCCACCTGCTCTTCTCGCAGATATCGGGAGTCGACACTCGCCGCGGTACAACGTGACGAGAACGACGCTGTAAGATGACCGGATGGTGGACGGTAGCCGCCACTACACTCTTGGCCTTTGTACTTTACCTGGCATTCTTCTGGAAGATCAACTGGGTCAGAGTGAGTAGCCTATCTTTGGGCTGATCAGCTTGCGTTTCGTTTCCAATGAATAATACGAATTCATTTAATCGTTTACCAAGGACCTGAGGGAACGCACGGGATCGAACAAGTTGGGAAGTTATTTTGTGCCAAAGAATCGAAAGATCGGTAAACTACCTCCGGTTTATCCGAACGGCTGGTTCGCCCTGATGGAAAGTTCCCAGCTGAAACGTGGACAAGTCAGGCACGTCGCCGCTCTTGGAGAGAATTTCGCCGTCTTCAGGTATACCTGCGGGAGTCGTTGGGCTTGATCGTTTAATTGATCTCCTTTGCTCTTACCTAATTTCATTGTTTACCAATGTTTATGACGCACGTGGTTCTCGCAGGAGCGAGAAAGGAGTCGTTAGTATCCTGGACGCGTACTGTCCCCACCTGGGTGCCAATATGGGGGAAGGTGGTAAGGTCCGAGGTGATTGTCTCGAGTGTCCTTTTCATGGTTGGCTATTCCGTGGAGAAGATGGTCGCTGTCAGAGTATACCCTATGCCGAGAAAGGTAAGTGTTGACGAATGAATTTCCAAATAATTCCTAATCAGTTTTTAAAGAAAAGAGACTGTTACGTATTCAGTACCGGAAATGGCAAAAACAAGAGCATGGGACAGTTGCGAGGTGAACCAATTGATCTTCGTCTGGTATCATGCAGAATCAGCGGAACCAGAATGGCGACCACAGCCTCTCGAGGAAATTTCCAATGGTAATTGGCGCTACCAGGGTCGCAACGAGTTTCTGGTAAATAGCCACATACAGGTAGGTTCACGAGTGATGTCCCATGACAATTTATTCCAGTAATATATCCATTGCCAATCGATTTACCATAGACTCCGATTACAGGAGATACCGGAAAACGGTGCGGACTGGGCCCATCTCAGTGCTGTACACGGACCAGCAATGTTTCTCAGTGAAACATTGCCATGGTTAGCCAGACATTCCTGGACAGCTGCAGCCTGGGCGCCAAGAGAAAGCTCTGCACCGGAAACAGGCATGGAAACAACCCAATCGAATAACACCTCGACCTTGATCCAAAACGGCACCGGAAACGACCCTGAAAAATACATCCAGAAGAACGATAAGCACAGAGCAACTATGCGTCTTCGTCATAGCTTAGTTCTCCTGGAGAAAATTGCCATCCTCCAGCTGAACGTCAAAGCGGAACAAATCGGTCCAGGATACGTTGAATTACTCGTGGAGAGTGCCCTTGGTCCCATGTGCATCCTCCAAACCGTCACCCCCGTGGAGCCTCTGCTACAACGTGTGACGCATCTGATGTTTTCACCAGTCCTTTTGGCGCCCTACGCCAGTCTGGTTCTTCTCGGGGAGAGTCTGATGTTCGAGAGGGACGTGGCTGTTTGGAATCACAAGAAATTCGAGAGACGACCTCTTCTCGTTAGAGAGGATCGCACCATCCTGACCTACAGACGCTGGTACTCGCAATTCTACTCGCCTCACAGTCCTACCTATCACTCGGCAACGCGTAGTCTTCAATGGTGATGCTGCGGTGTATCTTATTGTTTCTTGTTTTAAAGTCGACAAACTTTTGGGACGTGCTACTTGTAAATACAGGGTGACGCTACTTACGTATTTATACTTAGGTGTAGTTCGAATTGTCGCCGTAACGTAGTAGCCCGGAGTGCAAATCTTTACGCCGGTAAGGGCTGCTACGTCATCTTCGTATTGTAAATATCTCTAGTACTATATTTTAGTTAGTCCTTACGAATACAAGAAAAATAATTTCTTTCTATAGTGATTCCTCGACTGTGTAAGGGTATCAATTGGTCCTTTTATTTACCAAAAACAATGTCCGCGCATGCGTAATATACACATATTTGCACGGATCTACCTCATACGTACTACGTAGAACGCGCGTCTCACTCTCGATCTACCTTTTCAATCATACAGGCATATATATATATTTGTATATTCGTACACATATATCTATATGTTATCACAGAGTACACTTTGCTCTAGAGAATCTAACAGCTGTCCTTTACAGCTCTCGCTTTTGTGCTTTCGCCAGCCGCTGAACTATTCAGTCACGTAATCGTTGCAGCGCTATCCTGACTCCTTCTAGTTTATTTAGATGCCAAAATAAGTCAGACTCCTTCCATTGTGACAAACTAGAAACGTTTTATTGCTCCCAATGTCGGCCCTCAGTCTCCAGGCTCTATTCTCAGGCTACGTCAAATTAGCTGCACCGACTTCTTTCTCGTTCTTTTTATCTCAAAAACCTTCGACTTCCAACTTCTTATTCTCAGACCTCTCACTGCACGACGAATTGCTTGTAATTACGAATCGCACGTAACTTTTTACGTAAACACGTAACTAGATCGCTTGGCTGCATCACAATAGAGATGTCACGACCTACTGCAGAGAGACGATCGCCTGCTGTGCATTCGAAAAGATTGAGAGGCCGTCCGTTGACCTCGGTTAAGGTCCAGCTAACCATTGTACCTGGACGAGCATCTGGATCGGCTGCTGGAGTTCGCAGGGTAACGTCCCGACGCTGGACCGCCTCGTTCATTCCAATGACCTCGTTGCCATTGACCTCCAGGCCAAAACTCTCATCCTCTGATCGTCTGTTTAGAAGCAATGCACGGCCATGCGGTAGTCTTCGGATTCCTAGCTTCACCTGAATACGAATTTAGATTAGTTTTGCCATTCTGATAACACCCGATGTCTGATATGAGCTCTGTGGTATCAATTATGTCTGAGGTACTCACGTATGGCGTCGTTCGACTTTTGAGGATGTTGCGTATTACCGCTACTCGCGGAGTAGAGACTCCAGCTACGCTGACAACCCTGTCCCCCACGTGCAGGACGTTGTACGAGAAGCCAAAGTCTCCACGCTTCCAGCCGGCGATGCTGAATGTGTTTGAATCATGGCAACACCCACGTTCATTAGATTAGTATAGTCAAATATAGAGGAAAGTATCTTCGTTTAGATGTTGGCACGCTTTCTTACTAGACAGCACCGAAGACGTCGACGAAGGCGATATTGTCTTTGCAGTAACGTCGACCTAAGAGTAGTCGTACTCCACTGGGATGATTCATTTCACGACCGAGTTCCAGAAACTGCTGTTGCCTAAGCGTCAGTCTCATGTTCGCATTTGAATTCTCGACGCGAGATTGACCTGGGGCTGGAGTCTGATGATTCCTCGGGTTGTCCGTAATCGCCGGGGAGCTTCTGTACTCGATCAGAGCTGCATAGTGTTCGTCAGAATTTTCCGAGGAACCTGGTTCCCTGAGGACCCTCGTTACGCCTCCCGTAGGAGAGTACGAGGTCGCCAGAAAGAGACTCTCGTAACTCGAATTCTCCTCGTCTACACTAGGATTTGGAATGAGTCTCGGGGACGGAATTGGCGGAGTCCTCTGAGGAGGTTGAGGTCTAGGTCGACGGTCCTCCACAGCTACAAGGTCAAAGGTGAACACAGAGGGTGTTGTATCTGCTCTGACTTCACGAATTGCACTTGATGTACTGGCTATATTAGCTACCTCGAACCTTGTAGTCCCTGTACTCCTCGGCGTATTCGACGACCTGGAAAGAAATGCATTAAACAATCTTTTCGCTAGAAATACTTTAATTTCAATCCGCGTATAACAATACCCAGGAGTTGGTGCCGGTGGTGGAGGCAATGGGCTAGTTGGGTCTCTCGTGGCAAGACGTTCAGGTCCCTTGGAATAGACGTTCTCCTTAGGTTTGAGAATTTTCATATCCGTTAGTTTACGTGTTACGACCCGCACCCAGTCGTACATCAACTGATAAGTCGGAGCTGCCAATCTGAGGACTCGGTCGTCATTGAAGTTTACGCAAAACTCAAAATCGTGTCTCTGGGTGGCGCATAGTGTTGGAGACAAATGTAATGCGTTCCTCAAGGACACTGTCCACGTAGGCGAGTGCGCTGCTACGTCCTTTTGATCAGGGAAACCCTCGAGACGCGGTTCGCTGTCATCGTGCACGCAGAAGACAACCCAGAATCTATTGACTTCCTTGTCACTTTTCTCAGCACGTCTCAGCCAGCCATTCATGTGAATTTCACGAAACAGTATAGAGCCTTCTGTACTCGATGAACTCTCCATCTCGTAGCTCAGATTTCACCACGTGTGGTTACCGAATCTCGAGGGTCCCGTTACCGACGTAACGAACTACGGAGTGTGATGTGTCGCGCAATGGACGGATGGATTATTTTTATATGGACGAATTAAAACTTCATACTGTCACGTAGATACTCATTATAAATCCTTGAACTGTTCGCAGAGAGAACTACGTCTCTTTCTAATTCACTCGTATCATCTGTACTTGCGTCCTTCTTCAAATTACGGGACTTCTACTTCTCGAAGGTCACAACCTGCATACCAAGAAAAAAAAGTGTGAGATTCATTAGATAAATTTCTATATTTAATCACACTCTCATTAATTCACATTCTCTGAAGATACAGAAACTAACGTGATTCCCCGCGCGAAATAAAAGGAACGCAACGACAAGCGGATGAGTCACCTAGTGCTTCTTATAAAAGAAGCATGAATATTAACGGTTTCTCTTCAACGAGCTAATATCTCAGGAACATGCAGGCATATAGAATGCGCTTCCATGTACTTCAAGTGGCTCAGGGTAAATACAAGACAGACGCATATGCATTGAGAGGCAGTAAGGTGGATTTGCAACTTCCAGTAGACACAGGAGTTGAGAGTGCAGCAAAGACTCCATCATTATAGAATTTCCAAGAACGTCTTTCGTCTCGTGTCTCACGTCACGGCTTGCAACTGCTTGCGCTGCGCAAACATCCAAGGAGAAACGTGCACGCGCGATCAGGAATTCTATGAGGAACCGAAATAGCAGACCCCACACGAGACTGCAATTATAGACACGCCATACTGCACACGACGATCCTCAATCGGACGATGGAGCAGTGATGCAGTCAAGGAGAATAAAGGAAAAATTAGTCCTAAGGCTTGGATATTTAGGTCGGAGCACAAGGAGCCAACTTGTGCAAAAACGCTGTGGAATATTTGCAACACTGAGAAAACACTGTTTCCAAATTTTAAGGAAGGAGAGAGATAAACACGTGTCCTCTATTGGGGATAGCGTACTTACGTAGTTGAACGAGTATCCGAGTAGGAGTGGCACTTATCTACCAGTTTTGATATTTCGAATGAAAACTTTATGCAGGAAACTGTTCTCGGTTATGGATACGAGCACGAACTCTGGTACAGGGGACTGAATGTTGATCTTTCTGACTGGGGGACTGCCAGTCACTGCCAGCTGAAGACGTGAGGAGACTGGGACTATCAAGAGACGAGCAGCTGCGACCATCTTGTCAGGTCGGAGTACCGCGAGATTCGACTAACAATTAAATATTTTGAACTTTGCGATAGATTGGTTGTATGGCGGAGGGAATTCGCTCATTTTTATTTTGTATGATTTTGACGTTTGTCTTTTCCGTCGATAATGAGAAACGCTGATTGGGACAAGATGGCGTTTTTATGATTCTTTTTGAAAATTCAAACCTAACGCCATCTATGAGGTTTTAATGGAAGAGTGATATAGACAGATATTAGGGGGAAGTTGGTCACTTTATTTTGTGTAGATACATTAATTAGGTTTTAGATTTGTGCTAATCTCACTTTCTCTTCTGACACTACCACTTCTGATAATTTGTTCAGTTTCTTGTTGAATTTCAGTTCTGCTTTTTCAGCTGATGCGGTATCTGAATTTTGGGATATGTATCGTCCGATGACTTTCTTCTTAAGTTTTTTTAGAGATATTTCTCCTTTGGTGGATACTATCTCCAAAATAGTACTCTTCCAATCGAATTTAATACTATCACTAACGCCATTCTGTTCCACCAATACTGAAGAATCAGCTTTTTTATCAGAATCTCCATTTTTCTTCTTCGCAGTAGAATGGTCTTCCTCGTTATTCACTGATTCGGATAACTTTCTTTTCTTTGTGTTTTTCTTTGTTTTTTCTTCCTGATTACCAGTAGCTTCTGTGCTATTATTATCTTCTGGTTCATTTTTATGTTTCTTCTTTTTCTTCTTCTTCTCCTCTTGAGTCGGATCTCCATTTTCCCTTGAGAGATTTTCATTATTTTGATTCTCCGCAACATTATTCTCCCCTTGATCTACGGTACGTGTCTTTTCTGATTTCGTTTCATTATTTTCTTTCTGACCATTCTTATTACTTTCTACTGCTTCCTTAAAAGCTTCTTCCATTTTTGCCCAAACACTTTCGACCACAGCCATATTTGTCCTATTGCCAAAGACACTCTTAATAAAATTTAAAAACTTTGCCTTCTTCCTTGGAATATTTTCATGTCTGGACATCGTGTTTAACATATCCCTTTCAGCCTTAGAAAGATTATTGGAGGTGGTCAGCAAATTCTGCACGACATTAATCCAATGTTGCTGCTTCTTCTCACCCTTATTTGTACCAGGCTTTGGTACGTAGTCTTTGCCACCGTATCTCTCATTCTCAGTAATACATTTTGTATGTGCCACATACTCGTCAGCCCTTTAATAAAACTTTAGTAAATCACAACTGATTCGACTTCATTACGTGAGCTTCTTAATACTTACCAAAAATCTTTTAAGCAATCCACACAGGTGAGAGAAGCAGGATTTCGGCATTTGAACTGATAATGTTTAGCAACTTGAGGTTTTTTTAAGCTCTCACCGCAATTATTACAGGTAAAATAAACCATCCTGAGTAATATGCGTTAGGTTAACCGAGACTAATGGAAAGACACTAAAATCTCTCCACAGGAACCTCGACGAAGATTTTTTTTAATTGTTGCCTTCTACTGTAATAATTAGTCTATACTAATTAAATATATATACTTGAACTCCAATTGTAGGAAGAACAAGAAATTGAAAAGCGTGGAGAGCAAAGACACGTGTTCTTCGATCACGGTGGCGTCAACCGCACAAAATAAAATTACCAAACCTTTTTTACAACCTAATCTGACAGAACCTAACCTAAGTTGAAGCGCCGAATGAATATGGCGTGTCGATGTCAGTTTTGTAAAGGGTGAAGTGATGTTTTCTCAAAGAATACTATTTCGTGTAAAGATGATACCTTTCAAAGATCAATAAGTCTCATCACTTCTTTGAGACCAACTGCTGTGATTTAGTATTGTTCAATGGTGCTTCGTAACGTAGACGACATTCCATTGATAACCAAGCAAAATCCATTGGGATACCTAACTTTATTTACTAGACATTTAAGTTTTCCCTTTTGCAACGTACTTACTAATTCGATTACCCTCGTATTCGCGTGTATAATTATAAGGATCTTTACACCTCCGCACTGTTTCTTTTATTGTAAGAATACAAGTTGATACTGATTTCAGTACCTTGCAGATTTGTGCTTGTATTGTGTGTCAGTAATTCAATGCTGCGGTATGTATTAACTTTGAATGTTCAAATTATATTCTTTGCAGAATACATAATGTCATTAATTTCATTATGTGATTTGTTCGTAGCACCAAGACACATTCAGAACTTGTATTATCTTGGATAGGAAGTTTCTTCTTTAAAACTCTTCAAGATGTCCAACACAATAAAGAAACACCATACTCAGTACTCTTCGCTTAACGAGCTGAACGATGCATCTAAAATCTCGTATAAGGGTAAAAGACCATGGGATGTGTACAAGAGACTCTCCGCTATACGAAGCTTGGCAGACAAACATAGATCAACAGGGAATGAAGAACAGGCATATATATTCTTCAAACGCTGGCTTAATTGTGTCGATTGGTTAAAAACTACTAAGGAATATAAAGATGATAAAGTGATTTACGCAACCAGTTTTCCAGACAGTCAGGTAAAACATGTCTAAGAAGTTCGTTATCCTGTGTTTCGCCCTATGAAATAGTAACACAATTATAATGAATTCTGTATATAGGTAACCGAGGTGAAAAAGACGATCGATGACCTTGGTCAGAGTCTTGAAAAGTGTTATAACATTGAAAATGACAAAAAAGAATCTAAATTAACCAATACGATTAGCAATATGCAATTAGATGTGGATCCTTTAAGCGAAAAAGATATTAATGCACTTGGTACAGACTTAATCCTGAGTTTCCCTGAAACTCCCACAGAAGATCCACTAACAGGGGATTCCGATGAGACAATTTCATGCGTCCAACTTTATCAACTAATGCAGAAATTGGAAAATAGAATTTTACTTATCGATATTAGAGGGGCGGAAGATTTTCAATCCTCCCAAATAAATTCCAATAGGATCATAAACATTCCTGCAAGTCAAATAAAACCCGGGTAAGTAATCCTTAGAAAATATCTGTGCGTTCGGACTCTTCCAAGCAAGGACCGTGACTGCAACAAACTTTGTATCACAATCTTTTTAGCGTGATAGCAAGCTACTTTGAAAAATATCTGCGAAAAGATAAACACGCTTTAGAACTATTCAAATGTCGTGGAGCACAATACGTGGACACTGTGGTTCTACTAGATTGGAATACGAATCAGAATTCATTATCCAGTAGCAATCGTTTAACTGTATTCAAGAAAATTCTAAAAGAATGGGACCCCGGGATGCCGTATAAGAAGATAACCATCTTGGATGGGGGCTATTCTGAATGGTTAAACAGTTATCCAGCCTTCACCACAAATCCAAACATAAAGTCGCCGAATACACATGAGGACGCGATGGATGAGATTTTAGAGGAGGTCGAGTATCCGGACTGGTTGCATTCGGACGACGAAGATAATCCATTAAAATCAATGCAAATTAAGCCAATGCCTCCAAGAAGCCTAAAGCCCAATTTATCAGATATAAAGCAGACGGTGCCAGATAAACCATCTCTAGAAAATCAGGTGATAGATAGTACTAGATCTTCCTACATCACCAGTAACACGTATTCTCATACGAATTACCCTGATAATGCAAAATCGTACGCGGACTCGAACAAATTCAAGCACGCAGAAAATATATTTGATTTGCAAGAAAATCAGAAGAGAACTTCACATTCTTTCAAGAACGAATCTAGTGACGTCGACGTCGTTCTTGTTGATCAGGACGAAAAGACCTTTCAGTCTAAAAAATCATCGAACAAATCATCTATAATTGAGTCGACGATCCCAAAGCCAATTGTGGATCGGAGTAGCAAGCCGACGTCTTTAATGGCGAACAACAATGACTCCGAATCAATAATGGCTCTGATGAGACGACTTAACGAAGTCGCCAGAAATCAAGAAAAATATGAGAAAGAAAAATTCAATCTCGAAAGCGAGCTCTTTCGCAGGTACGACGATGAGGATCGATATTCGAATGAGGAACGCGAAATAAAAGCTCGTATTAATCAGTTGAGATCGAATTTGGAAGAAATGGTAAGATCACAGTGGCGTCTTTCGATTCATGCATATTCTTGTAATCTAACTTGCATCTTTAGTTGCATTACGCGTTTCTTATTTAGAGAAAGCAAAATCCTGAGATCAGACAAGAATTAGCGAAATTCCAAAAGGACGACGTCATATTGAATCCTGCTCATCAGAAGGAGAAGGTCAAATTGGATTTGAGTATCGGTTCCGCGGAGCAGCGACTCAAAGAAATAGCTATTGAACGAAAAAGGCTTTACGGGTATGTAAATGATAGTAATCGATCATCATCATTGCATTTTTCGTACAATAAATAATTGAATTACCAGAAAAGTTGCTGAGAAGGAAGAAAAGAAAAAGACCCTCGTTAAGAAACCGAACGAGAATGAGATACACAAGGAACCATTGAAGATGGATGGTCCATCTAGCAATGGCGGCCTCAAACGCTCTTATTCTAGTCCAAACCTCGCGCAGGTAAAGAAGTTAAAAATTCAGCATCAAGTAAATATCGCTTCTCGTTCGCCTGATTAGAAAGATTGTTTGAAATTCTACACCTAACGCCCCAATTGACGTTAGCAAACACTACGTCATACGCAGGGAACGATTGATTAATTTTTTTCCTCTTTCATTTACGTATTTCTAATTAGTTTGGCATCGCTACTACTGTCAAAAAAATACTTACTATTTATTGCTACTATTATAAAGAATTTCAAACATTCTACTCGCTATGCAAAAGGATAACGTGCGAAATGGCTCGACTGCATTTGTATTGTAGATTGGCATTGACGTTGAATCGTAGATTACAATCATCATGGATCATTAGCTATCAGAGATTCTTTGAATGGCACATCAATATTTGTTATCTCGTATTGAAATTGCCTAGGGCCATTTCACGCCTGTTATCCTGTCTATCTATTTAATACAAGAAAAATGATTTGTTTTTCTTTACACAATTTTTTACGAAAAATTTTACACTAGCTGGATGATCGAAAAGTACCCCAGGTGGACAGATCTTCAAAGCCTCAACAGCAGAATAATCGGAATCAAGCTGGCCTGAACAACAACAGCAATATCAAATACACGCCAATAAGTTGGCGAGATCGAGAGCAAAGAATGGATCCTGTATTTCGAACAGTGGTAAATATCTGAATAACCTTTTTCTCTTTTATCAATCGCGTCCGAGAAAAATAAGCGAACCACTGAGTAGGACGCACGATGTTCAAAGATGATATCAATGCTTTCGATTAAAGATTACAGTGACGTCCACGTATACACAGCGATGGACAGTATCGATGCATTATCATATAAATAAAAGGAGCTTAATCTGATAGCGGAAATGAGATTACAACACATTTACAATTTCGATCTGCGTAATCAATTTGAAGTCCACGTGCGATTAATCGTGTGATTCATAGAAGAGATTGTAAAACGGAAAAACCATTGCAAATGGTACATACAATATACTCGAAAAGTTATTATTTTAGCTGTAGAGAACGACGTGTCTTTCAGCTAATACTTAACTACTGAAGTTTGATGCTAATACCGCTAAAGGGATTTGCTTTCTGCCAAACAGTCAGATTTTGGTTAGCGATTTACTTGGGGGAAGCAAAAGTCAATATAACGATCAGATTAACATTGCAGACGCAGAGGTTCACATTTATTATCTTATTGTTTATAATACTGACATCGATTTAAAATCGTTCAGTACTGATAAGATGAATGCTCCATTTTACCAGCGGAATGTAGAATCGTCGTAAGGAGAAAAGCGATTATCAACTGATAGGTGCACTTCGCAAATTAACTCTTTATTGTAGACTGTATTATGTACTATCGCGAAGTAGCGTATGATAACACACGTTCACGTGACATTACGTTCGTGTGAGATAACTATTTTATCAAGTGCCAGTTGCCTGGCAGCTCTCGGGCTTAATTATTCGGCCCCTCGCGACACCAAAATTCAACCCGCGACGCGCTAAAATGATCAACCACAAGAGTCACGTAATTTTATTAACTAGTCGCTGATTCGGCCTGAAAATTCTCTACGCGCGAGATTCAAGTCTATTTCATTGAGTAACACGGATCAAGCCCTTATCAATCTGTAATAAGGGTAAAGATGGTTCAAATAAAATTCTTCAACGTAGTTGACAACAGCAACCCTGTGAGTATCCAAGTATATTTGATCTCTTCGCGTAATAGAAAAGAAGCAAATACTTTTTTATTTGTCGAATCCTATTTTTAACGTTTGCCCAAGATACATTTGACGAGATAAGAACGAGAGGCGAATGGATTTTGTAAATTTCTGGTAAGGTACTACCTGTCTGACCTTGCACCTTATCATTGGAGAAGACAGATAGCGTCAGCTACCAAGTTATTCAATAAGGATCTGATATATCGCACTTTCTTAGATATTAAGGTGTCCCTTTACATTGGCATCATCTTCATGATAGACAAATCAAACAGTTCACTCGTGTCCTCCAGACAGTCATCTCCAAAGTCTGCTGCTTCTAGAATCAGCATCGCCAGTCTCTCAGCATTGAATATTGATAACGCGTACAAATCAATCAACCGATTTGAACCTTGGCAAACGCAATTGAATAATCCTGACGCGTGTACCTGTTAATTGGAGCACATTGAATAAAAGACATGCACGTGTATAATGGAAATAGTCGGCATGAATGAGGCTTCCCAATCCAATTCCATCCAATGACCACTGCTTGCTACTGGACGCCGCAAACGTAAGGAAGCGACTGTCCAAACAACCTCAGTTATCTCCAAATACTCTTCGTTACGTCTTAGTTTGAAAATCTTTACTTCCTGTGGATCCTGCCTCTCGCGCGAGATAGTGATTGCGACACTTTAATCATAACGAATTCGAGCACTCGACCTTGTGATATAGTTGTGCGCATTTAATTCAGAATTTTTCGTAAGATCTCAGTAGTTTGCGATTGTATCTTTCTTTTTTATCTACTGACCTGATAGAATGGTAGAGCGTGACGACCCACTTGAAGACTTCTTGGCAAACTTTAGAGCGGGTCATCTTCGCTTATCTAATGTTAAATATTTTGCGGATATCAGGGACTACTGAAAAATATGGTTTATATTAAATTACATAAGAAACTCTCACCTCAGTGTATCGTCGGTTATTTTAAAAAGGTATACTTGTATATATTTCTCGGGCGTTAATTGGTATTGAGATGGGACGCAGGTCTCTCGTAATTGATAATTAATTGTGGCTATGATTTTTCTGTTAACAGCATCCAGGTATCACGGGACTGAAGAACCTGGGTAACTCATGTTATATGAACAGCATAATACAATGTTTGAGTAATACTGCTTGCCTGGCCAAATACTTCAATGATAATATGTACCTCGATGAACTCAATACTAGCAATGAAAATGGAACGCAAGGTCAGGTTGCCGAGGAAGTCGCCCAGGTGATCAAAGCACTCTGGAGAGGACAGTATAAGAGTATATCACCACGTGACCTCAAAGTATGTTACACGTTAATATCAAAATCAATCATATGTATTAGAATATTTTTATACATAATTTTCATCATTAGGTCGTCATTGGTCAATACAAACTACAATTTGAGAGTTACGAGCAGCAAGACTCTCATGAATTCCTGACCTTTCTCTTGGACTGGATGCACAATGATCTCAAGCGGGTAAGAAAGCCGTGGTCTTGATTCAAGGTCATCGTTAATATTTATACAATAATTTAATATCTGATAATCATTTGTTTGATTGATCAGAAAGTTAAAGTACGCATTGACCGACCACTGAGCGTTGCTGAAAAAGAATGGGACAAAGCAATGGGAAATCAAAGATCAATCATATCGGATCTCTTCTTTGGACAGCTGAGATCAAGTATTTTTTGTGCGACATGTGGAAACAGTAGCACCACGTATGAGACCTTCAATAGCCTCACAATGTCCCTGCCTCATTCTACAAGATGTACATTGGATGTGAGTATAAACGACTAATTAGTAATCCAAAGCTCATTAAGTAACCTTATGCATTTTCCTAATGATTTTCAACTTTTAGGACTGCATAAAGAAATTCGTAAGTGGGCAGAAAGTTTCCGGCTGGAAGTGTCCAAGCTGCAAGATGGCGCGCGAGGCAACAAAGAAATTTGACTTTGTAAAACTGGCTCCCATAGTGGTAGTGCATTTGAATCGTTTTGGCGAAAGTGATGGGTGGCTCGAGAAAAGAAATACGGCTGTCGACTTTCCTTTGACTGGATTCAACCTGAAGCCATATTTGGTGACGGATGGGGATACGATGACAACAGCTACCAATCCTCATCATTATAACTACAACCTCTACGCCATGTCAAATCATTATGGAACAATGGAAGGCGGCCATTATACTGCCTTCTGCAGAAGTGCTACTCAGAACAAGTGAGTTTTAAATATTAAAATAGTAGAGAATAAGATTAATCTCATTTTTATATGTAAAACTATCATTCTTTATCTTCTTAGGTGGTACAAGTACGATGATCATACCGTGACCGAAGTCTCACCTGGCCAAGTTAAATCTCAGAATGCCAGTGCTTACCTTCTATTCTACACATCTTTTCCAAATGATCCTTACACGTTCATTTAACGACTAAATCTATAAATTACTAGCAAACCTTAGCACGAGGTAATCGCGCACTTAGCTTATTTATACACGAAGCTTCGATAGATTTACAAGGACAAAATTCTATACGTGTATAAAACGTAATATGCGATAGTACAGCGTTGATCTTTTACGAGGGATGCTGATCTAGATAAAAGTGCTTGCCAGACCTTGTAAATATGTAAATACGAACAGAGGAACAAGATGCGTTTACTTCAAGCTTAGCTCGGTCACGCTTGCTGCTAGGCCACTTTTTATCGATACTTCATTATCAAAAATATCTGATAACAATTCCCTTCGGTTATTTAGATACGATTGTTATTATCCTTTCGTTCGATCTTTATACTTGTTCAGAATTGCATTTATTTCCTACGTCAAGAGATGAATTTGGATTTTATTTTATTTTCTTTATCACTTATTTCATCTTGCCCCCGGTATCTGCATATCTTATATATGCACGGTTATTCCTGCAAACTTTTCTTTATCATTTTTGTGTTCAGAGAGGTAAGGAGTAATTTATCCCTTAAGAAAAAAAAGAAAAGTCTCAACGAAAGCAAGAGACAACGGCCCGTATGTATTCCGTCATTTGCTACATATGTAATTATTGTACATTATTATACGAAGATTATTTAAGGCACAGTGCATGTAACACTGACCACAAATAAAATATAACTTTGAAATTTTTTCAAAATATTCGTTATCTCTTCTAGGAAATACCAGAAATACGATTGTACGATATTTCAATTCCTTTCAATTGCACGTATCAAATTTAACGAGGGAAAAATTTGCAAAATCGATAGTTGGTAAAATAGTCGTCCAATGAAAATTTCACGTTTTGTCCTCGATCTTCCAAGGCATGTTATTGTTTTTGATGAACTCAAAAGATGGTGCTTCGAATATCAAATAAATTTCGACGCCACCGTCAGGCCCCCCTGCCCCAAACACCACCCCCAATAAGGACTCTCGTGAAACGCGCTCTACGTACAACTGCACGCATCCAAGAATCTGGGAAATACGAGAATCCAAGGCGTCTATTTTTTCGCGCCTTTCCTACCGTCGCGTTTGTAAAGCATTTATTCATCGTTAAGCATCTTTGTCCAAGTCTCAAAGAAAAGGTTCAGTTCGAAGAAAAGTAAACTGAGTGCGTACGAGCAATAAACGAAGCAGAATATCATTGCGGAAAGAAATACACGGGGTAAGCACTGTTGAACTTCTTTTGATATCTTCCGAAGAATTTAGTGAACATAAATTTCGTTATTTTATCATATCTATTGTTGATCGGCAACGATCTTTGATCTAAAAACTCAAAATGTCATTTTAGCTGAGGCGGTTTTCGATTAATTGGATTTTTCTTAACATTGCATCATACACAATTCTTTACGAATATTTTATTCCTTGTTCTATTTCTTTCTTGTCTTCTTCAGCGTATCTTATATTGTTAGACCGGATCTTGCAGGTTCGTCCTTAATATCATCTGACTTGCATATGTTTTATCATTTACGATGATATACTGATAAAAAGACATTTTCTTCAGGTCGAAGATAGGCGTTAATGTACAATGAAATTTTTCATATATTTGACTAGCATTCAAAGATCTTAATACTTTCATTACTTGAAGATATTGCATATATAATTATTTTTGTTTACAATGCAACAGTTATAACAGTTGAAGAACGAGAGGAGAGAGAGAGATTACTGAAAAAGAAAAATGACAGAAATTGCCAACTCATGAAGTCATAAGATTGACTTCTTTTTTTAATAGTCTGCTCTCGGCGACTAATACCGAATCCTCGATGTGTTTTGACTAAGATTTGGCGGGAGGACAGATTTATCTTGGCTTGGGTTGCGCGCGACATCTTGCAAAACTTCTTTTCATTCTAATAACAAGTTGACACCGATACGCGGCGCTACAGTATCAATCATTTGCTATTGTCAGCCATTGACGAGAAAGATGTCAAAAAAAGACAAAAGCGTTTTGTATTTCCGATGAAATTATGGGCGTATTCTAAAGCTCACTGCGGGCATGGTTGTGTCTCATTCAGTTGCACGCAGGTAAACAGAGACACAACGATACTCGTAGTACTGGCAGTGAGTTTTATAATCCACCCTATATAAGACGAGGAGAAAGACTCGTGCCTAAAATTAGTCATTACATAGAACAATATGAATTTCCAAAATTCCAAAATCTTTGCATGGGTCAAAAACTTCAGACGCAATGACAATGCCTTCGTTGCATTGAAAATGTTTTTTTTTTTTTAATGGAAATTGGCAGGCATCGATTGAACGAGGGATGGCCTCTGATTAGAAAGAGAGATGACGGATGAGCGTGATTGATTCCTGGAAATATATTAGTTAACTTTCGATCTGGGAGGCTCGTTCCGGAGTCGAGCGTAGCTACGGAGAGTACCATGCTCCCCAGTCCTGTACGATCCTGCGCATCTGAGGCACCAGGAGGCAGCGAACGAGGGAGCAAGAGAGAAAATAATCGCGGTGCCCGGGTGGTGGTGTGTGCAGAGTGTGTGGGTGTTGCGCTAGAGGTTGGGAGGGAGTGGGAGGACAGGCGCACGACTGACGATTCGCGCGAGTGAAACGGTAATGGCAGGCGGCAGAGGTGATTCCTAACAAATGGCTCTCTCCGAGGTGCAAAATTTGGCTGCAATCATCAGCAACAATGCTCTCGCTGTTGGCAAGGTATTCACGTGCATCCTGACGTATTTCGCGATACGAACGCAGTGTCCTTTCGTCGGGAGTTTTAGAACCGCCTTCTCGACCCGGGACCTCGGGCCTGCCGCAATAAAACGGCAATTGCGACGTACCGCTGCGACTCGGAATCAACTGTCAAATTTCTCAAATCATCCTGAGTTAGGTCGTGCCGGTTTCTGGGTGTATTGAAAATTTACTAGTGTTTGTGAACCAACTGATCCTCGAGCACCCTTACCTGCAACTTCTTGGGTTTTTGCGTGGGCCTGACTTTAACCAAGATATAACGTTGTGGTCTGATGCCTATGTGCCGGGAGATTATACTTTGGAGAATAACTTGGCAGAGGAGTCATAGTGATTTTCTGTTGGCAGATCGAACACGGGATCAGCATGTTCGACACGCCAGCCGGCAACCGGGCTACAGAGGATCTCCGTAATGAATCTAATCCCTGGAGCTATGACTTGCTGGGTGGAAACACCAAAAACAAGGTAAGTCTACATCGAGTAGTTAAGTTTCAGGTATTTGTAATGGGTTCGTATCTCTGGGTACTATAGGGAAACATGGAGGATGACGATAGCCAGGACATGAACAATTCGATGATCAATGACTTGGTGGCCAAGATTCTTGACGACGACTCTATTGTCAGTGACGACGCATATGCTAATATTTATAATGGGAATTCCTTCCCGTATCAGAATGAGTTACAGCCATCTCGAATGGGCAAAGTCAGAAACGGTACAACTTCCTGTCCCGTTGAATTTGGTGTGTCACATATGGGTTATTCTTTTGGAAAATCACCAAATGGCATCCCTGATACGAATGAGGAGGGACGTGAATACACAAATATCTGTGGTGGAATGAATAACCTAAGTCTTAATGTTTGCATGGATAAAGGAAACCCTTATTCCAATGGGCTTGTGGCTAACTTACAAAGATCAGACCAGCAGCACAATGCACTGAGTCCCAACGACAGAGTTTTATGTAACAACAGAAACTATGTGCCTCTCTCGAATGGGTTATTAACTACTACAAATGGATTAAACTATAACGCGCAACCCTCCAATTGGTCTGAGAACTTAATTACACCAGATTATTCCAAAGACTTATTTGGCAACTATCAACAAATGGCCCCACGTACCAACCCAGACTACAACTTCAATGTAGCTTTAAACCTAGCTCTGGATTCGCCTGAAGGGTTGGTCTTAAATGAACTGGATATACATGGCAACATGGGACAGAACGCTCCTCCAAATCCTCACAGCAATCCAATAATGAACGTTCACGATTCATACAACGCGACTGCCACTAACCAAAGCTACAGGCCCAGTTCAGCTATGACTGATCTTAGTGCAGACTCGGGTTTCCTATCAAATTCCCCGTTGCAACACTTCTCACCTGCAGACACAGCTTTACAAAACTGCTTTCCCAATACTTTTCCACATAACAATTTTGAGGAGTATAAGGATCTACAGGAACCCACTCTTTTGAACATGGGAAACATTGGCCTACATAACGAGCAAGTTTTCCTCCAGCAACAGGCTCATAATTACAAACTGGAGAGACCGGTAGATCAGAATTACAAACGCATAATCAATCGCTATCCAACTCTTAATGACTTTGCCGTATCATCGTCAACTGATATGGTATCAAATGACAACTCAGTGTCAAATAACCTTGAGCAGAGAATCGATAACAACCTACTGAAGATGCTCAGTCCAAAACCAAAACAAAAGGAACAACAATACTCACCCATAGGGTTCCCCAGGAACCTGAGCTCTCGAAACATGGATCAACCATCCATGAAGTACACCTACCAGGCAACTAATGGCTACCAGCGTTACACTGCCAACAACATGGAGAGCTTGAAGTCCATTCCACAAAATGTCATAAACTATCAGAATGGCCTTAAACGAGGTAATACTGGGAATGCATACAAAAAAGATGCTTATGATCTGGCCAAAGAGATCGGCTATCCTGCTGGAACGCATCTGGCACACCGAGTGACTGGACCATCCATGGATAACGATATTCTGAATCATCTCTTCAAACAACGTCGTCAGCAGATGCAGGGAATGAGTGGAATTCCTCCGGCCGATGTTCTCTTCAATACAGGACTGATGCAAGGAACCACTGCAAGAGGAACTGTCTTTCCTTCTGTAATGCCAGTTGCGGTTCAAGTTCCGGTTCCTCCACTACATCCAGTCCTTTTTGGTGGTGGACTTGGCATGAGAAATGGTGCTGGAGCTGCCAGACGTTCCGGTCCAGCTAGTATACTGCACATGAGACTCGAGCAGACTTACGAACAATTCAAGCAACTTGAAAAGGAACGTAAAAAATGCGAGGCTGGATTGGCTGCTCAGTTTCCTGGAAAGAGAGTGACCAGCGCCAACAATATTCCAATTCCACGTCTCCAGGGTAATCCATCACGAGTCGATCGTCTCATCATTGATCATTTGCGAGAGCACGCACGCGTCATTACTCTGATTGCAAAAGTGAGTATCAATCTTATTTATACAATTTCAATAAAGAAGTAATTCCTCCAGGCTATCGAAATGATGCTTAAACCATCGTATGACATCCATGAGAACTGATTGATAAGTTTCATTTAAATAACCTTATATAAAACGATATTTCTACAGATGGAACGTTTACGCGGTGCCACGATGAATCAACGTGTCCACAAGGCCATGGAATATTGGCTAGAGGCTATCAAGTTCGTTCAGGAATGCCGCAAGCAGGAAATCACCAATGCTGCCCAACGCCAGAAGGAGAATCCTCACTGCATCCCCATTCACAACGAGAAAGGTAAGTTTTGCTTTCTAATGTCTTTAAGTGCTGTCAATGTGAATAGCAAAGATAGAGAATTAGTCAAAACAGTGACGACAGTCTCCAAGAGGAAAGAAGTGAAATGCAAGCCGAAATACTCTTTCCACTTGCAGACATTCTAGGTCTCGCAAGTAGTATTCATCTGCTGACCAAGGCTTCGCGCTTCGCCAGAACCGGTATGTATAACGCGATGCAAGCCACGCTACTGCACAACACGGATATAGAAAAGAAAGTCGTGGAAACCTCCAAAGACGCGATACTCGAGGCAAAACAGAATGAGGATCAGCAACAGCAACAACAACAACAACAGCAGCAACAGAACGTCATTGCGAGTGTCTCCAGTTACGCCAGCAGTACCTAGCAAAATCGTCCAGAAAGCTCCGTTGTTCCGTGCGAGGAAGCGCGCCTGGGAAAGCTCGCTTATTTTGCTTTAAATTCGTACCGGGAAAGCTCCCCGTATGAAGCCGCTTTTACGATTGATTTCCCAAAGCGCGCCGACTCGGCCAGCTTGAGCTTTTTTTCCCCGGTTAGCTGGCGTTTCTGAACCTGGTGCTACGATAATGAGCGACATCGAGGAACGACGCGACTTCAGCTTCGTTATTCGCGAGCATGCACAAAGGAAGAATATGAAGAGGAGGAAGAGGAGAACGGGAGTTGTGATAGGGAGAGGGTACTATTTTCGCAGGAGAAGAGCAGCAAACTCTTGGGAAAGTTTTTCCACGGAAACGATTAATGGTACTAAACGAAATACTGTCCCGAAAACTCTTTCTAAATACGGCAATTCGCAAAGCAGTCGCAAATACAACGACACGTCGCGATGCTCTGACAAGGGTGTTGGAGAGGTAAAAAAAGAAAAAAAAATTAAGAAAAAACAAAAGAGCCTCGCGTCGTGTCGTACAACTTTTTTACACGTCAATCGTGATTCCGTAGTTTTTTAAAAGCGCGTATCCGTCGATTTAATCGAACCTGTGACCTGTATCCGGAGAAATCAGCTCGCGGCATTTCACATTCGACACGTACACGAGGTAACAAATATTACGATCACCGGAAACGTGATTACTGTAGAAACCGGTGCGGAACCGTCGAGGTCGCCGTCGAGGAAGATGCGCACCGTACGGCTGAGGATCCTCCTCGACGTCTTTAGGTCGACATAAAGAAGTAAACGTCAGTAAGGAGTGTACCCATATCAGCCAGAACTGAAAGTCCTTCGTATCCTCGGTCCGGTCGAATCGTCATATGTCACAAAAAGAAAAAAAAAAGAAAACAGCTCCGACCATTATTGGCTTAGGTAGAGACCTGGGTTATTCCGACCTAGGCTAAATTTTACGAGTGTGTTAGTCCAGACGCTAGATAACGATTTTTTAGAATAGTTAAATGTGGCCTTCCTTAAGTGTGCGACCCAAAATGTGTGTCAGGTAGTAAGTATTTCGATGAACGACGAAAAAGAAAAAAAAAACAACTTTCGAACGACGGAATGGCGACCGGAGGACTTGGCCGGAGTATCGAGTTCAAAAAGTCTGTAATGAGAAAAAAAATGAAACGACAATCAGAAAGGTATTATCAAAGAACAAAGTACGAACGAGAAGGACGAAGATACGTTAAGTAAAGTCCTTCCTGAGGTCCTCGAGTGCCATTTTTTTTTTTCGGCCGTCGCTCCGATCGATATAGATTATAATCCGATATCGATGTTACAAAGCAATCCGAATGCTGTCCACTGTACCGTATTACGTATTACGTGTATACACGTATATCTATATAATTGTAATTCGCGTGTTTGCGCAATATCGACAACACGTACTCCTCACGTTTCACGCTCAATCGCAGAAACCACTCATTACATGATATACAAGACACACGTGTTGGAGAATGCGCGGAACGTACATTCTTGGAATGTAGAAACAGACAACACAAACACTGACTTTGACACTACACGACATATTAAATAAATGCATTGAATTTTAGGGAGGTAAAACTATACTTATATTAACTCGTAAGTGATGGGTCTTACTACGTTATATTTGAATGCGATACGAAAGTTTAACAAAATATATATATATATCGTAGTACCCGTAAAAGAGCGGGAAAAAATTTGAAACTTCTTAACTCTAAACGACTAGTAAAGTTCTATCGTAAACGGCTGACTCGCTGAAAAACATTTTTAGTATTTCCTATCGCGTACCGAGTTACTACGACGCGTTTGATAAAAAGAGTTTTGGCTTAGATTTTTTATGGAATTTTCGGTCCCACGGGCTCCGACTTTAAACCGATCGCCGATATATGTACGTAATGTATCTGCTAATTAACGAACCTTCCTAGATCCGACTCTCGCCGTGAGAAAATATTATCTTATAACTATAGAAGAGGCCTTGCCGATATTTACGACCCTTGCCATGGGACCCTTATCGAGACTATTTACATCTGCCGGAAGAACAGAAATATTCCACCACGCGATAATCCACTCTCGCGACACTTCTTTCAAAGTGAATCCTTCGAATTGTCGAGAGCACTCCTGCCACGTACACACAAGCATTATTCACTCACGCACAAACGCACTTGCACTATTGAAAGAAAAAAAAAAGTAAAAATTCTCATCTACACGGAACACCTAACCAAAACACGCCCCACTCAAGAGTCACTACCATTTTTACTAGGTGAAGGGACACGCGCGCGGGTTCGTTTTTAACTTTTTTACGATTTGCCAGTAAACGATCGCGAGAGCGACGTTTTCTCGCGGGCGCGAGAAAGCAGTGTATTTTGAGCAACTTTAGTACCTAAATATGCCCAGAAAAAGAAAAGGAAAGTGTAGTCGTTAGCCAGAATCGATGGTAGTGCTCTAATAAGTTTAGGTCTTCGTGCTGGATAGATGAGAAGGGAGAAGTAACAATTGAATTTGAATGATGGATGATAGTCATTGACGATGACGATAATGGGTATGAAAATTGAAAAAGGTTCTTAGAACGATACTGTTATTAAATATCGACGAAATTTCAATGGCGCGTGTGAAATCGGATCTCCCCACGAATGGGTCGATGGAGACTGAGGAGTGGCTGTTCGTTGAATGACGAATTTAACGGCGTGAAGATTGACAGAGAATTCAAAAAAGAAAGAAAAAAGGGTGGAATGACGAACGTAGAACGAAAATGTCGAAAACTATCGTAAATAGTGCAGTGCTTTAAAAAGTTCCCTTCGGCATTTGCAGAAATATGTATTTAACTGTGATAACTCTCATGCCAACACTTATATATCTATAACTCGTACGACGAAACTTACCCGTAGCCTATTTATTCTTGCGTCATTTATTTTACTTTTACTTTATTCTTTTTTATATATTAATCCCCATTGAAAATCGAGCCACTTGATAAAATATCTTCTATACTCCGCCTAAGTATAATGCAATATATTTCGTTATATCTGTACGCGCGGCGCTCAGAGACACGGATATAATAATATATAACTTCGGGACACACGGTGTACTTAATTCGTGGTTCGTCAATGCGTTTATTCAGCAAGATATATCAATAACGATTATTGCGAAAAGATGGAAAAAGTTCATTGAGACACCGACAGCTGTAAGAACAACTTTCGAGTAATCAGCAAGGATCGATCGATAAGAATGAGTTGGGTTGAGTGACGGGCAGTATTAGGTAAAGAAGGTGTAGGGGGGGTACAAATGAACTAAAGAATAAAATGGCGCACGCATCTAAAAATACCTCCCAAATTGCACGTGCTAAAATTTTCGATCTTGCGTATCCGTGTTATCAGACTACATATTCATCGACCGTACATACGTAGGCTATAGGTGTTGAATATTTAGCAGGGTGTTAATTAGCGTGATTAGTCGATCATTAGATAGATAGATAGATAGCTGATGTTAGTTAGTTACGTGTCTCGCCGCACAGGGTGGCCGAAGGGTCTCTCCGAGGAGGGTTTGATAAATATTTTCGAAATTTTCGTTACAATCCTCCATGTAAGACGTAAGGCAGAAAGGGGGGGGGGGGGATGACGATTTAAAAAAAATAATGTTTAACCCAATGGAGTCTAAAATCGGACAGCCGCGTGTCAGAGCGACGCTGGTAGGGTGATAAGCGTGATAATGCAAAAATGACAGAGAACGGAGAGACGCGATCGCCAGGCCTGTCTTGTACTCGTATTGTGTAATAGATAAAAGATAAAAAGAAGCCACTAGATAAATGCCGCGTACACCATTGTCATGGTAATTACTGAATTACTAGGAGATAGCTCTATCTAGTAGGTATATGTCCGACAATCCTACTTTAATTGCATGTGATACTATATATATTAATATATATATACTATTGAATATACATATACGCAATAAACGGTAACAACAACAAAAATATATAACGAATAATATATTGAGTATATAATATATAATATATATGGACTGTAAACGAATATATCGAGGTAACTGAGAAAAAAATCGACCAATGTTAAGCTCGCGCAATTCGCCAAGCGTATATTAATTGATATACAGATATATGTAATATCCTGTTTGCGTCGACGTTTATCAATGCGTCGACGTATACGTTGCGTTCGGCGTTACGTCAGGTAGAGAGAGCGACGGAGATGAAAAATGTTGAATTCGATTAATCGAAGACAGACAGAATATAGTATTAAGAGACGATGCGTTTAATGATACGCGAAAAAGAGAAAAAAATTGAGCGACGGGAAAGGAACGAATGATAAGACGATAAGGAATTCCTTTATCTGTACGCCGGATTGGACGCCCGCACACACTTTCGATGACACAAACACACACGCACACGCAAACGCGCTACACTGATATTAAATATTGAAAAAAAAAACAACGGTGTTTAATTAATATTAATTGTTGCTGTTACGTATTTAAATTAACTATTAACAAAGGAATGTAAGGTATGTTTGATGTAACTCCTGATCTATTCGGTGTTACTACTCGCGCTCCGGCGTTGAAACTTTTTCTATCGTTATCGTTCGAAACTCGACAAGGGAAAGAAAAACTAACTAAACTATGATACATATATATATATAATATTTAAAAGAAAAGGAGAAAATGTAAAAGGAACCAAAAAAAAAAGAATTTGACTCTGTACCTCGTGAATATCAACGAAACGCAGAGGCCGCTTCGTCATTCGTTTATATATATATATTTTCTTTTGAAAACGTGCTGCAAATGAAAATTGTTAACACCGTACGCTCGCGTATGCGCATGCGCGTACATACCATATCTTAACTGTGCGCGTGTACGCATGCGCGTACAAAATGTACGTTCAGTTGACCGAAGACGAAAGGATCCTCGGATGGTAATTGTATTTAAAACTAATGTGTAATACTGTCGATAGGAACGCGTTGTCGTTGCGTAAATGAGAATCAGGACCACTTTTTACTTGGCAGGATTCGCATTCGCGACGCGTCCTCTTATATTAATGCTAACTTCAGTCGCGATGCCAGTCGCGTTGCATTTTACCTGGCATTTTCATGTGTAAGACTATTTATGCAATTAAGTCGGACAGGGCGCGATCTTCTTGGCTTTGAAAGTCACGCGAAGAGAGTCCTTAGGGCCGTCATCGATGCCCTGAGAAACACTTAATATCGTCCATCGGCTGAGAATCCTTTTGCGCCCGACGAAAGAGCTTCGGTCAACCGGCGGCTTCGCCTTCCAATGTAGTCGTAAAATAGATGGCTCAATGTGAAATTACAAGTCTGGTTTATAAGAGTACTATACTAACGTTATACATATAAATATCTGAAGAGAAACTATATCGGGTAGAAGACTAATGGGAGCGAATGGATATGCGAGTGAGTATGCGTGATGAGCGCGAGAGAGAGAGAGAGAGAAAAACGGTGCGTTCAAAGTGAAGAAAAAACGAAAAAAGAAAGTTAGCATAACGAGGATATATCGAGAGGATTTAATATATATTGTATTGTATACATAATTGTGAGTGTATCGTCTACGTTATACGCTTTTTGAACGTACGAACCGAATTGTTTTTCAACGAGAGGAACGCTGTACTGTGTATGGAATGAGATAAGCTAATTACGATTGATTACGATAACGATGCGCGAATGAGATGAAATTATTGCGCGTCTGTGCTGCTGCAAGAGAGAGATATAATATTTGCGTGCATATCAACACGGTATGTCGGCCGGCCATATTCTCACTCGATCGACAAAGAAAGGACCAGTATTTAACGTTTGCAATGTTATTAACGCCCACGCGATGAACTGATAGTAGTTAGATAACTTTCGCCCGTACTTGCTGATAACCTTGTCACGATGATAACACGTCGAGAGCGCTTTTTGCATTATTGATACGAATTGCATCGTGCACCATTGGATGAGCTTCCTTGTGCCTGACTTTTCTGCATACGTTACAATTGAACGCCGACGTTGGTTGGCTGCTTTCTCTTGGGTGCAAATCTGTTATTTTTTTTGGTTTTATTTTTTTTTTTCAAGCGCGTTTTTGAAATTCGCGTCTACACTAGAGTTTAGATGAAAGCCAGCGGAATATGGCCAGCCTGACGAGGGTACCTTACCTAATTATTATTATAAATATATTATACATATACATGTATATGTATGTATATAGTTATACGTAGATATATACATATATATATATATATTCTATGCATTATACGATTCACGTCCGCTTTTTAATACAAAGACGATGAGATTGCTCGAGGAAGGATATAAAGTAAGGAGTAGGTAGGGGGTGGGTACAGGTATCCAAATAATGGGGGATATGACGAGGAAAAGGGGGGTGAAAAGAAAAAAACGAAATTATTCAGACTGATTAACGTTTAAAACCTTTTCTTTGAATTTTTCGAACGCGGGGGAGTAGGGAAATTGTAAATGGTATTAATTTTGTCAGCGCGTCCCTGTTGACGCGTCGCGACGCTAATTGTACATAGGTATATGCTTTCACGGGAGTAAACAATCCTTCGGATCCGAAGATCCTGTTTAGTCGAATTCTCACGTGAAATTTTCTGCGATACTCTCCCGACGCCAATGACGCAAAAATTACAATGGCGTATGGGAGACGAATGTATATCGCGTACCTGCTACGTTTCGTTCAATTATTATTCAGAGCCGTATTAATTTGTCTTTTCTTTGCTTTTTATTTCGTTTTCATTTCGCGAAGAGAATTTTTTTTTATATTTTTTCACAAAATCGGCGAAGGTACCGCCGGAAAGATGAATTGTCGATATCGCTTTTACCGATTTTACTGTGCTAGATTGAATTCAAGCTAGAGAGAAGCGTTGATGGAGGAAAAAGGAAAACCCTACAGAAAATAGTCCAGAAAATCGAAAGGGGGAAAACCGTAGGTGGTAGAGGAAAAAAGAATGTAGGAAAACAAGTAGATTGTATTTTATTTAGTTTTTCCTTTCTCTCTTGGTATCTTCGAGTTAGCCTAAGCGAAGATTTCCCTCTGTCGAATATATTTATAAACGTTCCGTGTTTTAATTGCTGATCGCGCGGTTTTTTTAATAAAAAAAAAAGGTCTAAACGAGTAGATAGGACGCGCAGGCGGAATATTAGTCAATGATAATCGGTGTATTGGTGTTTAGAACTGTATATGAGCCTTAGACTGTTTTTTTTTCGGATTTTGCGTGTTTTTGAGAATTCGAACGTCCGACCCCTCGATCGAACTGTCATCGATAAGGAAGCGCGTAAAGGAAATAAAAGTAAATTTATGTCCAATCTAATTTCTCAGGGATAATGGCAATGGCAGTGTGACATTATAGCAAGCTGATAAAGATGATAATGATAATACTTGATTCGTGGACCACTAGAACGCTATACAACGACTACGTTACAATAATATTTGAATAGAGTGAATCTTTAATGGCACGATGACGTAAGGGTACGAATATCATCGTCGGGTGGAGGGGGAAAGGAAGAATAAAGATACGAGAAAGAGCGACAACGGAATGATAGAGGAAAATATTAGGAAAAAGGTGAAAAGAAGAAAATTAATATAAAAGAAAAATGAAGTTCGATCGAGGCTTAAAATTCGAAGGTCTAATTAGATGATTAATTGGTTTTAATCGGATGACTTGTAGTGACGTTAGGAAATTTTAGTCGAGGAGACGTAACTCAGTAATAATGATAACCACCTTGTATACTATTATCCGTTAATTACCCTAATCTATCCAATACGCACGATCGCTATGCTTGACTACGTACTGATTAGAGGAGCGCCTAGTTTCGGCCTAGAGAAAATGAAAATTGACAACGAGGATGAATTTTCGTGTTTAGGAATTTTAGGTGATTTCGGCCCGAATTTGTTAATGCAATTATTAAAAAAAAAACGAGTAGAAGAATAGAATTGATACGGGAGATAAATCTTAACGGGATATCCGATTGTTTGTCCTAAGTCTGGTGATTTACTTAGATCGATTAGATGGAAATAGAAAAAAAGAAAAGGTTTAACGACGATGCTTATCCTTAACCGACTTTTGCTCCTTTGTACGGAATAGTGGAGTTATAACGTCCTCTTCTTGATTCTTCTTGATAGGTGCTAGAACGCTCGTTTGTATTTGCATAATAGAAGAGAAAAATAATACAAAGTAGGCGGTAGAAGTTGATAGATCAAGAAAAATGTAGTTTTATCGTGACAAGTTAGTATTTCTCTTCTTTTTTTTTTTCGTTGCTTTTTAATAAGAATTTGGAAAAAGGGTAAGGAGAGGATTTTGTCAACGGACTGTATTAGCGAGGGTAACTCGTAATCTTACCACTCGTGAATAATCGTTGTTACTAGTTGTTCTTGGTGTAGTTATTTTTTTTTCTTTTTTTTTTCTTTCCTCTCGCTCCTCGCGAGCGAAGGAACCGTATGGTCTGCATTTAAAAGAATAATAATAATGGCATTAGTGCGATTGTCAACGATCGCATTTTTTGCAGTTCGTAGCGCGGGAAAATAGAAATTTTCAAACTGCTTGAAGGAATCGAACAGTCGGTCGGATAAACGTGAAACTGCCAGTATAGCTTTGTCGATTCGTGTTTAAACGCGTTTTTCCGATCGTTATAAAGAAAAATCAAGACAAAAGGAAGTGTCATTTATTATTTCCTTTATTTTGTTTCCCCAGTGACTTTTATTTTTTTTCTTCCCGTTTTTCGCCACACGATTACTGCCTCTTCTTTTTTTTTTTAAGACAATTTTAGACACGGCCTACTGTCTCGCGAGAGCTCTGGCGAAGGCAGGAAAATGATAAGACAAAGAATATTCGATATTTTTGGTTTGCGAAGGCACGTTTCGCCCTATATATACATACATATATATATATTATTAACGTATCTATACCAGAGAAAGTGAGAAAGAAAATCCTCGACGTTCAAGACGTTTAGACGAGTCTTTCCTTTTTTTTTTTCTTTTCTTAATTCTTCCACGCGTTAGCAGTTTATTCGTCCATATTACTATATAACGTAGATACGGGAAAGGGCGAGAAGGCAAGTCGTCTCGTAGAGATAAGGGAAACAAAAAAAACATGTGCTAGTAGATTTTAGTTTAACAAGACGCTCTCCATTGATTGCCGTATTTTTCGATGTTCTTCGTTTAGCGTAGCAAAGACAATTATTTTCGGCTCCAGGAGCGTTATTATTTATTGGTAATTGACTTTTTATCGAGACAATTCGAAGACTAAGGAATTTCAGCTCTAAATATATATATATACACCGTGTTAGAACAGCACGGTCGAGATTCTTTGAAAAATATCTTTTGCATTCATTTTTTTGGTTTGTTTGTCGTGTTACGTCTTTTTTCGCGTTGTCGATTTTCGAATTTTGTCAAGAGCGAACGGAGCGATCACAGGACGATCTAACGATTCACTCACGGGGAGATCTCTTTGATCGATCGATCGTTAATCGATCTTCGATTCATATTCGGTAGACACTTCTTTTAGGCTGTGATCCTTAGAGAGTAATCGAGATCCACGGAATACAATTAAATTTGACTTGGAAAGATTATTAAAAGAAAGAAAATGGCGAAGCGTCCATCTTGTTCCTCTTGACAATGGCACCCCGGGTACTTTTCGATAAAGTAAACGGACAGCGCGCAATTAATACTGCTAATTAATCAATTAGAGACGGTGAGTGCCGTGGATTTTCGAAAAATCCTTAATTACATGGAGAGCAAGAGAGCTAACACGTTTTTTTTTCTGTATATTATGTTGAATGTATACGTACACGTATGTCTTACTAATTATCGTATATAATAATTACTATAATAATATATATATAATGATATCGTTAAATGGGCTGTGGTAGAAAGAAAAAAAAGAAAGAAAACCTCCGTATTACTCTTGTGCACGTCGGATATGAGAGGTGTTCAATGTTTGTCAGGTACGACCTAAAAAAAGAAAAGAATAGCAAAAAAGAAATATTGAAGTATCGACTGATCGTATGAGCGAGAAACGTGTTAATTAATGAAAAAACAAAAAATCCTACGTCTCTTACACTGACAAGACACCGTCTCCGACATTCTTGCGACACAACGACCACCGTGCACAAACTGTACCTAATTATATAGTAGATCCGTCATTATTGTCAATAATTCTGTACCTACCATTAGCCGTGACTTAGGCGCACGTGCTGTACGAAATAGGCTGTAAACTTGGAGAGAACGTAACGCCGATTAGAAACAAAAGACCTGTTCGCTCCGAAGGCATCTGTGAAGCGCGTGGCTGCCTTTTTAATATAATTTTCTTGTAATCCCCGCTAAAGCTGTGAATCGTTTAATTTTTCTATTGAGATTTCAACTCTGACTAATTACGTCGCCATACTATTTCTCAGAATTGACTTGAGACATAATTTCACTAGTCTGTTATTTTCTTCTCTATCTCTGTCTCTCTCCTTTTGGTACAGTCACGAGAACGCTCCCTTTTAATTATTTTTTTCTCTTGGTTCCTAAGCAGATTCTCGCATGATGATTAAAAAAAAATGTCCAAAGATCTCGGGACAGTGATGGCGGCGTTATTGCGATCAGGAAAGGCAGTCCGCGCGCGCCTCTAATAATTAATGCGTATTACAATAAACGTAATTTATTAGTCTGCTAGCTAGGAATGAAGAAAAAAAAAGCGTTAGAATCTTGCTCAATAATTAACACCCGCTTTTTGCATGACACTGCCACTGCCACCGGCGTGGTTGTGGCACAAGGCGCGCGATTTTCGCCAGCATGACATTTTTTTTACTTTGCGTCCATTTCTATACTTCATTTCCTTTGAGTTTTTTTTTTTAATAACGTCACCGACGCTCTTCGTACCATCGGTAACCTGTCGAGCCCTGGCAATCGTGGCAACGAGAAAAGCGCGTATGCGATAAGAGGAATCTCAAAGAGTCAACAAGTAAAACGCGCGCCTCAGGAGCAGCCTCTTCCTTTATAAGAAAATGGCGCTACTTGCGATCGGCCGTCTCGCGACTCGTTTTCCACCTACTTGCCAAGAGTTTCATGTCAATTCGAGAGGTTGAGGCTTGACGCGAGGCCGTCGCGACGCCCACTCCCACTTTCTAGTTTAGTAGAGTTAAGTAAAAACCTGAGCTTAATATATTATCCGCCTGTAAAACTGAGAAGAAAACTCCTCTTTGTACCTTACTAGATTACACGTTAGCTTTTAATCGATAATTATTGATGGCGGCTGTAGGAATGGAGAACGGTGGATGTTCTGCTGGTATGATGAAGCATCCTTTTCAACTTGTATGTTGAGAGAGAGATGCTTAGTCGGTGATACATCTATACGTACGTTACATAAGTTGCATACGTGTATATTTATATAGTATATATATTATATATATAAATATATCGTAAGACGTCGTGGGTACTCTTCTTAATTCTCAAAATGTTTCTACTGTCCTATATGATCGTATGTAACGCTGTAAAGGTAAAAAGTCATTGGAAAGAGAGTGAGAGAGTGAGAGAGAGAGAGAGAGATGAAGAGCAGCAAAGGTGATTAATATATATATTGTAACAATCCAATTTTGTGTATAACCTTTGAACCTGCTAACGATTGGCAGTTCCGTTTTATTCAAAGTGTCCTTTCTATGTAAACTTGTTTGTCCCGACAAGAACGTCAAGAACAAAAAAAAAATTATAAATAAATGGTATCTTTCATGTTCACAAGAGATTTCACTATCAGCTTTATCATTAGGTGGTGATATACCATTAACGTTATTACAATATACATTAAGTGTACGTAGAAATGCTTTTTAATTTGCTGAATTTCATTTATTTATCTACGGTAAGTCAATCTAGGACAATTAAAGGTCAAGATATTTAGCAGTTACGTAAAGTATCAAAGTAAAGAGTGTACTACTTACTGAAGTAAGAAATGTATCTGTATGCTATTATCAGAGTCTGTGTTTGATGGACAAAATCAAAGTAGACTCGTGGCGTTCATCCATGGAGAACGAATATCTGTTTTTGGTCTCGACAAGTTGCGACAAATTCATTCTTCGTCCTTTGATAGAAGGGGGCTGTTGGGGAGTGAAGGGGGGCGAAGACTGAAGTCGAAAACACAAGACTTTGATAGTTGAACTTTGTCTACCCCAAGCTAACCGACTACGTGAACCTGTGTATTGCCTATTTAGGGTATCTTATCGTAGTATTACTACTTATGCTGCATAATTAAGTTGTTCGATCGAAACGATAATTGACTCATTATTAAAAAAGAAAAATCGAAGAACGAACGCTGTTTACGTCACAATGATAAATTATGATTCGATGCGGATTGCAAGTGTGATAAGAGACGCAAGTGTTCGGTAAAACTATCATATTGCATGCACCATTTTGACCTGTTTGCTAGAATAATATGCCCCTCACAGAATGGTGTAACAAATCTGAGAAATCGACGCGTTTTTTGTAGCCGGTCGAAAGCCTATCGAATGGAATATTGATCTTCTTCAACTTAAATAGTCATAAAAATATATCGCCTTTTAATACATCACGAATACATAAATAAAAATATGTTCCGTACTGTAGCAAGGGCCTAGCTAACCAAGTTCAGGAGATGACGCAGTTCGATTTTTCTTGTACATTACCGTCCGCCTTTTCAATTTCGATCAATAACGTATGGAAAATGTCGGCCACCGACTGAAACAGATTGCAAGCAAACAATTACATTAGGAATTATTCCAACTTATCGATGCAATTGTTTTTAGTTAATCTTTAAGCACCTCGTTTTGCTTTGCACTGGTCTCTAGAAAAGCCGCGTGCCACGAATCTGCTAGACGTCTTCCCTGCTCTGTGGTGATCATCCTGTCCACGTAGAGATCTGTCTTGTTTCCAACAAGTACAATTGGAACGCTGTAATAAATAAGTTCTTTTATACTAGTGCTTTGTGAGAATGTCTAATCGAACTAGTCGGATTATTATACTATACAATTTGGCAAGCATGTAAAAATGTAAACTTACTGGACTTTGCCCGAGATATCAAGCAGCTTGTCGTATATGGTTTGTACAACTTCGAAACTCTTTGCACTTGTTATACTGTAGACCAGAACATACCCATGAATGTCCATGGAGTACTGTGTAGGAAAAATGCTGTATTCATCCTGACCAGCAGTATCGACTAACTTTACCTCATAATCTTGGCTGTTGACCCGCGTGCTCTTTGTGAATGCTGTAGTATAAAAAGTAAACGTAAGTCATATCCCAATAAAACACTGAAGTATATCATGGTAGCGAGCTAATCGATTACAAAATATTGTCCTGGAGTGACATACTATTTTCAATCGTAGGGTCATACGAGTCCACAAATTGTCCTTCCACAAACTGTATGCTTAGTGATGACTTCCCTGTAAGAAGAGAAAAAAATATAAACGAACGTGCATTGCCCGTGATGTCAGCACCAAGGATAAGGGTCAGACACCCTGCCCTTAAGTCAGTTACTAGAAAATGCATGTGCAGCTACGACTCACCTACGGATCTGTAACCCATAATGGCTATTTTTCTCTGCTTTGACGGCATTCTTCGGCAATTCTTTATTTTCCTCTTTATTTATTTGTTGGCACTAGTTAAGACAAGCTTCCTTTACAAGCGGCCACAGAGCGTGAATTGAAAAGAGACTTAACGTCCCAAGTTACTCCACGCTGAGAATGCTCCGTAAGCGCGGTATTCCTTCAGGGGATCTATTCCCGAATCGTGCTATAAATTTATAGGACACTGGAATTATAGCATTGTTGGACTATTGGTCCTTGACAATCTTTTCGGACAGATTATTTGCTGGCTCTAAGAGAAAGTTTTCAAAAAGAAACCAATAACACAACCACACTATAATTCTAAGGCGCTATAAATTTAATAGCACGATTCAGGAAATAAGATCCCAGCTGCACAACATTGCGCAAGCTGAGCATTCTACGCTTGTGCATTAATTTACTAAATGTATTCTCCCCGTGTATAACCTCTACCGACAACGAAACCCCTTACTAGAATAGAAAAACTCTATGCCATGATGGATTCAATCGATGAACCTTGTAAACTGTTTATATCGATTCAATATCATTTCTTATCAGACACCTACTCAGAACAGGACTCTTCTGTGTAACTCCATGAACCCTTGATGCAATTTTTATTGGAAATGCTGAACTGAAAATACTCCTGGGGATCACGAAGATCCTCAAACGGTCGTCTCAATTTTCACGCAGAAACGTAACTGGTTCGTTCCTGGTGTACTGTCTGACAAAGTATAGCTTTTCACCTGCATACACGTAGTTTTAAATACTCTTACTTCCAAAGGTGCTCGACACTAAATTTTCTGACTACTCGTAATCACGACACGACTCGCGGTTCAACGCGATTATTACGACGTCCTCGCTTCTTGCGCGTATTTACTGACGTAAGGACGCAAGACCTACGCATCAGACGCAATTATGTTTCAAAGGCCATCGGGACTCCCCAGTGTCCGCTCTCCAATGCATTCCAAATATATTCCTATGGAAGCGTAAAGAGACGTAGAAGCTACCTTTAGATTATTATCCTATTATCGGCCATTACGAATTCTCTTTTAGGACGATGACTTTGCGAACGCCACGATTTATCCGATCTAACGCCATCTGCGCGAATGGCTAAAAGATAATTCCACTAGGCTCTGATATCTCGGGTCGGTAATTATGAATTTATCGTTTAACCAGAATTGTCGGGATTTATACATTTTAACAAATCGCGGCGCAGGTATTACAAAAGTCAGCACGACTATCGGTTCTTGAAAACTTATTCGAGACTTCGATTAATTTTATCATGACTTTTTTTGATGAAGGAAAGAAAAGGAATTAGGAATCCTAGTATCATGACTGTACGTGCTATACACAAAGATATTCAATCGAAATGCAATTTTAGATAAAAAATGTTCTCTTCATTTTATTCACAGGTTTTTGCATACGTAACAATTCAGGTTGTTTTTCTAAGATTGTCCTCATAGAAATTAATTAAGGTGCAGCTAGCGAACTGACGTTTTTTTTGTAGCTTATTTGCTATTTTTATTACATTTCTTTATATGAAGGATTTAGAAAAACACCTGCTACAGATTACAATCACACATCGAATGAGATAAACCAACATTGTGCAATGCAAAGGCGATATAAGCTATCGACTGAAGAAATTAATCTTGCATATACATTGTGATGGTGATGACGTGTAATAACAATAAAAGGATCACTGCCCAGTTAGTTTGCTTGTCTAAGAGTAAAGATTTTAAAATGGCAGTGAATAGATAATTCTATTTCATCGATAGAGAGACTATTTACGATGCTGTACAGTATTTAACAACTAAGGAAAACAACAGAGATCCTACTGATCTCAGCAACTCGAATCATTCGGCTTGTCTGTTGATTGCAGTGCAAAAGTAAAACTGTATAAACAGAATAATGAACAGTATGGTAAAATTGATATGTCTATTAGATTTATGTATATCAACCAGAAGAAGATGCGTGCAAAGGACACGTTAGTTGATGCAGCCTCGACGAATGTTTAAGTTGCTCTATACTAAGTTCTTTGCCTTCGATTTTCTTTTTTGTACAATATCATTCAGAAAGGAACGACTTTTTTTGTAATCTAATGGCCATTCTTGTTTGATAAACGTAAAATCGTCGTTTATGGAGCGTAATCTAATATTACGTTTCAATGTTTATGATAAAATAGTCTTGGAAATTGGCTTCTTGGTCACGAGAATGAATGATTTTTTTGAACGCATAAAGGCAGATGCAAATGAATTACGATGACGTGAAATCAAAGAGAGGCATATCCAAAGGAGCCAATGGAGGAAGTGATGCGAGATTTAAAGAATGTGGATCCTCTGGACATGACTCTTCATTGGGACTTATAGATACAGCCCTTAGTTTTTCATTTAAATGACGTACTTCTTGCTCCTTGGACTCCAACTGAATTAGCAGACGCTCTACTAGAGAACGTAGCTGACAATTGACAGATCGGAGCTCCTCTATTATAGTACCAGAATCCTTGGGATGCTTGAAGTACTGTTCATTAGTTTCCGGTAGCGACATTAAACCAAGAAGAAGACTATCCTGTTCTTCGATGGTTCTGTAAATGGCATGTCGTAGGGAACCCTCGAACTTCTCAGGAACAGGCTCATCCGAGCTGATTTTCTCTGACTGTTTCGGTATTTGTTTACCCAGCAGATCTCGTTGCTGAATCTCCAGGTTTGCTTTATATTCCTCATATTGTACTTGCTTCATTCTGTGATCAAAATAACTACTATGAATGAGAGAATTAAATTTTTCTGAACGAACACATACCTAACTACTGCAGCCTGTCTCTCGTGATAATCCCTCTGAAGAATCAACGATTCTCTAGTAATTAACGAGCAAAGGGAATTCACTAAAGAAGCAGAGCCTGGACTAGACGTGCTAGAAGTACGAAGATCCACCAGATTGTTTTCTATCTGTGCCCGAACTTCCTCAAGAAGATTGGCTACCTTCTCATGACACTGAGCAGCCTCTTCGAACCTTCTTTCTTTCAAAAGTGCTTCAGCTCGTCTCTGCCTCTCGTGTGCCTGCAGACAAAAACAAAATCACCTTGCATGAATCTCCTTAAAAAATGGTCAATTCTCACAGTACAAGTAAATGACAGTAAACGAAACAGCTGCCAGTAAAATTCCAATGATTTTTAAACGATGCAATGGCGTATAAACCAGTGGACCCGAATACATTTAGAATATTTACCAATGGATACGTAAATAGAGAGTCTGCGCCCGAATGCCACCCTGATACAGTTGTCAAAAATCCAATCCTCAAACGTTTCGAGTTACCGTAAAGTACAAAGGTCACAGGGGCTTATAATAACAACGCACGGGATACCTTTCAAGAGCGAAAAAAGAATCGCCACTCACCACGTTCAAGGCAGAGGTCTCCATAACGGATCAGCTGATCGGGCAGCGAATCAAAAACAGTGAGGTACACATGCCGCCAGAATTTTTGGTGGGAACTTCAATGGAACAAGACAAAACGTACCATTGGATGAAACGGAATAAGTTTTACAAGAAGAACGTAAGATGGCGCCATCATACGTTGCCAGCCAAAGTGCATAAGACTCCACTGCTGCTGTTTAAATTAAATATTGAATGAAGGAATAAGGACCGATGTCACAGTAGCCCGAGTAGCCTCCAGCTATGCTAATGCAATCCTCACGTAAGACCTTGTGCGTCTCTTGATGTAAAAATATGAATTTCCCGCGATATCGAGTCTCTAGTCTCCCATTGAGAATTCCGCTTCGCTCCATTCATTTCCCGCAGCGATGTACTTTGCGTAGGATTAATTGTAGTCGACGCTCACTGCTCACATCAGAGCCCGTTGAGCAAAGCAACTTTCTCGCCCAGCCAAGAGCATGAATGAAATTGTGAATACTGAATGAATGAGCGACTGGATATATCCTCAGGAGTTTTCAATACATGGAAGATTAACTTCTGTGAATTTGTTAGAAAGATTCAGCCAAATTTTTGGAATTAAGTTTCTTGGAGAGTATCTAGATTCGTTGGGTAAGTAAATAGTTGAGGAAGAGTTCATTCGAATTGTAGATAAGAAGACAAAGGAACTGGAGGATCTTCCTTACTCGCTTCCTCCTATGTTTCTTTAATGGCGGATCTACAAGGATTAGAGAGATCATTTTTTATTCTTTATTTCGGTACGAGTCTTTGATAGAGTATTTAAGCGTGCCTGGAGTAGATGTTGTGGCTATTTTATTGATCCTGGGAAACAGCGTGCTTGTTTCGGCTCAGGAATGTTTACAAGTCGATCCCAGGAAGATCAGCTGTACCCGTTTATTTGGCGGACTAGAAATTGTTTCCGTAGCGAATGTGACAGTCCGGGAAGAGAATTGTAACGCGATGCAAAATAAGAATGAGTTTAAGAAAATGCCTAATGTACGATAATGAATTCGAGGCTATTATTCTAGGAGGTTAAAGGTTGTAGGTTTTTATTTATCCAGGTGAACATGCCACGTGCAAAATGTTCCAAGACCTACGTTCTCTTCATGCTGCATCTAGACATACCTGGTTATCAATCTGGAAGCTTTTATAATCATCTAATACTCAGCAAGATTCCTGGAGATGAGCTGCAGGAGGGGCTTCTGAAGAACTTGACGACGACTCTATGTTATCGTGGACCGGAACCACCCTGGACCTCAGGGATTCATCGTTACATGTTTCTGGTGTACGAATAACAAAGCCCAAACGTCAGCCTCAAAGTGGTGCCTGAGGATCGTCGCGGTAACTGGTCCCTCACTAGCTACATATCCAGCCAGGAGACAAAGTTATATGGACCAGTGGCTGGCACACAATTCCGCACCAAGGCGTGAACTTCATCAGTCTTTCAAGCAATACAAAATTTGAGTAACAGAGAATTGTTGCCCGTATAATGGATAAAGCCTGTACAAAGTCAGGGAGCATGATATTCGTCGTCCTGTCACTCGATCCGGTAGAACGCCTCTCTATTAACGATATTACGGTATTAAATAGAGGGCTGACATTCCTCGTTTCACGGGAACATCTTCCTCTGGAGTGGAGCAGACAGTAGAATGAAGGAGAAAAGAAATATTTGAAGAGATTGAATAATTTCTGTTCCTCCTGAGGAATCCTCTCTCTTAGTTGCGTGAGCTCTCATGAATGGACCTCAGTGGACCAGGCGAGGTAGAGCCGAGTATGAATGAAATAGTAAATATAATTGACAGAAGGGCAGCGTGGGCAGCGAGTCAGGCATTCAGTCAGAGTGAACAGGCAAGCAGGAGGCAAAGGGGCTAGCAGTCAGTCAGTCAGTTAGGCAGTCAGGCAGGCAGAACAGGCAGAACGAGAAGGCGAGAACGGCGTGCGCCGCGTAGGATCGAGGTCATCACCTTTCTATATCCAAACGAGCCTGCTTTCGCCCTTCCAGGTTCCAGCCTCTCTTTTACTGGAACGAGTATGTGATTTTGGAACGGGACACTGTGAAGGCTCGTAGTACCTCCTAGGAGAGGAGGCATCGTGGAAGGTAGTAGGGCCGGTCCAGCTCTCTCGTAGAGGTGGAGACGATTTCCGGTCGCCCACGCGTCAACCTGGTCATAGGGAATTGTGAAAATCTTTGATTCAGAAGTCAAGTGCCCCTGGCGCAACACGCTAGCAGCCGCCTCCGCATTAACCTTGGATTCCTTCAAAGAAGGTAATGCACCTCGAGGACTCATTAAACTCTGCCACTCGACAGGCAACATTGACAATACCGATCTGATACCGATCTTTCGATGTTTATGTGTATCGTAAGTTGGCCCTGACAGCAGCCCTTGTACCAGCTCTTCATAGTGGAGAACGATACCCGAATTGAAGATCGAGGTCAACCTCGCTCGGAAGGGTCTAGTACAACTTTTCCTCCTCTACGCCCTCCTCCCTGAAGACTGAAACTGGCCCGCTGCCGAAGAACGCATCTTTCCCCATGATGGTAGGGCATCCGAATGTGGGAGGGATAGTTTCCGGTCGCCCACGCGCGACAACCATTCCGCTCCAGGCTGCAGGGACAACACGGAGTTGTGAAAATGTCGTTCAATCACTAGTCAAGTGCTGCCAGCCGCTCCTCCTCTGGCGCAATATCGCTCGCGGCAGCCCCGCAAGATAATATCGATAAAAATACTAATTACGGTAGCTCCCTATTAGCTGACGACCCTCCCTGCCGCCACTTCCAGAAGACTAGGAAGACCCGGGAGTTTCGCGCGACATTGAGCCGAGGCTAAACATCCTTTCCATCCACCTCCCTTCCGTAATTCTACCTTAATCCTTCCGCAAGTGACCGAAGCGCCGGCCCGGAACTTTCATAAGATTTTCGGGAACTTCTGCCAAGGACAGGAAGTCCTTGCGGATGAATAAGCATGGACCCAACCCGATCGTAGAAAGAGTTGGAACTTTTCTTAAGATCTCGATGGGCAGAGAACCGCACGGTGGTCAACGTCACGTGAATTGGTTCTTGAAGAAGGTGAGGAGTGTATGGACGGAGGGTACGGAGGGATGAAGAAGATGAGAGAAGTACAAGGGAGAGGAGCGGGCACAGTAAGGCGAAGAGGGAGAAAAAGAGGTAAATAAAGATCGAGTCGACTCCCACGCCCGTGACTATTGTTATTATATCCCATAGGGTATTGTTCCCATGGGAAAAGTGGACAGGGCCGGTCTACCACCTAGGCGCGAGAGTGCCGAGTGCATACATGGAGCAAAGAGCAGCTACAGTAAGTCCAAGAGTGGAGGATGTGTGTGACCGTTCACGTAGGTGCACCAGAGAGATATGGTCGTCTCGCGAGGTGCGCGAGAAGACGTAGAAAGGGACACGCGTGTTGAACGCACGCACGCACGTATGCACGCACGAGCAGGGGCCGCGTGGATTTAAGATATTGTGGGGGGCGTTCACCTCGCATCTCGGCCCTCCGCGTCCAGCAGCGCGGAGGATCGCGCTGGTATTGATGCTCAGCATCTTGGTGCTGGTCCTGTTGCTGGTGTCGGTGTCACGCGCACGAGACTCTACGTAGAGAAGGTGAGCGCGAAGGCCCGCTTGGACGTTGGTGTGTCTGCTGCTTGGTGGATGCTTGAGGAACAGGGTGCGGCCCAACCCACCTCGCTTGAGTTACCTACCCATATTACTGTCTAGGTAGGTATATATCCAGGCGCGAGCCGCGCGGCCAGGGTACTATGCCATATTTGCATCCATGATCCAGGACACGTGTGTACCGGCGCGCATATCTCTCCTTTTTTTTTTCATCCTCTTTTTCTTCTTCTTCTTTCTCTTCTTCTTTTTCCTTCCTCGCTTCCCTTCGTCTCTGTTGTACCTCTACTATCTGCCGTGATATTTCTCTCGCTCGGACGGACGGAGAAGGCACTCCATGGAGTATCAGAGTAGGTGGGTTCGGGCGTGTACGTGGAGGACGCCGCTGCACGGGCACGGGGATGCGTCGCGTGCTTTCGTCTGGCTTTGCCATCGGGTGGGCTCCTGCGGAGGGAATAAATCCTTAGTCGATACCCGGGGACACAGTGCACGCCCTCTCTACGCGCCACTTCTCCTTCGTACTTACTAAGGGAACCTGCATCTCTCTATCTCTCTCGCTCCTCTGTCTTAGTAAGTCCTGAGGATTCTTGATCCTTTGGCATTAGGACGAGTCTCCCTCGATCTCTCGATCTTGCTGGCTCGTTTAACTCGGTTGGACGGGTGCGCACACGCGAGACCGTTACCGTTCGAAGGTGATCGAAGGCCCCACGAGAGATCGAATTAACCGGGAGAGGACGAGCTACCGTGGAATTTTTAATGGAAACTGCCGGGGCCCGTGCCACCGTGGGGCCCCGGCTCCCGGGTCTTGGGCCTCACGTTCTTCAGCCTTCGCGCTTATGTTATAGCTCGTGCCCCGCTAGGCGGGACCGGATGGAGCGACTCGGTCCGCAATTAATTGCCGCAATAACTGCGACGGCAAGTCTTAATTTCGTCGGTGAAACGTGAGTCCTGCACTCTCTACTCCAGGAAGAGGTATCCTCGTCATCTCGACTCCTTCTTCGTCAGGTTGGTAGGAAAAGAACGACAGGTCTTCTAGCGTCAACCTGGCACTTGGTAAAGTTTTCAAGGTTATCATCGCGACTACCATAATCCGCCTCGTAGATCAGTATCGCGATAGTCTTGCGACATCAGGCGTCGAGTGTCGAACGTCTGCCGAAGACTTTCACCGCGGCGTCGGTTCATTCATAAATTGGTTATTGCCGGCTGACTATGTTTGGCCACGACCAGCGCCGAGACGCTCCTGTCCTGTCTAACGGCAGGTCAACAGACTCCTCGTCGTCATCCACGTGGTCCTTGTTCCTCCCAACGGAGGCGCCCCTGAACTCTTCTCGAACTCAGACCCACGGCTACGTCCCATTTCGAATCTTCTTCAAAGACCACGGACGGAGGACCTGAAGATTGGCGAATACGCAGCGGGATAAAAAGGAACGAGGATCCCAGTACAGGCTGTCCGTTGCAGCATCCTTCGAAGACGCAGGATATCCTGCAAGGGCGCGTCGCGTCGCTTCGGCCCGTAGTCGACTCGATGTCGAGATGGAAAGAAGGAAGAAAAGAGGTGTGGCAGGCCTCTCGCATTGTCCGCCCGTATAGCGTTAGCTCGCCCCGAGAGACTGGTCCACGCAGCATCCGAATCTATCTACATACAGCATACCATACATACATTAAACGCGCGTACGGACACCCTGCTTCTACTACGTGTGTACCCTATGTGTATGTATGCAAGTGGTTGGCGCGCGCGGGCGCACGCTTATGTAGCGAACCGACCGACCAGCCGAAGAACCGAGCGACCGGCCGACCGGCCGACTACGACGACCAACACACTCCTGAGAGAGCCAGAGACTCGAGAAGCAAGAATCGAGAGCCGACCGGTATTCAAAGTCAGAGAGGGAGCGCTGAGGGAGAGAGGTGGAGAGAGGACCGGTAGAGGGAGTAGGCACGAGCCTAACTGCAACCAGCATCCCACGCGCCTGGACCAGCGTTTAGTCTATCTCTCTCTCACTCGCACTCAATACTTACACTCCCTTTGCCCGTCCGCCCGAGCATTAGGTGTATACTTCTTAACCTCTCCCTTTTCTCTCTTTCTCTCCCGGTCCTCCCTTTGTATCTCTGGCCCCCTTGACTTAGGAGGAACACGACTTGGTCCACCGCCCCCCTTCCTCTCCATGTCCCTCTTATTCTCTTTGGTCGACTCTCTTGTTATCCTCCCTCGCTCCTTCTACGGTACCTACTTCTCTTACTCTCCTTCCTTCTCCCCCTCGAATATGCCTGGAAAGTCGAAAATTTAACGTAACCCGTTCGCCGTGCCATTCATAAGTTGCATCATATCCGGTCCCGTACGACGTTCCTACGGTGTACAGGTACCTACGTGCGCGCGCTACGTTGCACTCTGGACAGATAGAAAGACAGATAGGTCGCTCGGGAGAAAGAGAAAAAAGAAGAGGAGGAAGAAGATGGTGAAAAAGAGAGGAGAAAATGAAAAAAGAAAAGAAGGCAGGGAATAAAAAAGAGAAAAGAATAACAGAGGCGTTGGGCCCAAGGAGATTTGAACTGGGATCGTTGTCGGTCCGTTCATTCGATCCTCCTCGGCGCGTGCGCGACGCGTATCAAATTCTAATTACATGCCTCGTTACGGACGACAGATTTCGCGATCGGGTTTTCAGAGAGAACACCGATAATGGAGATCAGAATAGTTATTGCTTGACTGTAGCACGTGAGTATAGCCGAGTAGCAACGTGAATATAGTCACAAAGTGGGTATACGCAAGTAGGTGAGTACGTGATCGTAGTGGTTCCGTGAGATGTTCAGAGAGTCTGGACGTCGGGAGCAGAAGTCTATCCGATCAAGACGTCTCAGGCGTTTTCTCTCTCTCTCTCTCTCTCTCTCTCTCTCTCTCTCTCACTCAAAAAAAAGTAACGAGTCAGAGACGTCGGGATGAGAGAGGCGATAAAGAGGAGATGACGACGAGGACGTAATGGCCAGAACGAAATCGAATTAAGCCACGAGAGCAGGAGTAGCCGTGGCTCTTATTCTACCGGAAACAATCCGTCCGTCTCGCTGCCACAGGAACCTGCTCCTCCTGCTCCTCCTGCTCCTCCTGATGATCCATACTAAAATCGAGGCTCTGACAACAAATGGCTAAGCAAACGACCCTGCTGCACCATAGCCCTCCGTCAACCTCAGTAGCATCGTCCGTCTAACATTCGCATGCACTTCAGTGAGTCATCCTTCTTTTTTTCCCTTCCTTCTTCATTCCTCCTATTGCATTCTCCTTCACTCCTCTTTGTCCCCTTGATCGCATACTCGTTCACTGACTCGTTCTCGATTCCCTCTCTGCTAGGATCGTTAAGCCTTTTTCCCAAGACTCTCACTCGGGTACGGAATATCAATTAATCGCAAGACGTGTGAAAACTATTCTCGGTCGGTCTTCTCTGTGCTTCCTGTCAAGGGGAAGCCATGGCCAATAAAGCTGCACGTGCTCAAGATGGATAGATCCGACGACGAGGAAGCCAACGCTGCGTCCACGTCTTCATTGCCTTTTCATTCGACTTCCCAGGATGCGTCCATGTTGACTGGTCACCCAGGAAGCTTCCAAGGAGAACGATAGCGGTGAAGTGGTCGCGGTGAAGTGGTCGCGATGAAGTGGTCGCGATGAAGTTGCCCGATGATTGCATCGAGGAATAGCACCGGAAGCCCGATTGCCTCCCGGCATCGAGGCGAACGAATCGATGAACGAAGCGGTATCATTAGCGTGCATAATTAAACGGAACTTCTAATGGAGCAATGCGCACTGCTATAGGCTGCCCGTAGTCCGTGGTCCCGCAAGATAGAAGGCGGTTTAGTAGGATTCCAGTGAGGTCTTGGCCTGATGGAGATACGCGTTATGCATCCCGCGAAGTAGATTAAAGTAAAAGCATCTTTAACTTCCCTGTCCTGAGGATCTAGAGGCAGACCAAGCATGGCTATGTTACATGGCAAGATGACTATTGCGTATCGATGGCTCATCCACGAGGTAGAATATATTAAAAGAATTTTACAAGGATTTCCGAGTATGGCGAAGATTTGGGCGCCCGGTGGGACACCTCAGGCCCTCTTTGTTTATCGTTGAGAGGAGAAGCGCGGCGCCTGGATGAGATAATAGGCGGCGGAATGGAGGAGACCGATATTCGCGTCTGATCGTTCCTCCATGAGAATCGACGAAAAGAGGTAGGAGGTGGAGGATTACACTGGTGATCCTTAGGCGAGGGGATCAGCGGGAAAGGAAGGTAGCCAATACTAGAATAGGTAGGTATGGCTGTGGTAAGACATTGGCGAGTTAGACCGTGGCCAGGGTAGTCAGACTCTGGAGAACATTGGAGAACGAGGAACCAGCCAGGGCTGGGCCTGGCGTTTCCTTGAGTTACCACCCATGTCTCCCCACTCGAGAAGATCAACACCACGGAAGTCCAAATAAGGGTAAATGCAAGGCGAATTAGCCTCCCTCCTATTCGCGACTCTGCGAAAGATCGACGAAAATCGGCGCTAAGAGTCTGCGCTTACGACGTTCGCGATCACTCGCGATCGCTGACGAGTCACTCGGTGGGAGGAGTCGGATAGCGATTTTAATGGCGGATTTTTGCAACTCGCCAATCGGCAATGGCCTCGTCCCTGTCCCGTAGAGGCCACTCTCGATCCGCTGCCGCGTAACGCGGTGATCTACTCCCTGTGATCCACCACCGATACGAGTTCCTCTTGTTCGCGGGATTTCATTTGCGGAGAGACCGCGGGACCCACGTATAACCGCAGCTTCTCGTAGCCAGAACGCGCGGCCAGCGCGTGGGACAACTCATGTCGCGTGCCCATTCTCTCCTCTCCTCTCCTCTCCTCTCCTCACCCAGGCTCTACTCTACTATCCTCTATACTCCGGTAGAGCCTGTACACTCTTCTCCCATCCTCGGAGCGTTCTTTGGCTTCGCCATCAGCGACTCTCACTGTGCGGCTCCTCTCTCTCTCTCTCTCTCTCCTATACTCTCCCGACAGCATCTTCTCTCTCTGCATCTTAACGTGTTTCTCTTCACCATACTTCTCCGTCTATACTCTTTCTCTATTCTAATCTACAGTACCCCGACTGTCATCGTTCACTCAGGCTCCCCGTGAGAACTCGTTCGATTTCCATCGGGTGCGTCGCGCGGACACCGTTAGCGTCGCGACGCATCCGCTTCAATTGCTTCTAATGTTCCAGAGCCACTCAACTAGCCAATAAAAGGGAGGAACGAATCGACTTAAGAAACTTGGAGTCTGCGTTAGCATTGTAATCGGACTATCTATACGTATACATGGATCATCCAGTACGTACTTCTAGACCTAGCATTATCTTGAGTAACACTCGGTACTATCTGGTCCTCTCTCACTGAGCACCAAGGATGCTAATATACCTCAGCAGGAAGTCCACGCGAGCAGAGTGTCCCCGTTGAGAGTCTCTGGGAAGTAAAGTCTCCCGGGTCCACGTACTTCGTAATATCACGCACATCATCGTCGGGACGATGTGTCGCAGCTGGGTGTGCGCGTCGTTGTATGCTCGGGTCTTCCTATATATGTTCAGGATGAGGAGGGCGAATGGGGTACGGGGTACGACGGACACAGGGCACACGCCACACGCCATCATAATGGAATAATGAGGCAAAGACGATAGCAATCGTGTAGGTTCCTTTCCATGCAAGTGTCTCGCTGGCGGACACGAGTGTGCGCACGCGCACAAGCCTTCTTGACGCGCGCGCGAACCAAGAAAACGTATAGCTAATGTAAGCACGCATAGCAGCGACCGTAGCAACGTGTAGCAACGTTGAAACTCAGGAACGCCGGGGCCGCGTAAGTTGGAGCGAATTGAGCAAATCAAAGCCACATCCGATGAGGTCAGCTTGGCTTGGTTCTTCAGGAGCCGCTCCTACGAGTCACGGAAGACGCATCCTTGCTTCTAGTATAGTTTGAATTTCTATGGAAGCGGCGGTTGGGTTGGCGATCGATTAACATTTCGACTAGTCGCAATCTCTATGGGGAAGAGAACGAAGGCGAAGTCGAGGACGACGAGAAGCCGTGGCACGTGACCCCGAGGACCGACAGAGTCAACTCGCTCAAGTAGTCGAGCCCTGCTCTTTGACCTCCAGCAATTTCGAATTATGTCTCCCCGGGAGTGAGTACCTACTCGCTTGGTCACTCGTTGCTTCTTCACTTTGGATTCTCGCGAGGTTTCTTATTGTAGTACCTAGATAAAGCATCTGGACGTCTATCACTGGCTGGACTTGGAGTTGAGTAACCGATGGCAACCCCTGCTTGTATTCTCTTCCGATTTCCGAAAGGCCGGTTCTGTAAGAGTGCGTGCGCTGGCGCGCGCGCGCCCATTGAAATCCGTGGCGATGCTCCGCGTGGAAGACAAATTACGGCTTTAAACCGACTCTCGAGACGAAGGGCCCCCCGGGTGTGGCGCAAGGAAGACGCAATGAGATAGACGAAGAGGGAGCGAAGAAGGAAAGCAGCAAAGCAGAAAAGGAGTGAGGAGGAGTGCCGATGAGAGGGAATGAGAGAGTGAGTGAGAGAGAGAGAGAGATCTGGAGGAGATTCAGAGTGGTCGGCAGTGGCCAGAGCGGCGTACGGGCTTAATCTGGCCGTGGCTATTACAATATTAATGTAATGCCACTAAAAAGGTGTGTTTGCTCGCGAGTCGGGAGGCGAGGCGGCGAGAAGCTGAGGTGGTTTAGCCCACGTAGGATAGTCTCGCCAGATATGGCGTGTGCCGACGCCGTCGTCGTCGTCGTTTGAGTCAATCGCCCCTATCCCTACTCCGACCCTACCCCAAGAGAGCGTCTCTCCTTCTGTCTTCCTTTCAGCCACGGCCAGCCGACCTCGTATCTTTATTCGGTCATGCCAAGACCGCGAGAGCCACTCCATTCCACTCTGGGGTGCTTTCGGTACTTCCATTGCCTATGCCAGTCCTTTAATCTCTTCGCCAGGTGAAGCCTTTCTCTATCGCGGGGCCATTGCCAAATTATGAGCAATCCTGGGTTCCGGATCCGCCCGAGAAACGGTACCGGGTATACACCCTCGTAAAGCTTCGTGATGAAAAATTCTGCGGGTTCAACGGTGGAGTTCAACGTCCTGTAGGACCACGAGCGAAGATCCATGCGCGTCTTACGATGAGAAAACAAAAGATGAGAAAAGGGCGTAAGGAGGGGAGGAGAGGCGAGACGTGGAGATTCCCTGGTCGCTCCGGTGACGGGGTGGCGTTGATGACGAGGGTGACGCCGTGGAGGATCGCAAGGTCGTAAGATACTCTCGGACCAGGACTCGCGCGCGATTCCACAAAAGTTCTCGAGCTTTCGGGAGAAGCAAAAAAGAGAGAACATGGGGAGGGAGAGAGAGAGAGAGAGATAAAGAGAGAGAGGACGCAGGGAGAGCCCACGAGGGAGGTAGGCACTGTACATAACCGGGTGCGAGAGAGACCGAGTGAGTCGTGTGGGGGTGCGCCCACGCCGGTGACGTCACCCGGCGAACGTTGGCTGTGTAATGGGTCCAAGAGGCTGTGTGCATACGTGTAAGCGGTTCTGTCGCGGGCGTGCGGGTCGGAGGGCTCGCGGGACGAGGAGGAAGAGCAGATCCGAACAAAGTGGGGTGAGGCAGAGGAGAGAGAGGAGTCTCTCTCTCGAGGGAGAGGAGTCGGAGGAGACGCGGAGAAGGAATGAATGGAGATTGCAGACCATGCGGGAGAGACGGATGACTCGAGTGAGGAGGCCAAGAAGGAGGAGGCTCTCTCGCATAGGTAACCACCGTCAACAGTATCGAGAGTAACCCCAGGGTGATGTCGACGACACGTGACGTTGGCAAATCTCTCGTCTCGCCGGGCCACAGCACACGAGCACGACGCTCCGAGGAGTTCTCGCGCTCGCCACTTTATTAGTCTAGCGCGGACCATCGCAAACCCTTGCCTGCCTGCCTGGTTGCCTGCCTGACTGTCTTGTCCGACTCGTTGGGCCCCGCGTTCTCGTGTCCTCGCTCGCCCGCGTCCACCCGTGGACCCATAGACCCGCTCGCCCGCCAAACAATACCATTCGCGCCTCTTCGAGTCCGACTCCTGTCGCTCCTTCGGCCGTGTATTCGTGTCCTCGCGCTTCAATCAGTGCCAATATCGCTCGCGTCCGCGTAAGTGCGACGTCCACTCCGCGTTCACCCCAGTGGTCCAAGTGAGAGCAGTTGCTCAGTTCCGGTTTCGTGCTTCTCGACTGGTTCTCCGGAAGGCCTGCTTTTCTCGACCCTCGTGGGTTAACGGAGAAAACGGCGCCACTTCTTCCCTGACGAGGGAGACTCGCGAGTGAATCGGTGAATCGTAGAGCAGTTGTACTGGAAGAAAAATAAGGAAAAGGAAAGAGTATCGATCGGGATCAGGATTAGGAGCAAAGAGTATTGGCGACGGGATGTCCCGTCGCCGCATCTAATATCGGTGTTTGTGTCATGTGCTATAGAATCTCGGTGCCATTTTCTCTGGATATCTTCAAGGGACAACGGAGCCAACCGCAGCTACGTCATCCCCAAGAGAATCGGCATCGGAGGCGGAATCGAAATTGGGATCGGCAGCTCTCCTCGAAGAAGGTAAAGCAAAAGGAAAGGGAAAAGCAGCAGCGAGGAAGGTCGAAGGGTGTCGATCCGAGTCCTACGACAAGTTGAAAAGATGCTGGCGCTCGCGATGCGACGCGAACACACGACTGGACGCAGCAATTACGATCCTGCGAATCCTTTAGCGGGCTTCGAGCATCTCCAGCAGAATCCGTTTTCCGGCGTCCAGCCTACGGAGGGACGCGTGCGCGAGGGAGCGACTGCACCTGATGGAGAGGGTGAACTCCAGGAGTTTGTGGACATTGCTCAAGTTCAACAGCTCTTGCAACAGCAGCAGCAGCAACAACAACAACAACAACAGCAACAGCAACAACAGCAGCAACAGCATCACCAGCAGCAGCAACAGCAACACCAACAGCACCAAGCATCACCCGGGCCCTCCGCGGCTTCCTGTATATGGGGTGCCGTCTATCCACCCCCTCCACCGACAATTGGCTACCCCCATCATCATCATCACCACCATCATCACCACCCGCCACCACCGACAGGTAAATCCTCTCGTAAACGACTCCCAAGATCTTAAGTCAACCCTTATCCTCCCCTGCATTTTTGATCTCTTACTACCACCCCCACCCCTTGCTTCTCTATTATCGTTTATTATTCTCTTGGTTTCTTGTCGTCTGTCTCTCTGCCCTTTCGTCTCTCGTTCCACGCACGACTATTCTCTAATCATTCGTCTATCTCTCGTCGCCCCACAATTCTCCCAGGATCGTTACACGCATGCCAATCGTTATCGATCATTCTTCCAATCTCGCAATCGACCGATCGAGAATCGAGGGTAGAATGCACTTTATAGTCAGGGAGGTTTGGTTATACCCGTGTGACTCTGGTATTCCATGGGTGTGTCTACGACTGGATGTCGTGCAGCGCAATCCTGCAGTCCTGCCGTTCCTGCCGTCGGACCCGCGTTCGGCCAAGCAACCAGCAATAACTCGACCAGGCCGGTTCCCTTGCCGATTGCAGTTGCTGCACTCAGAAATCCTTACCACCCAAAGACGGTACTTTATCGCGAATCCTCATTGGCTTCTCTTTATTATTCACCTTCGATCCCAGAGACTCTTTGAATTCTCCTGAGTCGAGATCCTTCTCCAAGAATCCCTGGACCAGTCCTCTCCGTATTCCGTGCAGGTGTGGGAATTGCGCATCCTGACTTTATGCAGAGTCTGTGTCTTATCGATCCTGGAAGAAGAAAAAAAAAACTCTAGAGTATCGAAGGAAGGCTCTTGCGACTGTACGAATGAAATTGGAGAACAGCTTCCGTCCGCTCCCTCCTGCTCCCCTTGATTTGCCCTCCCATTCCCTCTCTCTCTCTCTCTCTCTCTCTCTCTCTCTTTCTCTATCTATCTCCTTCTCTCTCCGCATCTCTCGACGCTCCAGCTAATCTTTCCCAATGTGGCGATCCATCCTCGCCACGTACTCCGGCCAATTACCGCCACTAAGAAAGACTCACTACTCAAACCATCTTATACTCGACCACGACAATCCACCTATCATAATTTCTTCTTGCCAACCTAAGAACATCGAACGACACAGATCCTAGACTAACCGGAAATAGTTAACTCGATCGTAAATGGCCAAGTATAACTACCCGACGGTCCTCTCCGTCTTCCGCCAATAATCGCTGCGCGAGTCATCGTGAAAAAACGCCGAGAAAAACAGAGCCCGGTACTCCTGACAAAACAGTATGAAACCTCGTGGACGATGTTTAAACTTCCACGAATTCGCAAACGTAATCGACCAATGATTACGATCGTGGAATTCGTCATCGTTGCCAAAATCGTCGACGTCGTCACGGGCGCCGCGCGACGTCATCGACGGACCGATATAACGCGTCTGGCGCATTACACGTAAATTCTAATGTCCCTCGCGTCGAGGTATAACATTGCGCAATCGCCTTCTCCAATATCAATTTCAATATTAAATCAGACGCAATACAGATACCAAAATACGCAAACAAACAGAAGTTTCAAAATTTCTTCTTCGTCAACAACTTCTATAACGATCTCTCTATATACGTTCTTCCATAAAGTTTGCCATTTCCAGCATACGAAAGGGATGCATTTCCGATCTGCTGCACTAACCTGTAGCTGCAATAATGGTGCACAGTTGCACACCGGAACGACGGTTATCGTCTATCAATGGCGACGTGGTCTACGTCAGCGTTTCCGATAAGCTTTTATACGCGCGACGCCTCTCAAGAGGTTTTGACGTCGAACGAAACGCCACGATTCAACGCGTCGATTCATTGCGTGCGTTTTTCCTCTCTCTTTTTCTCCCTCCTCCTCTCTCTCTCTCTCTTTCATTTCCTCTTACCGATACTTTCCTTCTCTCTTCTCACTTCTTTTCGTCATCAATTATCGGCAGGCATTTCCCATAGGTCACGTGTCGCGTGAACGGTCGCTACTATATATGCTCGCGCGATGAGAATAGGCACTGGGTGAGGGGCCGATAACGAGAGCATATGTAGATACGTACATATGTACGTGCATAGATAGACGGAAAGTAAAAAAAAAATCGATCGGATAAGACGGGCTGTTTAACGGGCGCGCGCGTTTTACGAGGCGCGTTTGTTTACTCGTTGAAACGTTCGCCGGCTTGTTTGCCGCGGGCACCGATGCGTGGAGGCCTCGTAGAGAACACTCTTGGTGAACACGACAACCGGACAACCTACCGTATTCACGAGAGTCAGGATGATCTTCAGGCGCTACCGTCGTGAAATCGGAGTCCGAGCAACGAACGTCGAGGATCGTTGAAATTCCAAACTCTCAAATCTGACGATGATAACTGTCCGAATATGCTGGGAATACAATGATCAATGTGAAGATCTATATACCTTGTTTAGATTGTCGATCGTTGCGCGCAAAGACGTCGGTTATTTTATTGTAAAATAAGTGAGAAAGTATAGGGTAGAGAAGACCAGTAGCCATAATGGCTGCAGGTAGGTAGACATTTAGGAAGGATGATTGGCCTCGGGCGATCGTGACTGCCTTTGATCCTTCCTTCTGGATCCTTGGTCACGCGCGATCGATCGGCATCAGGATGACTCTGACGAGTATCGGTATTGGGGTGTATCGACGGATGAAGATGATGATGACTCGTGGTAAAAGTCTATTGAAGGAAAGGTAGCCAGAAAGGCAGAATTGGATGAAAATTCAGCGACGCTATTCGTGAGTCATCGGTCATAGAGAGAATGACGAAGGGGTAGGGAGGGTGGGAGGGGGTAACTTTAGTAAGATGAGAGAGATAGGAATGATCTGCACGCGCTCGGAATCGCACACATAGTCATGTTGGTATTTGGGGATGCTGGGCTCAGGTGGTTGCGTGGCGTCTCGAAATAGACTCGCTCGCCCGCGCAAACCTAACGCGACTTGCGACGCGAATAGCACGCGCCCACCACCTCGATGTGGGGTAAATTTAGATTTTGTTATGCTACCTATAGACGCGAAGATTAAGCCGCTTGGTGGTTGTGTGGTCGTGATGCCGAAGAGGATGCTGGACGTCGATGCTTCCTGACGGGAGGACGATTCCGTGCTGGCGATGAGCAGAGCGCGTTGCAGAGGCGCGTGGCAGGCTGGCTGGCTGGATGGGTGGCTGGCTGATGTACGATGCGGTGCGTGAGTGCGTGCGCGCGGTCTGCGCTTTGCTATGCTAGGAGGCATGGCGCGGGAGCCCAAATAGGGCATCAGGTGGTTGCGTAGTCAAACAAACCCTCGCTCCCTCTACGTCTGTTTCTCTGATAGAGAGGAGCGTGTCTGCGTTGGTGCGTGGGCCGAGAGGTGCGTGCGATCGAACGGCACGCGCGTCCTCGTCATCGTTATACTGCCATTCGCCTGCTGGTCTCCCTCTCGAGACTGCTCGAGAGTCAATCAGTGGCAAATGCGCCATTCATGGAGATGCACGCACTCTCGCTCCGACTGCTTGCGGCTTCTGGATTAGAGTCACGGAGGATGGGGGACTGTGGCTGTCTCTGGCTATTAACTACGTGCCAATTGCGCTGCGTGAAATAGCAGTGAAAGTCACGAGGAATGCAGGAGCGTTTTTAAGAGGGAGGTTTTGGATGTAGTTAGCACAGTGGCTGCACGTGTCATAGCGATTGGGTTAGGGTAGTTCAGGGTAGCTCAGGGTAGTTCAGGGTAAAGTGGCAGGGTGTCGAAAACCAGGTGGATACCTAACTAGATTGGTAGTGACGATGAGAAGACTGTTAATTCGAGTTGGGTTTTGTTTTTACGTACGAACGTGCTGAAAGGTGGCGGCGCATGGGAACGTGCGTTACGCAGGGCGTATCAGCTACTTGATTGCGAGGGAAGAGTGAGAGAGCGAGTAGTTGGTGCGTGGCCACGCAGGAGGAGGATAGAAACGGTCACGTAGATATCTCGATGTGGTGTGGGATCGGGCGCGCGCCGCGGCTCTACGTCACAGCTTTCTACGTCACTGGAGAACCGCGCGCGCGGCCGAGAGCCCGAAAGCCCGAGGAGATGCCGAAGAGGGGCTCGGGGAACTGCGTTCGGGTGGCTGGCTGGCTGTTGCTCTCGTGGAGGGGATCTCCCTCGGCTCTCGGTGGGGATGAACGGCGACGCCGACGACGACGACGACGGCGGCGGCGGCGGCGGACGAGAGCAAGGCAGGCTGGCAGGCTAGCAGGCGGGCAGCCATACATACAACATACATAGACAGGGACTGAGAGCGGGGATTGGCTGGCGGTCGCTCGGCGCTTCCAAATATGGGACAGTCTCCGTGGTCCATTCATAAAACTACGGGGCGCGCCGCGGCTCGGCTCAGTTCGTGCGCGACCCCCACGCATCGCGCGTCCTTTACATCCTGTATCCTCGACGGCACACGAGCGCGCATACATTCTCCTCCTCTCTTGCTCTCCCTCTCATTGTGTGACTCTCTCTCTCTCTCTTTCTCTCTCTCACACTCACTCCTTCGGTGACTCTGTCACACGCGCGCGAACAGCCGAGGAGCCGCATCGCCTATGCGGTCTTTCTTTTTGCCCGGTTATTAAGGCGGGACACCCACGCGCCCGCTACGGACACTCGACATACACGAGAGAGATAGACGGACAAGGGAAATCTGAAAGAAAGAGTGAAGCCAACGCAAACGGGCAGCTTTATCGTCTGCTTCTGCCATCTATTCGTCCGTCCGCCCGTCCGTCGTTCGCACGTTTATTCGTTCGTTCGTTCGGTCGGTCGGTCGGTCGGTCGTCCAGGTCGGTCGCGCCAGACGACCGCTCGTGTCAACTGTGTGCACCTATAAGCGTCGCGTCGCTCTAACTTCTGGCGAACCCGCGTCCCGAGGACCTCGACGAATTCTCTCACCAGGAGACTATATCCCAGCGGTGCCGTTGCCACGAGGACGCTCTGTCCCGGCCCGTGAGTGGAAGTTAACGTGCGACGTGCGAGCCTTCTTCAGGAGTGTGCTTTACTAACCCAGTGGCAAGGCGAATTCGTGATCCTCATGATCATCCCGAAAGAGAGCGATACGGGCAGAGAGAGATACTAGGAAGAAGTAGCGTAGAAGAGAAGGAAGTAAGGAGAGAGGGACCGAGACTGAGCGAAGGAGAGAGAAGGGTTGAGAAATAATCGGCGGACAAGACGAGGACGAGACTTAAAGTATTTTCGGGGTGCTCGCTGCCAGGACGATTATAATAATTGCGTTGAACGATACGACCACAGGCGAGGAAACGTGCGCGGCCGAGGACGCTCCAGGAGACCCGCTCCAGAGGATGACGATGGACGGGATGGAAGTGGTGGGCTCGCAGCCACACGCGGCCGCCACCAGCCCCTTCCTGCTGTCATCGCCACCACTCGGCCACCACCATCACCATCATCATCATCATCACGCGACCTTCAACCTTCAAACGGTCCAGCTCAGTTTCGACGCCTGCCTCACCTACGCATCCGCGTCATCCGGTGGTGCTGCATCCCCAGCCGCGACGACATCCTCAACGTCTACGGGGTCAAACAAACCCGTGCCCTCGCTCTCTCTCGTCTCGTGCGCTCCGCTGCATTCTCAGCATCAGCAGGCGTCCACCGCAGACTCTCCCAATCATCATCATCATCATCATCAATCTAGACACCACCAGCACCATCATCATCATCGACTCGACGAGCATCATCGGCATGCCGAGACGCCCTCGTCACCTGGTGATCCCACCAACAATTCCTCCACCGTCGTCGCCTGTACCGATATCAACGGTCATCAGGAACACGACGACGACAAGGACTGCTCGAGGAATTGTCACGAGGACCTTCAGGATGTCTGCGAGAAGGATAAACCTGGTGACCTCAACACCCCCGTCACCACCAGCAGCGACCTACCCTCTTTCTTCGGGCCCTCGGCTCTCGTCGAACCGCCACCGATCTCAGGTACCTATCTCCTCCACTCTCTAGACAAACTCCTATTGTTGTCCTGCTCTTCAGCTCGATGTAACACTACCGAACACTAGCGTCACTGTCGTCGGTGCGACGACCTGGATCACGTCATCGTATCGACGGTTGTATCGTATTGGCCGGCGTTGGCGGCACCCTCGAAATCGGTGGATTCGCGCCATCAGGCCGGTACCGCTTCTCGGAACGCGCACGAGGTTCCGTTGACGTATATCTCGTTCGCGAAAAGGCTAATATCGGAGCTCCTGCTTCACGCCGATCAATACTCGGCGACCCCGACATTCAGAAGCCCTCCTCCTCCTCCTCCTCCTCCTCATCCTCCTCTTGCTCCCACGAACCCCCTCGACCACCTCAACCACCACCTCCTCGACCTCCTCCCACCGTTCTGCAGTTCATTCATGCTTCAAGCCACCCCTGACGTCTCTTGCCCCAGGCGAAGCTACCTACGATACCCCGTCGCTTCCAACCCACGTTCATGACTTCCATCCCGCTTTTCCTGTGAAACAAACGAGCGCGCGCTATCGCTATCGCAGCTTTAATCGTGGCAGGTTCACGCTCTGATTTTAACAGATTGTAGGGATGCTGTGGCCAAGTTTGTACAGTTAAGACGAACTGTTATCTCATTCCTTAGGCCCTTTGGAGTTCATTGAGGGGGATCTCGCGAATTCTCTTGGAATACTTGTTGACCGGTGTATACGTAGTAAAGCGAGAAGATTTTATTTAGGTTCTCCCAATTTCTATCTCGCTCTCTTTCTCTCTCGTTTTCTCTCTTTCTATGACTTTAATCGTTTACATGGGAAGGAAGTAGAGACGGCAGGATGCAGAGGACAGATAGCTTAGCCGGCCGGCACGGGGCGTGCATTTGTTCTCGCGATAAAGACACCCTCCCATTATCGTGAAGCTTCCTGTTGCGCTTTCGCGCTCAAACTCCCTGCTCGACGACGTTGACGATGTTGACGACGTTGACGATGATGCTCAAGCAGGTCGATTTTCATCTTGTGTTGCAGGCAGTCTTGCGGGCGAAGATCTCTCGCTTGAGGAGGCAGCCGCTGAGGAGGATGAGAGTGGAGCCTCAGCCTCTAACAGGGATCATCATCATCATCATCAACAGCAGCAGCAACATCAAGACGGCCAGGATGGCTCGAACGCTCCTACGTCAGGTAGCCCTCCCCGGCATCATACCCAGGAACAAGAGGATCGGTGCAACGTACTGCAGGGTGGAGTGATCCTCTATTCCGCACCTCATTCCGCATCCTCCGTATCGTCCTCCGCACCAGCGACCAGCGTCAATATATGTAACGTACCGACGCTCACCTACAGAGGCGTCTTCACGACGACCTGTACCCAGTCCTCGCCTCTGAATAGCCTTCAGTCCCAACAGCAGTCCAGTAGCCAGGAGCTCTGGAGTTCGCTACCCTCGCCGACCCTGACCTTACCAGGACAACCCTTCCTACACCCTTCGCTGCACTCGGCGCCCTACGGCGGCGAGACAGTAGAACTTCTCCAGGTCGAATCGAAACCGCCTCCACCCCCGCCTGGCTACCACGATACCCCTTCATCGACCCCCACCACTTGGTTGACCGCGCACGAGGAAACCTATGACCCCGGTCTCCTCACTCATCACCATCCTCATCATCACCACCAGGAGACTACCCTCAAGCAGGAGCCAACCGCGACGACCGGATACACGACAAACGTTCAACAGCAGCAGCAACAGCAACAACCTCAGCAGCAGCAACCTCAACAGCAACCTACCCCCAGTGGCGCACCGGGAGTTCAGCTCGCCGAATACAATCCCAGCACCTCGAAAGGCCACGAGATTCTCTCTCAGGTCTACCAACAGTCAGCTCTCCCACTGAGACTGGTACCAGTCAAGCCACGAAAGTATCCTAACCGTCCCAGCAAGACTCCAGTTCACGAGCGACCTTACGCCTGCCCCGTAGATGGCTGCGATAGGCGCTTCTCAAGAAGCGACGAACTCACGCGACACATCCGCATCCACACCGGTCAGAAACCGTTCCAGTGTCGCATCTGCATGCGCTCCTTCTCCAGGAGCGATCACCTGACGACCCACGTGCGTACCCACACTGGCGAAAAACCCTTCTGCTGCGACCAGTGCGGCCGGAAGTTCGCAAGGAGCGACGAGAAGAAGCGACACGCTAAAGTCCACCTCAAGCAAAGGTTAAAGCGCGAAGCTACCGGAGCCCATTCGAATCCTCGTTCGAATCATCCCCAGAGTCATGCGGCATCACCGTGCAATCAATAGAACGACCGAGACGGGTCAGCATCATCCTGATCATCTTTAACATCGTCAGGATCATCCTCCCCGACGCTGATAGGACGACGGAGACCTTCCGACGGAGAACGAACCGTCACCGACTGATTCGTCATCGATCGTCGTCGTCGGCGGCGGTAAAATCGGCCAATACCACGCCCGTCAATCCAGGATGGACGATGGCGTCGCGATCGCGACTAAACCCTCCCCCCCTTCGACGCAGCCACCCCCTCCTACCCTACATAGGGCATCACTACTCACTGGCTCGCACTATAGGAGAACCTCTATGAATCGATAGCGCGTCGACGACGGGGGGCTACCTCATCCAAAGGAGGTACGTAGATCGCGATTCCCGTGGCCGATCGATTCCCACCAGGAACTCGTAAAGGCGACTACGCGCGAAACGACGGAAGTGATAAACGAATGAGGACAATAGGTATAGCCGCCGAGGACGATTTTCCTCGTTATTCGAAATTTTTGAAAGTCTTTTACGTCCCAAATCCCCCCCTCGTGTCTTTCAATCGCGTTATCCCGCAAACGCTTCCTCTTACTATTAGTCTCATTCTATTTCTACTGACAATTAGTCTATTATCTAATTGTACCTTTAAGTATATCTTTATTTTGGATATCCCACGTCCATACCGTTCTTTTACTTTCATCGTGTATCGGACACGCTAAAATCCGCATGCAGAGGAGTTCATACGATTTGTATACACCTCGATATCGGGTCTCACCCAGTTCACCCTCGACTCGTACCCCTCTTAAAACAAAAAAAAAGATCCTAACAAACACTTCATTAACATGTATCTTCCGAATATTCTTCATTTACCCCAACTTCGCCTTTTATCAACGTCCGAAAACCCCACCAATTGTAATTAATCGTGATCATCGTTGTTGAATGGAATTCTTTTGTACATATGTATATAACGCTATTATATATATATATATACACACACACACAAAATATATATATAGATAGGATATGTGTAACTGACCACAGACACTGTAAAACACGTTACCCCTTCTCTGACACACAGTGATACACATACGAATCCCATCTAACCCACCCCCCACCCAATCCTTCCTCTACTATTCCACCCACCCTCCCCCCCCCGCCCCCTTTTAACCCTTCATCGATCTTTCTTTATATTTTCACTACTAGTTTTATCTACTGTCACACGTGTGTGTATGTGAGAGTGTGCGTGTACGCGCGCGCGTCTGTATGATTTCACGAAGATTAATATTATGTATATGTTGCTCTATTTATTAACACGAAGGTATATATATATATATGGAGATATATATATACACACGCATATATATATATATTGTTAAAATTAAATAATTATTTTTTTTATTGCCGCCGCTCGCGAGTCACAATGGTGCATTAAGGAGTGTGGAGAGAGAGAGAGAGAGAGAGCGAATAATAAAAAGTAGAGAAAAAGAATTTAAAAAAAAGAATTATATAATATGTGGAGAACCGAGCGGAGAGCCGTACTGTACCTACACGTTACATATATGTATATCGCAAGAGGATACTTTTTTACAAATGATATTATCGTATCGTTAGGTAAATTAAATGTAATTAATCTACATGGTGCTCCAAGTGCAACGCACGTAAAAAGAAGTGACAAAAAAAAAAGAGTAAAAACAATCCAACTACCCGTATTCGGTTGTTGTCGTCGTTCGATGTTATTGAACGCAACGAGAATGGCGCTCCTACGATAATTATTAACAAAACAAATACAAGTTAACAATGATTCGCAGGATGACTATTTATTTTGAAGCTATCCCTTTCTCTAGTTCCTTTGTCAGCAGCTAGTGGCGTTGCCGTCCCTTTGTCTATATGGCGACAAACGTTTTTCCCAGCTGACGACTGCCGTCCCTCGCGCGTCAAAGATCATTCGGGTCAAGCGATTCCTAAAGAAACGACAAATTATTGGCAGTGAGTCATTTTCTTTCTGGCGACGGAGAGAAGAGAGGAATTGGCGAAGCGCGGAATTTGGCCGCGTCGAGCGACTGCTTAGTTTCGCGCGCGACAGCGACACTTAATCGGACCCGCCGCGTCCACGTCTAGAAATACCAATTGGAGGTATATAGAGAGTCCGTGGACGAGTGTATCTCGAATAGGAGGTGCGCGAAGGATCAATAAGGTTTGTATCTGAGGTATCCAAAGGAGAAGAAGAATAAAAGGAAAGAAAAGCTGTGAAGAAGAAGAAGAAGCGTATAGGTGGAAGTCGTGATTAGCGGTGAGCCGGGGAGTCATCGATTGGTACGTGTCGCTACGTGGAAACGGATACTTTTGGTCACCCTATGTGTACCCTGTATACCGTATACTGTACACTGTACACTGTATACCGTATACAATGTGCAATGGCACATAGCTATACCTATAAGAGACAGTGCAAGAAGTGGGCAGGAGTGAGGCTGTGAGAGCACGTCTATAAATAGGCCCAAGACCGAGATGAGGCCTCCTCTGCACTTGGTGATCTCTCCCCCTGCCCCTCTCGCGCACCTCTCCTCCTCCATCGCCACCTCTTCTCTTTCTCTCTCTTTCTGCTCTCTCCTCTTGGCGCTCTTTCCCTCTTGCCCTCGGTCTGCTTCCCCCTCCGAATACTCTTGGAGCGTGTACTCTCACACACCTATAGGCATTTACGGGGAGCATACGTATCACCAGGTTCTCTCGTACACGTTTATGATTATTCTCTCTTTACCTGCCTCTCTCTCTCTCTCTCTCTCTCACTCTCTTCCTTTCTCTCTCGCTCAGTTTTCTGCACGTGCGAAAAAAATGGAAAAATCTCCTTCCCGCCTCGCTACAAGCTCCACCTCCAATCCTCGATTGCGACCCTTGAAAAAAGTTTCCCAGGAGTCGTCCGTAGGACGTCCGATGAGTCAGGTAAGAGAGGTGACCAAGTGAGTCGAGTATTACGTGGGTGTGGTGAAATTTCGTTCTCTTGAACGTAACCGAAATCGATGAGAGCACCTAAGGATCTATATTGACGGTAGATCGATCTACGAAAGTAATTCATAGCCAGGAATATTAGGTATAGCTGCCAAAGTAAGTCGTGTATCCCTGAGGTAAAAACTAAGTATGGAAGGAAAAAGGAGTAAAAAAAATTATAAAACTGTATTGCCATGGAGATTGCCGTTGACGAATTTTAACGCTCGGGAGGGGACGTTGTAACGACTTTGTAAGGACCTCGTAATTCGAGCCAGTAAACTACGTTCTGGAATCGAGTCTACCTGGTGAACTGACTTTCCGGTTCGGAGGATATTACAATTTTTAATATTAATCCTGACTACGATTCCTGGTGTCGCATCGATCTTAACCACCGAACAGAGAGGCAACCAAACGAGCCAGTCCACCAGTCAGCCAGCCATCCAGTCAACCAGCTAGCCAGCCTACCAGCCAGCCTGCCACACCCCGATGCGATTAAACCTGTTGCTGCTTCGCTCGTGGCTCAACTATAGATATACTCGTCCAGGCCCCACGGGGTTCCACGCGAGCTTTGAGAGAAACACGGCGGCGCGTGCACCCCCGTCGGTTTTACCTTTGACATACCCTTACCTACCTCGCCAGCAGTCCATGGGCAACGATCGATGCAACATCGCCAGGAGTAGACAGCTCGCTGTTCCTGTATTCTATTTCTATTCTCTCTGTTCGATTCAGCTACCTGCACTTTTGCACTGGTCCGATCGCTCCTCGCTATCAGATACAACAAACAAAGATTCTTTTTGATTTGATTGTCAGTAAAGGTCGATGAAATGCTGAGGTTAAACCTGGCAATGATATCTACAGGTTACTCGGATATCCAGGTATACCATAAATACTGTGGATTGAGTCCATGTTAGCTATACCCAAGTAAGTCGTAAGTCTTGGAAGCTAATCTTCATCAGATTCTAAGAGCAAGATTGAATGGTTGGTTGTATGTTGTAGGTAGGTTGTATCTATAGAGCAGAGTTCAGAGCACGCAGATTTTTCTTTATCATCGGTGAGTGGAGTCTCTTCGGCTCCTTTTTCGACATGAGGCCCATCCATACCCCCCGTAGAACGCCGGATTAACCGACCTCGTTTTCAGCTCCGATCCATCATCCGATACGAGCCTAGTCCGTGTATGGTAGAGGATCGTTTTGTATCAGGAATAGAATATACGATTTTATTTTCTACCCCCAACGGTGTTACTGGAGTTCGTCGACCTGTACCTTCCCTTCCGAAAACACTCGGAGACCCTCGCGGTTCCACCCTTAGGTCGTCGATTCAGGCTTAATTCCGTCGAAGGTACACGTACCTTGCCCCAGGTATTACAAAAGTCGATTTGGAAGTAGATTTCAATGGGAAGTTCGGAAAGTGTCGTAACGATGTCTTCACCCTCATCCCTAATTCAGTACTCTCACTCTTTTTGAAAGAGATTTCTTTCCCGAAGACGATCTCGCCACGAGAAAGGTCTTGATAAGCCGGGAATGATTGGCGCGTGACGCAAAACCACGAGTACGTATACTTGCAGAAGAGGAGAAATCGAGGGGCTAAGGACAAGGCTGATATCGAGGGTGACGACGTAGGCAGTGCTGGATGGACGTGGTGGTGGTAGCTGCGATAGCGGTAGCGGCGACGAGAGGAGCGTTCATTGAGAAACGACACGTGTATGATAGAAAGAGGGCTGAAAGGCGCAAGGGCACGAGGAGGGAGTCAGAGGGTTGCCTGGCGACCGCCACCAGCCAGGTTGCCCCTGGCGACTGTTGCGTCACTGCAGCGCCGCGTGACGTCACGACGCTAGTGCCCTTGACCGCCCAGTCGACGCTGCGGGCGTTCATACCACCCCCCAAGGCTCATAGAGATCCCAATACAGCCCCTCCAACCCTCCAACCCCTCAGCCATCTAGCAAACCCCTAAACGATCTACGTACACGCTGATCATCGTCAGTCGACTACCTACCTCACCGCAATAACCCTGGTCCTTGTCTTTATTCTATGCACGCTTATGCGCATCCTTATCTCTTTCTCTCTCTAGCTGATTTAGCAACACGTAACCTGTAGCTGATAGCGATAACCAATCCCCTGGCTACTTCACTGCCTGCTTACCTCCTTGTGTAAATACCAACCTACCCAACTACACGTTCGGCTCCTTCGCGTTCATTCACTTCGTTCATCCATTCATGAAATGCACTGACCGACTGCGCGTGCGTACAGCCTACTACCTAGCACTACCTCCACCATCAGGAGGCCCAGCAGCAAAAGTACAACTAAACACGCAACCACGAGGAATCTGGCAGATCCAGGCAGATCTACTGGCTGAGGAGGAAGCAGGAGGAAGACACTAAGGGAAGGAAGGAAGGCAGGAAACCAGGAGGAAGTTTGCTACCATTCTGGTACCACCTTATGACGCAGTACTGACCTTCACTAGTCTTCATGATACCCTTGCCATCGAATGTTGCGTTTTATTGCTTCGTTCTCTTTTCAGTTTGCATCACTTTTCTTGGATTATAGTCATTTGATTTTTCTACAAACATACGTGTTGCACAGGCGTCTCTTTAAAGACGTAAAACATTTACTGTTTTGGAGATGCTTCCTGCAAACTGATTTCCTGCATTCGTTAAGTTAATTGGCTAATTAATTGACTGAGCAGGTGAGGCGTTGTTTTAGATTTTTTTGAATTTCTTATACGTAGCATTAGTGCAAGAGAGACAAGCTTAAGCGTATTTACATGCGTAAGGGAAAGATAGTTATATGGATGAATCCTTATGATTAATTTTAGCATACCTTTTGGACAGTTCGGAACATGGGGATGATTAAAATATTTCTAATCGTTCTAAACATAGTCTAACGAGAACTATATGATAATTGCCATACATTGTAACCTTAATGTTTTGTCTCTCAATATCTTTCGAAATTATTCACGCCTCGAGGATGTTTCGTAAATTTTTGAATCGTTTCCAACAAATACTGGATCATCTCCATATCTCAAACTGCAAGTATCGCATAATTAAAAGTAAAAAAAATCCCGTTTACCTATTCTTTCGTAAAAGCCACCTAAAAATTGGCTGCTAATCGATTTGAAAGGTAGCGCGCCGAGACTAGCCTAACCACACCTAACCAAGATTCAGTAAAAAAAATGTGATTGCAGCGTAGGTGCGCGTGATCACGAAGTGCGGAGTAGTGCTGAATTCATTCGGAATAGGTCAAAGTTCACCAGAGTAAAACGAAGGAATACAAAAAGAAGAGACGAGGAATGCAGCTCAAGATGCAACTGCAGATGCAGCCGAAGAAGTCGATAGGCTTGTTCTACGTTCTGGTGCTCTCGGCGACGTGGTTGTCGTATGCAGACGGAGTTGGTTCGTAAAATGGCAACGAAATGAAATAATATTAATATGAGAAAAAAAATCATGTCTTGCCTATGATTTCTAGCAAAATATTTCTCCGACGCAGATAGTTACGGTACTAATGAATTTAATACGTAATTTATCTCGTGTGTCTCTAAGTGCGGTTGAAATTATTCTCTCGTTCCTATGAATTCTATCTCTTTGTCACTTTACCATTATTATAAACGAATATCGTGAAGCAGACTTGTACAACAGGGAACAAATTAAAGGATTGGCAGACATCAGGATCAATTTTGGAAATCAGAGATTCGGACGTCTTCTTCGAGATAATTGATCCTCCCGAACTGGAATACACCTACAGGCTTTGGCCTGCCATGGACTTTGGTGCTCCTTTCGTAAGTTACAATGCTATTCATTTTTCCAGCAAGGAAATAATTCTCATGAGTCATCGAGCATCTAGTGATTATCAGTAAAGTAATAATAAGTCGGATTAGAACACGAGCTTCTCTGAACGGGGTATTCCACTGGTCCTGAGCAACCCTGCCACCGGCTGTCGGCGGGCAGATAATGCTGATCAGTTGAAGGGAAGAGTCGCTTTGGTTCAAAGAGGAGAATGCACTTTTCTTGCGAAAGCTGCTATAGGCCAGGATGCTGGTGCCAAGGCTGTGATCATCACCGATTACTATACAGCATCTGCTGAAGAGGAACGTACTAATCCTTTATGGATGGACCATTACTACATAGAGATGACCCATGACAATAGTACCGAACTGTCGGAACCTGTGAGGATACCAGTTGGTTTTCTTCTTGGGAAGAATGGCAAAATGATACGTGAAACTTTGAGGCGACTGGAAAGGCCTTTTGCTTTAATCAATATACCTGTCAATCTCACTTATACTCCTATAAACAAACTTCAACAGCCACCTTGGCTGTCCTGGTGATTTTTTCTTCGAGGATTATTCCTTTTCGCTTCCTTGACAGATTTACGGTGCCAAGTACATTAATGTAATAATACGATTGTGTATAGAGGCTATATTATATTATTTTCGAGACATCCTTCAGCAATTTCATTCGTTAACTGAAGATCTTTTAACGAATCTCATTAATAATTAGCTCTGTAAGCAATTTGAACGGTATAGTGTATCTTTCTAAGTTTTATATTATAACAACTAGTTAGATATAAACGAAGATAACTTTGCAGCTACTATGTTAAAAGGTTTAAAAAAAGGAATTAAAACACTCGTTGCAAAACATCAGGCGTGGATATATTTTTACCGCAAACCACAAAAGTACAGAATATAAAAACCATTTAAGTCTTATGAAATACAGTCTTTCGATATGGGCTGTGTTTCTTTCCTTAGCCAAGCTAAAGCTTGAGCATTATCCTCTCCTTGCAGACGAGGACTCAGTACATCCCAACACTTTTCATGGTAACGATTAAGATATTCAATCTGTAAATAAAACATGACATAGCGAACAAAAGGTCTACTATGAATTCCACATTACTATATACATACCTCATCCTGAGTAAGTAAAGACATATCCAGAATATTTGTTTGAATCGGAACAAGTGTTACAGTTTCAAAGGTAAGAAACTCTTGATTTTCACGTTGATAGCGTGTCTTTACTTTCACGACTAGTTCAATATTCTCCAACCGTATGCCAAACTTTCCATCCTCGTAATAACCAGGTTCTATAATCATTATTTATAAAACTATCTTAAACAATCGTTCACGTAAGAACTTCACAAATCATGATTCAATTACCATTAGAAATGAAATTCCCAGCTTGAAGACCAGGGTCGTTCGGATAAGGTCTCCAGGATATATGTATAGGCATTTCGTGAACATTTAAATATGCTCCAATCCCATGACCAGTTCCATGAAGATAATTCAGCCTAAAATATTTATAAAATAAAATCACGATCCAATCATGTTTCCATCTAAACTCACCCTACGTCCCATAAACTCTTTCGCGCCAGGGTATCAAGGTAATTGCCTTTTAGCAGCACTGGAAAGATTGCCGTCGAAAGGGCGTATTGACCCTTAAAGACACGGGTAAAACATTCACGCTCGTAATCTGTCGGTACGCCAAAATGCAAAGTGCGCGTTACATCTGTTGTACCGTCATAGAATTGGGCTCCAGAATCACAGAGATAAAAGGATTCATCCGTAATAGGTACATCAGATTCAGGTGAGGGTGCGTAATGAATTATGGCGCCGTGAGGTCCCATGGAGGAGATTGTATTGAAACTGAGACCCACGTAACCTTCTTCTTGTCTGCAAAATAGTAACAATAATAAGATCTAGAATTAGTTTTTCGATAAAATATATGTAGATAAAACTTTACTGTCGGAATTTTTCAAGTTGTGTTGCTCCAGAGATTTCAGTAACGTGGACTTTATTTTTTATCTGATCCTCTAGCCAGGCGAAATACTTCACCAGGGCTACGGCATCTTTGATGTGTGCATGTTTCAAGCCTGCAATTTCCACTTCGTTCTTTACGCTCTTCATTAGGCATACCGGTGTGATGGCTGTGTGTTTTCGTACGTCACCAAAATCTGCGTGTAACGCACAGTTGGCTTCGTTGTTTATCCATACTTTATCATTTTCTGTTAATGTTGATGCTAGTTGCTTGACAAATGGACGCATTTCTTCATACGGATGGAATATGGGATTGACGCCTTCGTCGTGAAGCTGTTGCTCTGCTTCAGGTGTGAGTCTTGACTTGTCAACGAAGAAGTGAAGATCTTGAAGTGTTACGATTACGTATGCAAAAAAGACTGGATTGTAGGCTATGTCCGATCCTCTAAGATTGAGTAGATATGCTACCTCGTCTAGTGCAGTTATTATCAGAACTGTTGCTCCATTTTTCATCATTGCTTCCCGGCAGAGTTCCACTTTCTCACCAGCCTTCTTTCCTGTGTATCGTAATGTTTGAGGTACAATTTTATTATTTGGCGTTGACGGTCGTTCGTCACCCCAGACCTGGTCTACCAAATTCTCTTGCAGCGGCAGTAGCGAATGACCAGCAGTTGTTAGTGTTGTGTGTAACGTTAACCAGACGTTGTAACTCAACAAATTAGGATCCGCTCCCACTGTAGACTTGGGTGGTAAATTTTTAGCCAACCATTCAGCCTGCGTAGGTGTTCCTACGACACCTTCTCTCATAAGAGTCCATGCATCTGGAGGATCCAATTCAGACAAAGCTTGGGCAAAGTATCGTCCATCCGTCCAAAGTAATGCTTGATCAGCAGTGATAATCGCTGTGCCAAGGGATCCTTTAAATCCAGATATAAATTTACGACGTTCATCAGCTTCTCTCAGGTACTCTGATTGATGAGCATCCTCGGTATTTACTATCACAGCTTGAATTCCTTTCGCCTTGAGCCCACCAACTGCTACAGACTCCATCAATTCTCTCAGCTTTGCCAGCTTCATTGCTCCACTAAGTCGCGACATTTTACTGGATCTAAAACAAAACCTATACCACAGTGCCTCTGATAAAATGATTTAACTGTCAAAGACTTATAAGACACAACGTGTAGGTTAAGCGAAAGTATTTCTTCAAAGGATCAAAAACCGCAAGCCACGTCGAGGACTTGAATTAGTTATTATAGATCATCTAGTGTATTCTTATCGCATGTCATCGGCCGTTCAAAAGATAATTATTGACAATACTTAATACTCACTACGATTAATCAGACGATATCACTTTTTATCCAGATTTGATTACTGGGTAGCAACACATCGCACATACAAGTTTCAAAGGAACAGTGCACTGAGGAAGCCAAGCTGCTTCGTCATATGCGACCAAATGGAAAAGCCGGAACGTTCTGTCCAAGGAATATAATCTTCACGACTTCTACGAGAATTGGTACGGAATTATATTTTACCTCTCCATTTATTTCTTATATTTGCTAATTCACGTTTTCGAAATAATTGTACGAATTCTACGGTAGATCGATTTAGCTGGACAGATGTTTATTTGAGTTCGAAAAGTTCTCGCGGGCACTGATCTGTTGGCCATTGATCAGCTGATTAGCTCTGGAGCTACGTGCATTGCTGAGCGACCTTCATGACAGCGTGTGAAATCGGAGTATTCGTGTAAATAGGATACGTTTTTCTATGATTTGTGGCATTTTATAATCACATAAACGTTGAAAGTAAGTGATCATTCGATCAAACAGAAGATTGGTAGACTCTTGGGATACCTATGCTAAGAGACTGATCATGTGCCATTAAAAATTTGTACAAATTTCTTATTTTGTTCGGGCTTTCAGAAATATAATGTTGAGTATAACGAGATACTGCACGAGACCGGTGGCAAGGTGCACCTTTGGAAAGCCACAGCATGTTAACAGATTACTTTTTGCAACCGTACCCAGGAAACCAGTGACGAATAATAATTTTGCATTTTTGCACAGAGTCCCATCGCAGTTGGGAAAGGTATTCCAATAGTGGCTCATTTGATAAGATGTATTATACAGGTTTATTAAGAATTAACGTAATTACAGATTCAAGGATTGTTTAGACAAACCGGCACCATTGCTGTAAGCTATGCGTCGAAAGTGAGTGGAAAGTCTGAAAAGATTGTGGGCTCGTGGATGCTCACATGTAGTGGCATGGTCTTCATTGCAGTAGTACTAGGTACATTTGGCTATGTCATTTTCTACTATTGCATTCGTACAGTCCTACAAGTTGTTCTGGATAAGACTTATGGAAAATAAGAATCTCTATCGACTAGTTTTATAGGTGTTCGAGTACCAACTTGCATATAAAAATAACACAAATATTTGATACTATTTATCACATAGGTTTAGCTTACAAGCAGTACACACATGCTTTCTTGTTCTCGTACATAATTGAATAATCGAATAGAACTTAGCCTATTGTATATTTCCAATAAAACCACTGTCTTAACGTACGGCTGGGTAATTGCGTGAACCCCATTCCCAAATAGGTGGTGTAACAAGATTAACAGAATCTGGACTTTCCATGGTCACTTGGAAACTACTCGGTGAAAAGATGCCCAGAACAGAAGCTCAGTGGATCGAAGAATTCGAGCGATATCAAAAGTTTCCAGAGTTCAAGATGTAAGGATTCCTTGGTACTTGAATACTTCACTGGGGTATAGGATGCTGAGATGGCCGTTATTTATATTTTTTAATATTTTCTGTCTACAGCCTCAATAAGCATATGACGCTCGAGGAGTTCAAACGCATATGGTGGATGGAGTATTTGCATAGAACGTGGGGTCGATTGATCGGAGGAGTTTTCCTTGTTCCTGCAGCCTTCTTCTGGGCCAAGGGCATGCTAAAACCAGGCATGAAAATTCGAGTTCTTAGCCTGGGTGCACTCATTGGCTTGCAGGGCCTGATGGGTTGGTACATGGTCAAGTCAGGATTGGAGGATAGATTCGATGGACCATCGGATGTACCTAGAGTATCCCAATACAGATTGGCTGCCCACCTTGGATTGGCACTGCTCATATACACTGGGTTTCTCTACAACGCCCTGGACCATCTAATCCCAGCAGAGAACGTAGTGAAGAATTATTTTAGCTCTCAGCCCATGCAGAACAGCATAACGAAGGGTCTCAGGAAATTCAGGATGGTGGTACATTCTTCAAAAGGTTTAATCTTCCTGACAGCCGTATCAGGAGCTTTCGTGGCTGGCATCGATGCAGGATTGATCTATAACACCTTCCCGAAGATGGCAAATAAATGGATCCCCGATGACATCCTCGCGCTTTCACCAGCTCTCAAAAACTTCACGGAAAATCCGACAACTGTGCAATTTGATCACAGAATACTGGTAAGTTCTGCAGTAATTATCTACGTTAAATTAGTACGTGGTGCACAATGTCCTCCTGGACCTTCTTCATCCCCAGGGTATCTCCACTCTCACATTGATCACCGTGATGGCTATGATGTCGCGCAAGTATAAACTACCTGGACGAGGATCGAAAGCTGTTACTGCAGTACTCTGCGCTGGGTACCTGCAAGTACTCCTAGGAATATCGACTCTTCTGCACCAGGTTCCTCTGGCTTTGGCCGCCTCCCATCAGTCGGGTAGCCTTGTGCTTTTGAGCGCAATCATATGGCTGTGCCATGAAGTGAAGCATTTGAGAAAATTACCAAAATGAGAAAAGAGAAAGGATTTTTTAATTGTATATAAGGATCATGCGATATCATGTTGGAAATGGACTGAACCATAGAGAGCTAATCTCTAGACTTTCACAACATTATGCTGATTTATTCGACAATGCAGTGTGTTACAATAGTCATCGTTCGTAGAAATTAATTTGGACTCCGTTAGAATAATACACCTATGTCAAAAGTATGAAAGCTTAGTGAATTTGCCCTTTAAATACAGTATTTCGATATCATTCTATTGATGGCAGAAACCAAAACGTGTTTCACTCTTAAATGATACACAAATCGTTATTCTTTTGATATTAGCGTTTTTATCTGTTTTATTTCTTCTTCTTCTTCTCCTCATCCTCCTCCTTTTTCTCTCTATCATTTTAATCGAATCCGCTAGGACTACATGTTCGTATGGACATGATTGGATTAGACTCTTAGCAATAAACATCGACGTCTCGATTAGTTTTTAGAAAAATTTGTAAACCCTGCTTAACACTTTTAGTAACTAACTAATTACAGTTAATTTAAACCTCTTGTTCAGCGAATTCGGAAATTCCTCGTGGCGCGTAAGATCGCTCGCGATCAATACCGAGGACTATCCGTTTTAATTAAATTTTTTTCATCGTCTTCTCTTCTTCTTTTTTTTCTTCTTTATATTATTGGCAGTCATACTATAATTTGTCGTTTCCAATCAGTCACACTTTGATTTCAAAAACGTGCTTCTCGTACAACCATTGGTCCGACGTGGCTATCCGTAACAGCGGAGTAACGTTTTTTGCCACGCGTTAGAAATTGCACTTTTATTTTTTCATTATTCTTCCTTTATTGTAACATTCTCTATTTACACACTCGACGTGTTTATCTTCTCGTCTCCATCGAACTCGGCACGCCTGCCGAGTGTCGCGCTTATGAGTATTTTGAAAAAGTTTTACGACGCAGTATCGATCGGGCTGATGAATTGGGCGTACGTCGATGATTTTAAGGGTGCACGAAATAATCCGTCAGTACGTCCGTCCATTTCTATAATGACTTTAAGAAGCAACGTCAAACATAAACCAGTCCGACGTGACGTCGTAAACGAAGAAATATCAAGGCAGCGGCGCACGCGATACGGACTAAAACTTAAGAATTGAGCATCCTTTAAAATTCTCCGATGGACGAACATTTTTAAAATAATTAAAATTTCATCACAATTCTAAATGACAGATTAGCCAAGTCTCGCAGTCAACGTCCTAGAAGGTTACAGAATCCTCTAGCTATCCCGCGAAGAGGTCAAAGCCGGCGGAGAAAGACATCGCCGTGACTTACAGCGACGATTGATCACATTGCGATCAGTCAGGATAAAAAGAGAAAGATAATTTCTTCAAAGAAAACTGTCTACCATTAAATAAAATATATTCGTTTTGTGATCGGATTTCCATCAGTCTGATAAGATTTTCTAACGCCGTTGCGGATTTCTATGATGTCACGTACACCGACAATAATAATAATATTAATAATAATAGTAATAATAATATAACATTACCGTATATAAATGCGTCACTACCTCATACAGTCCCTAAGCAACATTTTTTCTTTTTCTCATTTTCGTTACCACGTGATAAAATAATACGTGCAAAACAGTCGCTACCAACCAAAGATTACCACGAACGCGATGCTGACACAATAAACGGCACGCGATGCCAGTCCAGTAAAACATGGTCAGGTTGACCCGGAGTACAGTCGACGTATTACTTCACCAAGGCATAATTCCCCGAGTATAGGTCGTTTCAAAACTCGCGATTCACGCAATTCGTAATCCGTCCATGCGACGTCAAAGACGAATACCGTTAACGCCGTAGTCGCGAGTGCAACGTTATTTTTTCCACGGCGAAGATAGTGTATTAAAAAAAGAAAACTAAAAAAGAAAAATGCATAGAACATTGTATATACACGCACAATATATTATAACGTTTCGTATTCCACGCAAACTGAGCATCGCGCGCATCCGGTTCCGGTTTCTTTAATAATAAAGACGCTACGATACAGTCAGCGACTACGTTAATTAATAACTCATAAATAAAATACGCGCAAGTTTAAATAATCGTCTCGTGGCTCAGTTTGTCGGTGAAGTGGAACAAATCTATACAAGGATTGTCACAGCAACAGGAGATATCCTTGAGAGATGAAAATTCCCAGAGGGATGCTGCTCGGCGTGAACGACTCCAGTGCTACGATCTCTGAAGGATATTCCAGAGTTATGGTGCATCCTGTATTATTATGTATACATATACTATATACTCGTATATACACGCAAACATTATATATATTTTGTATATAAATACATAATATATATATGTATATTATTGAATAATTAAACGTATAAAAGAAATAAGCTACGTAACCGTTACGTCAGTGTCGACAGAAAAATCCACACGCATAGCATATGTCTATACTGTACGCTTTTAATTATTATTACAGTTTTAGGTACTTTGCGCAGCATGTGGAGAAATGATCGCGGTCCAGGATTGCATCGTGTTAGGAGCGTGATTCGCGCTCCTTGCTCCTTTGACATACTCGCAAGACTGACTATCATTTTCGTAGGTGAGAACTGTCCAGTTTTAATGAGCCACGACAGGTCGAAGGAGTGAAATAACGAAATTCCAACCACATGCCGCATTGTGTATAAAGATTAGCATTGAGTTGGGCTCGTCCTCGAGTCTGACTCTTGAATCACTTTAAGAAACCCTACGCGTTATGTCTTAGCACTTATTAGGAAGGAATCAGAGGCCTTAGGCCAGCGTTTGGGTCATAGATCAATCGATCTGACTGCCAGTTCGATTAGGTTCTTCGTTTTTGTTAGGTAACCTTATGCCGGGACTTAGGCGCTGTACCTTTGATATGAGTTGAATATCGTGCGCGCGACATTCTTACTGTGTCAAGATCCAAATTTAAGATGAAAGTCTTGCACTTAATGATTCGTGCTCTTTCTATTTGTCCACTGTTGATGCAATACGTTGAGGTATAGTTCAGTCGAGCGTATTGTACGTTATCGCCATTGTCGTTCTGGCCGTAGCCTATATGGGGGCCACATAAGTTTTCAACACGAGAAAGCACATTCCTATAGAGATGTATATTGGTAGAGAGACAGAAAAGAGCTTGTTTCTTCTCTTATCTTGATTATCGTTATTAACTTCTGATTCGTGGGATTTAAATGTCAATCAAGCGCTCTTCCGCATGGATTGGAATTGAAGCGAGTGGTTTTTACTCGATTGTGTTATTGATTGAATGGTTCTGAAGGCAACGAGTAATTAAGAATCAATCACCATTATTAACAGTGTAGGAACGTGCCTGTTATGTTTATGTATTGTTGGTTTTACGTGATGTCCAGCGCCATTGAAATTGCACCATTCTTTTGATTCAACTTGTCTTTACCGGGCTGTCCTCTGTTTTTTCTGGATTTACAATGACTTGTATTACGTAGCCTGGTTGGATTTTTGCCTCTTCTATGTGCATCTTATCTTCGAGCAATTTACCACCGAAAAACCACCTCTGTCGCGATGGTTCTAGACCCTCTTGACTCTGGATATATTATATATATTGGATGGATGAATATATTGTACGAAGGATAAGACGGAGCTTGTTTAAGGATTACTTGAGAAAATACTAACCTGCAATTTTTTCTTAGCCATTCCAATGGTGTCTTTGCTGTAAACGGGCAATTTGACATCTCCTAGGGTTGTTGATAATCTGAGCTTAAGAGTTATCTCGGTTCCTCCATCGACAGGTTCTGTAAGGATAGGGTATAATGACATTACTCGAACATTGTCTTTCGTTTCTTACATGTATGCTTATCGTTAATAAATTTACCTGAACAATCAGCTGGTGAATCTCTACCACTGTCCTCTTTAACAATATTAATAGGGTATGACAGACAGTAAATTGGGACGTCGTATCGCATTCCCAATTCATCGTAACACTCTGTTAGAGAACCATTGGGCACAGAGATATTGGCACCATCCAGAATGGCCTGAGCCAACTGATAATCCTGAGCCTCTGCAGCCGTTGCCACAGCCCTCAATGCATCCCATATTTCATTACGTCCATCAAATGCTGGAGCAGTATCCCAAAATTCATCTCTCTTACTTCTAAGTTGTCCCACAGTCAAGGGTACGTCTGACTTCCATCTAATCACTTCGTGACACAATGGATGATTTTTTCTTGAATTTCCTGAAGACATAAGAAATTCTTCAGTTAATTCATTTATTCGAATAGGTAATAAGTTACAAGCAGGTATCTCAAAATCAAAATATGTAATAAAACTGTGTAAGATAATCAATGATCAATAATCTCAAGAGTACTACGCATTCATAAGTTTGGTATTAAGATAAATATATTAAAGATTAGGACTAATCAAAGGTCAATGGATAAGTAGAACATAAGTACAAGGTGGTAATAAAAACATATTGTAAAACTGATACACCCAATATTATATAAGCTTTCCCAAAATTACTATTGTACTCCGGAGACGACTAAAATTACTTTAGATCGCGTGAATAATCCAACAGCATGGATCTAAAATGGTAGAAGAGAATAAAATTGTACATTAAGAAATTGTCTATGGAACATGACAATGTACTCCATTCAATGGATAACTGAATGAAAGGAGAATTTCAATGAAATATAAGTTATTTCAATCTTATTAGCATATCCCGGTACAGGAGTACAAGGGTTAGTGCACACTAGGTACGCAGAAGGTAGGAAAAAAAGATGTATACTGACTCCAAGGTTAGTTAGTGTTAGGTGTGTTTTGAGATAGGTTCCTCGAAGATGAGCTCCTTACCAGAATTTGTCCTCGTGGAGTTTGCGGACATATCGTCCACAGAGGCGTTTCTGGCCCTCGTAATGCCTATGCAGCCTCCCATCCTAGGTGGCTGGTGTAACCAAACATTTCACTAAAATTTAACAACACCTCACATGCCATTTTCGTCCATCTTATTCATCGCGGTTGGTGTCTCTGCCGTAAGCGGCGCTACAACTTAACCAAAGAACCTCCGCTGTCCGTTGTGGTTTGCTCCACGTCCTCTTCGAATTATTTCCGACATGATAGAAAAATCACAGACATAAACCACCCTTAAAATTATCTATCGACTTCGTTACCCTTGTTTTCGCCTTGAGCTATTTCTCTGATTATTGAACCAGGATGCACGTTTGCCTTTCTCTTTCTTCGTTCTGTCACTTTCTTTTGTGTGCATACCTCGTTCACTATCTCACTCTTACCACTGCACTCCCTTTACAGAAAAATATCTAGGAGGCCAAAGCACACGTAGCTGTTTAGGGTCAGGTTGGCTTGAACTTTTGTGAATTTTTACGCCATCCAATCACGGGGTTAAACTATCATCTGTTCCTGAGGCATGAGAGATTATGGCTTCCCCGATGAGCTCCGTATTAGCTGAAAAACTGTCGGTCGCTTTTAAGGACGACAATACACTGATTGCAGAGTGCCTGGATATCGCCTTAGGTATGTACGTATGTATTACCATCGATTAACATAATGCTTTGGTCGGTGATGACTGACGTTGGCCTTGGCATTTGGTGCAGAAACGTGAACTCCAGCTTGGGGTTAATTTGCAAATATTCTACAACCTTTGCTCAGTCGTTTTTTTTTAATCAGACACTATGTCTCCTTTATCGTTAATAGATGTGTTATGAGAGAAATAATTCCTAGGAAAACTCATCGGAGATTCCTGGTCAGGCGTAACATATTTAGATGGATTGTATAGTATTTTTATATCTTTCAGAAATACAAAAAGGCAGTACCAAGCTCGTTGCTCTGGTCGAAGAACTTGGACCTTTTTTGACAAACAAGGATGTTACCTTGCGAGGAAAGGGTCTTACTGCACTGTCCACAGTCTTGTCTCACTTACCTAAGGATTTTCTCAATGAAATCGAGTTGAATTTTATAACAACGTTTTATTGCGATAGACTGAAGGATCATCACAGTCTTATCCCAGCTGTGCTATGCGGTATTTTGGCAATCGTATGAAATGCATAATTTATTTACCATTTTTATTAATTAAGAAAAGATCACATTTCAAACTAATTATGTTTATTCAGGTGCAAATGGATAATCTTCCTCAAGACTCGCCATCACGTTTATTTGGTGTCATGTTTCAACATGTCCATTGTCAGTCTCATTTACAACAAGATAGAAAAAAGATTTATTTGATATTTGAGTCTCTACTCCGAAATAGGAGTAACGATTTAAAGGCTATGGGGCCAGATTTTGTCTATGGTGTGATCTCTGCTATTGATGGAGAACGCGATCCTAGAAATCTCATGTTCTTATTCAATATACTTCCGTACTTCATCAAGGAGTTTCCACTTGGACATTTAACAGAGGAAATGTTTGAAGTCATTGCCTGTTATTTTCCTGTTGACTTCAATGCTGTAATTATGACGCTCAGTATAATTTGTTTACAGTCTATACAATCATATGATTTAAATGATTCTATATTATGTTATAGTCCGCTGGTGAAGGATTGGACATAACAAGAGATGCCATAGCAATGGCACTAGCTCCGTGCCTTTACGCCATTCCAGAATTCGCTGAGTTCTGCGTGCCTCTCATAACTGAGAAACTTGACTCGTCTCTGAAGCTCGCAAAATTAGACTCTTTATATTTGCTATCCAAAGGAGCCGCTACTTTTGGGGTAGAAGGTCTTGAGAATAACCTTGACGAACTATGGCCAATTCTAAGGAAGGAGGTTATGTCAAGTGGAGATCCTGAAATAAAGAATGCTGGATTGGAGGCTGTACGTGAATTGGTCAAGGCGTTACACAGTAACAGTACTATACGCCAAAGTTTTGTTGAGAAAATTATTACAGATACAAGAGGATCGCTGTGCGATGTCCAGTTAAGCTTGTACTGGCCTGCGGAAAAAGTATTAGAAACTGTAGCTAAAGCTGATAAAGATTCATGCGCCCAAATCCTTCGTGCAGTAGTGCCACTATGTCTTGGACAATATTCTAGCAAAACTGCAACGTCTGACAAAGTCATTCTTATAGAGACACTGAATAGTTTCATAGCAATCAGTGGGAGTCATGATTTCACAATCGGCAGTAAGTTTCATTAGACTTTCTCTATTGTTTAAAGAAAAATTTCAACATAAATTATTACAGGTCTTCCAGAATTGGCGTGGACTGATATACCATACTTGTATCTAAACGAGTTGACAACTCAAGATACAGAATTAAAGAAAAAGATATTATTTGGTTTGACTATACAAAAATCATCATTAAATGAACTCCATCGTACAACACTCTACGACAGAATATCATCTGAAATTGAAAGAATTAACAGCGAAATAAGAGGTGTCTGTCATACAAGTCTCTTAGCTTTCGGACAGCTGTATCCCAATGAAATATTAAGTGTTATCAACAATAAGCTTCGGGTTGACATTGGTAAATTTACAAAAGTATCGATACCTTGACATTGTTCAGTGATTGAATGAAACTAAATTATTACTATTGTATTTTAGATTCCATAGAGTCAGTGGTAATTACACGCAGACTAGAAGCATTAACTGCTGTGGCAAAGGTTCCAGAATTGGGACCAGAAGTGCTGCCTAAAATCGTTACAGTCGCAACGTCAATTAATTCTGATATAAGTCTCGCTGCCCTGTCTTGCCTTCGTAAACTTGTTGCTACTAGAAACAATGGCTTTGACATTCATAATTTTCTGTATAAGGAATGCAACGCCATTGACAGACTTGTTGCATCCGAAATTGGGGAATCCAATCAGCGTCTGAATTTGATTTCCAACGTCTGTCGATTCATTGTGAGACAATTAGACGTAGAAGATCAACAAGAGATCGTAAATCGTTATGCAGACGTCTTAAGAAAGAAGATATCAGAAAGTAATGTTGTCTTGCTCGAGGGTCTCTTGACGCCATTACGTAGAAACGTTTCTATAGAGAATTCCGACACTTTATTGGAAAATTTATGTAACTTGGCGATACGTAGTTGCAGTATCGATGTCAGACGTGTCTCTTGCAAGTTGATTTCCGTATTAATAAACAAAATGGAAGATGGGGAACATTTTGGACGAATTCTTAATTGTATGAGGGAACGTATTACTGATATTTTGGAATCTGAAGATTCTGATATTAATACTAAAAGGGCTACGGTCAGTCTTCATACGTGGCTGACAAAAGCAGTGGTCACAAAGGGCAGCTGGAGTTCTCAGGACTACCTAGACTATGTAAGTGTTCGCAAATATTAAAGAAACATTAATTTTAATATTCACTTTTCAATATTCCACAGCAATTGAACATGCTCAGGAACGATCGGGTTGGCTACGATGCTGCGATAGAATTTAAAAGTTTGGCCGACAAATCTGAAGACACCTTGACGGAGGAGAACTTTTGCAACATAAAAATTTTTTATAAGCAAAGAATATTTCAGAATGTCATTCAGCTAAATAGTAGGTTCGATTCCGAATCGAGGCAGAATTACTTGATAGCCGTAACTCATTTACTGCAAGAAGTGCCGAATGAATTGTTGTTCATGCACTTAACGCAGGTAATTAAGAAATAAATCATAAGAAAATTATTTCATATATATTATGTTTGATATTAATAATTTCTTTTTTATTTCCATCAGTTGGTACCACTTTTAGTAGAATCCCTTGCCCTCGACAATGGAGAATTGATACTCTCAACTTTAACTACGTTGAAGTTCTTACTGGAAACAAAGAACAATGTTTTCTCTGACCAAGCACAGGCTTTTATCCCAAAATTCTTAAAGCTGTCTACGTACAAAGAAATGGTACTTATATCCTTCCTTCTTCGTCAGCTTTTTTTCTCCAAGAAACCCTCTGATAATTCTGTTTCTTAAAATTTTACAGAAAGTGAGAATAGCTGCTTTAGAGTGTCTATTGTGCTACTGTAGCTACCCGACTGTTTTAATTCTACCATTTAAGCAGGACGTGTTGGACAAGTTAGCGACGCCAATAGATGACCGGAAGCGCCTAGTAAGAAAAATCGCAGCGCAAACCAGGACGCGATGGTTCTTAGTTGGTTCACCTGGAGAACCGAAATAACGAAACGTGCACGCATTACGTTATTCCTACTGTAAATAACCGCAGAATTAACGAAAGTCCAGAAGATTATTTATCAGAGCTTATGAAATTATAATTCTGTCAAATGGTTTTTCCTGCGCGCTTGAAACAGTAGCGAAACGATTGTTACTCCTTTGAAATTAAGTGAAAATAAACACTGGATATTTTATCATTTGAATAATTTAATCAGCAGCAGATCATGCAATACCTCAAGATCCGACATAACTGTGCCAAAGGAATTTCCATCTTTTATCCATATTCCTTATATGTATGTATATATGTTTCGGTTAATTGAATAAGCCATTGATTTCAGTAATTGAATTGAAACTGAAGCCACCGGTAATGCTTTTAGTGTGTCAGAAGCATGGGTGATGGTAAGAGTCTTGTCGAGCCAAGTTCCTCTTTTTCTTAGGCTACCTCAACCTCTTCCGGTCCATTGGATTAAATTACTAATACGAATTACTAGGTGTTGTCAAGAACGGCGCGTACAAGTACGACGATGGAACAAAGTACATCGGCGACTGGAATGGACGTGGACTTAAACACGGGGCTGGCAGTTTAGCTTTACCGGATGGAACAAGATACGATGGAGCTTTTCAAAATGGTCTTTGTTCTGGTCTAGGTGTGATCGTCTTCCCTGATGGGGCTAAGTGAGTACCAGCAGCTGCGAGTTGAGCTTTGCTCTTATTAATTTTTATTCAATACCTAGGTACGAGGGTGAATTCATGCAAGGGTGGTTTCATGGGCACGGCGTTTTCTGGCGTGCGGATGGAATGAAATTCGAGGGTGAATTTCGGGGGGGACGCGTCTGGGGTTTAGGTAAGTGCAGAATAATTAGATATGATATTGAAGTATTAATGAAAATCTTTTTTTATTCTTGCAATTAGGTCTTGTTACTTATGCCGATGGATCTCATGGATTTCCAAGGAACGAGGGATTCTTTCAGGATTGTCGACTGGTCCGACGTCGACGTTGTCCTGAAATCGTTCAGAAGGCGCAAAAGATATCGATGATGGCTCGTGCTCAATGCACATAGAATACTCGATTTTCATCGTGTTAATTATGTAGTTTACTGGGGATATAAATAAAAAATTGTAATGACAAAAAATCTTAAGTAGCACATTCAAATATAGTCATCTCCAGTCTTAGAACGAGTCATAATAAAGAAATGATGATACGAGATAATAAAGTCTAATCAATTTATAATACGTTTACTATCTTGCCGTGATTTTTATCTTTGTGCCAGAAACTATGTAAATTGATAGCGCCTCTAGAATTCTGTAACAGGTAGATCTTATTTATCGTGTTGTCAGAGATCAAAGTCTACTTGTTCTTATTGCACTCGTGTTCGAAAAGACTACAGTTGTATATCTATAGCATGTGGAAGCGAACTGAACTCTCAACGAATTGGACACATCGGATGACCAGCCGCGTCCAATGGTTAAACTAGGTTCCCCGCTCGAGGTAACTTGCGCGGTGTTGTCAATAAAATGAAAGGATGGCCTGATAGATAATGAGCGACTCGGAACAGAACGGTGCTAAGAGATAAACGTCGTCCTTGAGGGTGGCCCTGATCAGGAAGGTCCATTTAATCTCTGATGATTCGCCATTGCACGGATCGTACTACATTATTTCAACACCATGTGTCCAGGTAAGAGGAAGGTTGACCTTCTTTCATTAATGCAGCAAAGGAATTCGCCGGTCCGGGTTCTACAGCCTAGGTACCGTTATGTTTCCAAGATGTTAATGATTGTTTCTGACGGATAATTTTCATGTACAAATTTTGCTTTGGTATTTCAGGATAATATTTACGTCATTCATCATCACGTTCAAGCCACAAGATTTTTTGCGAGCCTCAGTATATTGTTTAATATTCTTATAACCTATCGTTATCTGCTTGAATTATATTCTTTGATTTAGTCATGAAAAACTCATGTTCTAACCTTCATTGCAGTGCGTGGTTATTTCTAAGAGATATGATTTGTCAATGTATACTTTTATCAGTGACAATTTGTTGCACATCTTTATCACGCTTCGATGCCATTATATCTGTCGTAAAGTCAATCACAGAGGGGAACTCTTCCGGAGTTAGTGAAGAAAGAGAGTGGGGATGAATAAACTCTTTTGGGTAGTCACGGAGGTAGCACTTGTCTGTCACGCTCCAGACAGACCAGTCAGAACACTTTTTTTAATTTGTGATAACATGGTCAAAGTTCTCATTCACAGTGGAATGTCATTCTTCGTAGTCAGTCGTTAGCTGTGTAACTGCAAGTAAAATGCTACAAGATTATTGCTCCGATATCAGGAATGTATTGTCAAAGTGAATAACGAGTTTGATTGAGTTGGGCAATATTAGTAAGTCATTAATCCTTTTTTAAGTACCATTAAAATTAACAGAAAACCCTGCAGTGCTTTTCTGTATCTTTGACTCTTGTTTCTTCGTTAGGATAGTACATCGGAGTATTATAGGAATTTGAAAGTTTGTTTTCAATTTCATGTATGTTAATGTTCCTTTACATTTCCTTCTCATGCCATACACGAAAGCGACCTTTAACTTCAGCATTTAAATTAGGAGAGACCTTTGACTTCTTTAGTATTCAAAGATAAACACTTCTACGAGTTAGCTGAAAAAGATCCTCACGACTAGTATATTCTAAAATAACTCTTAATCCCTGTTCATCCCTGCGACTGCTATATGTCTTAATTCTTCTTCCAGCAAAGAAAAGTTTTGGCATTTCACGTGGATGCTTGGCGTTTCGCTTAAGGTTCAACTATGAGTCCACACAGTTGTAAGGATTGTCTACACGCAAAACTCATGGCGTCCAATGGATATTCGAGCACAGCGGCTGCGGCCCAGCAAACTGAAAACCACTCACCACCCTGTGAGTCTGTGAATTGTATGTGTGCTTAGATTAGCCACCTTTTTTCTTTTTTTCATTACAATACCCGTACCGTTCATTTTGATGACCATTTTCACTGGTCAGTCCACTGCATTGCAATATCTACCCAGAGCAAGGTTTATTCTATTATTTAATTTGCATTCTTATCCTGTAACGTATGATTGATTGATATTAAATCTTTTACCCCCCACCTTCTAACGCCAATCACTTTAGCTCACGTAAATAGCTTATTTTCACGTTTCTTACAAAATTGCAGAGTGACTCGCATAAAAAAAGTCGCAAGTACATTGTGGAATAATTTCCATGCGTAAATAGCTATGCTTACGCAAGTAGCTGCGACGTAGGGAAACGGAATGTACTGGGTGTATCACATTATAACACCTGAATATTCTTCAGAACGATTCGCTGGCGTGAAATTAAAAAAAACCAAACTGTTATTCAAGAATATCCAGAAAACGTACACTCGGCACGTAGTTGAATAATTTATCGCGTCGAGCTTGAGTTATTTTTGAATTATCTAATTCCACGATTCCATACGTAATATCCCAAGACTTACTTGAGCTCTTGTACACTAGAATTCTGAATCATCAAAGTTTTTAATTAACACATCCAAGAGTGTGTACTGTTACGCTCTTCTTCGTAGAGATTAGATATAGTAGATTTCTACAAAATGCGTCTTATTCCTTATTAACGCTAAGGCGCCAGTACTATAAACACCGTTTGACAATCGTTTTCATGAAATGGAGGAGCCAGTGCAAGAAACGATGAACCTTTTTATTAATACTTCTAGCCATGCCCTGGTTTGGAATGGATATCGGTGGGACTCTGTCAAAATTAGTTTATTTCGAGCCAAAAGACATAACCAGAGACGAAGCGGATGCAGAGGTTGAAACCTTGAAGAACATACGACGTTACTTAACCAAGAATTCAGCCTATGGGAAAACCGGTCATCGAGATACACACCTGCAGGCAAGTTTCTATACATAGAATAAGAAAGAGAGAGAGAAAGCGTTATTCGTGTCTTTTTTTAATGGATACTAAACTATTTGACGTATTACAGATGAATAACGTTTGCATAAGAGGAAGACGTGGGACTCTACACTTTATAAGATTTCCAACGAGCGAGATGGGCAATTTTTTGGCACTAGCCAAATCCAAGGGTATGGCCAACCTCGTGACGACAGTCTGCGCCACGGGAGGTGGTGCATTCAAATTTGAGGAAAATTTTAAAAGGGTAAGATCCACCGTTAAGGAATAAAACAGTAAATATTCGCAGGTTGATCTATGCAGCGGTTGGTTTAATAGATCTTTATTTTGTCTAGGAGGTTAATATGAATTTAGCGAAATTCGACGAGTTGGTTAGTTTGATAAGAGGGATGCTGTATATCGAAACGACAAATCCACACGAATGTTATTACTGGTCTCATCCTACGGACGAATCCAGGTGTCAGAAAGTACCTTATGACTTTTCGGAGCCATATCCATTTTTGGTATGAGATCAGTTTGTAGAAAAGAACTTTTAATCCTTGTGACTCGTTAATCATTAAAAAATAATTGTTTTTATTCGTTAGCTTGTAAATATAGGATCTGGTGTTAGCATACTGGCAGTTTATGGTCCTGATAACTATAAGAGGATATCGGGGACAAGGTAATTAAATATATGACAAGACAGTTCTAAAGCTCTAAGTAACAATCGAATCTTAAGACTGAACGTTCTCTCTATAGTTTAGGAGGTGGAACCTTCTTGGGATTATGCTGCCTATTAACCGGTTGCAACAGTTTTGAAGAAGCTATTGAATTGGCAACTGGTGGTGACAACACACGAGTAGATAAATTGGTTAAAGATATTTACGGAGGCGATTACGGTCCGTTTGGTCTTCCTGGAGATCTCGTAGCTAGCAGGTAATTTGAAATTCCTCCTACAATCCACCAATCCTAATCTCTCACTGGATTGGTAGTGCACTTGATTTTCATGGTTGCGGAGTTCCTTATTAATAGCACTTATAATTTTCTCTCTTGAATCCTTCCAAACGGTAGAACTCATTGCACAAACTTTAATTCTCCAAGTTCTATGGCTAATTGTATACCAGCAAACTCTGTAATGTCTTCTTGTACATCGTACAGCTTCCCTCCCAAAAGAAATCCCACGGCTTTGTCCTCTTATTAATGCTCTTCTTGTAGATGGCCTTCGTAATCGTATGCTTGTCTAACAGTCGCCTCTATGTTAAGTTTTCTCCATGTGTACAGTTTCGGACAGATGAACTCGAAGGAGCGGCGTAACGCAGTGACCAAGGAAGACTTGGCGCGGGCGACACTCGTCACCATCACGAACAACATCGGTTCCATAGCGCGTATGTGTGCAGTTAATGAAAAAATCGAGAGGGTTGGTATAACTTAATTGTTTAAATAAGATATTTGCATCATCACTCTTCAATCAGGAATCTTATATGACATCTTGGAATAATTTCTTCAGGTAGTATTCGTCGGTAATTTCCTGAGGGTCAATCCGATATCTATGAAGTTATTGGCTTATGCTATGGATTACTGGTCGAAGGGCACCCTCAAAGCTCTCTTCTTGGAACACGAGGTATGTTTGTGGTATTTTGAAAATTTTATAAAATATCAATCTTCTCATGCAAGATGGTACAAGGGATGTTTGTCTTCTCTTTTTCTTAACAGGGATATTTTGGAGCAGTCGGATGTTTGTTGCAGTACAATGGCAAGATCAGCTAAGGGGATGGTTGGTTAATATTGCGCAATAAAGTACCATTCCAGTGGAGGAAAAATGATTCCACGTCGTGATGATGATGCTGCGACCACGAAGTTAGATAAAGTTATTTAATTGCGAGCGGTAGTTTATTTTTATTATTTACTTGGTTTTCGAGTGTAGTTAATTTATAGGAATCGCGTGCGATCAATGGACCGGCGATCTCTGTGAAGGTGTGAACGTAATCGTGATTGACAGTGAACGATAATCATGGAGGATCGCGAGGGTGTTTTGCTATTGTCGCACGTGCTCCTCGACAAAAGGGCACAAAGCTTGAAAGAATTCACACAAAAAATGTAAAGTCGATGGACCAAAAACCCAGACGCGTTCGAATCGCCCGAGTATTCTTTGCGTATATCGGCTAGCCTAGCTTTACCTCGGTTTAAACTTTAAGTTTATTATATATTTATATATCTATACATATTTGCGTGTACGCGATGCATGCGTCTTACGGTTTTAATGACTTTATTCGGATCATGATAATTTTAAAGCGACAAGAAGAGAAAAGGAGGGGTGGGGGGGACAAGAATTTATACCGGTTGTACATACTTAATCCATACTTGTTGGAAATCGCCGTAAGCATTATAATAGAACAAGGGTTACTCGCTCCTTTTATAAATAATATTTACCTCATCCTCCCTTTTTTCGTATTAAAAAGTAAACAAAGCCATATTTTTTATTAAGTCTTCGTCGTATCTGCAAGAGAAAGAAACAAGTAAATATTCAATCGTTATCATCAATGCGATTATCATCGATGGAATCGACGATAATCTTTTAACAGGCGTAACAACTTATATCGGGTTATCTGTAAGATAGTATGCAAAGTGTCATCTAATCGGTTGGGTAATAAGTATTGTGATCTACCGTAAGAATTATACGCAATGTTCCGTGACATGACATTAAGTTACTTGTACAAATATACAAAAACACAATGCTCGAAGCGGTATAGATCTCACGGCAATTATCCATTATAGTAAATTGCACAGTTTGACGTTTCTTCAGATAAAGAGAAAGAAAAAGAAGGTCCCTACGATCCGGCCATAAAATTGCTATCTACGTTCTGTCATTAGGTCATTCTGATTGAACGATTATAGGAATAATAATCATAATGTTGCTACATTCCGTGATAAGCACACTTGACGTTTTTTTATCTGGCAATACCCCATATTTATAGTGTTCCGACAGATGAATCGTTGTCTCTGCTTATCACGAACGGTATCTAGTACATTTTATATTCTATGCAAATATCTGGTAATCGGATGGTTTCTTTTAAATACACGTTGCATATCGCAAGCACTACTTACGCGTGTTCTCATTTGAATCAGCCACCTCGACCTGTATCAGAAAAGTACAGTGATATGCTGGTGTAACGTTTTAACGAGCTGGTGATCGTTATACGGTTGCCACCAGGTATACAAGTTGCCTAGCAACTCTGATGCTCAAACAGTACTTGAGTGAGCGCCCAGTGTAATGAACGGAGTCTCATTTCTCTGGCACTTGAACTTCTGAACTTTTGTAAACCCGGTGCCGTGGCTTGAACTCTTTCGTGAAGTGCTGATTCGAGCCTTCAAAAGAAAAAGTTCACTGAATATTTGAAAGCATTCCTACAGAGTAAGAGTCGAGGTCAACGGGAACTATGGTAAGTTTCATGGAATTGAAGTGGGACGTAGAAATTAATGAGATTTTCTAACGATCAGGGACCCAAAAAGGCAAAAGGCAAAGTCATGGATTCGGTGGACGGGGTCGATACTTCGAAAATGAATCGTGAACAGTTGGAAGTTTACTCTCACAAGATTCTTGAGGAAATGGAGAGAGAGAGAGAGGAGAGAAATTTCTTTCAATTGGAAAGAGACAAGCTGAGAACTTTTTGGGAGATCACAAGGCATCAGCTCGATGAGGCTCGGGCTACCGTGAGGTAGTTTGATTAATGCTCTATTTAACTTTTGATAATTAATGTAATTGAGGACTGACCAACTAACGTCCCTCACTAATTGCAGAGCTACTGTTATTACAGAAACAAGGAACGCGAGAAGGAGGAACTCTCTGAGAAACACGATGCGGAATTGAAACTCTATAAGCAGAAAGTCAAGCATCTCATGTATGAGCATCAGACGAATCTTTCGGAAATGAAAGCTGAGCATATGGTGGCTTTGAAACTTGCTCAGGATGATCATACTGCTCAGGAAAATGAGTTCATTAAGGACAAGAAGGACTTAAAGAGGATGCTCAAGGAACAGGAATTAGCTCATATGAATGAGATTCGAGCATTGAAGATGGTGTGTTCTTAATGACTTCTAGTTTTACTCCTGATTAAACATGGTCCTTATTAATCATCTGATACAGCAAAGTGCCGAGGAGATGAGTATAATTATGAAGAAATTTGAAGCTGAGGCTGTGGAACTTGAACAGAAGTACGAGCAGAAATTGGCTAATCAGTATGAATCTTTGACGCTGAAGCACAGAATGGAAATGACTGAGGTGGAGGAGAGAAAGAATATGCAGATAGCAACCCTTACGAAAAATAATGAGAAAGCCTTTATTGAGATGAAGAGTTATTACAATGATATTACTCTGAACAATTTGTCTTTAATCAAAAGTCTCAAGGTATTTGTTGTATGATTTATGTAGTAGCTGCTTTAGTTTTTGATATACAGAGATATTTCGGATGGGTTTTGTACGTAGGAACAAATGGAGGTGATGAAGAATCACGAGGAGAGAATGAAAAAGCAGGTGCGAGAATTGTCTAGCGAAAATAAAAAATTCTCTGCGGATTTGAAAATCGCGCAGGAACAAGTTGCGGAAAATAGTCGGCGGTTGGTCAATTATGAGAAGGATAAAGTCTGCTTGGCTGTTGGTATCAATTTTATATTAAAAAAAAATTATTAATAATGTAAGAGATCATTTTTACTAGCTCTATTACCTTTTATGTCGATTTTAGCATACAAAGAGACGACTTACTCAGACGCTCAAGGAACTGGAGAATTTAAAGTGGGAAAACGAAGTCCTTGAATTACGTTTTGAAAAGGTATATTATCTGATACTAGAATCCGCAAGTGAATTTTCTGGATTGATTCTCAAAAATTGTTTCACAGTGTCAGGGTGAGCGTGACGAACTCCATTCGAGATTCGTATCAGCCATTTTGGAGCTTCAGCAGAAAACAGGATTGAAGAACGTTCTTCTAGAGAAGAAATTAGAAAAGCTATCAGATTTGCTGGAACAACGAGAGGCTCAAATTAATGAAGTTCTGGCTGCAGCTCAGTTAGATCCTGCAGCGGTAGTGAACGTGAACAAGAAGCTTGAGGTATTGACTATCTAATTAGATCTAACAGTAAAATTCCTCTAAGAGCGTTAATTAAAGATTTTCCATATCACCTTACCAGGAAATGTTAAACCGAAAGAACACGGCTATTCAAGATTTGCAATACGAATTAGCAAAAGTCTGCAAGGCCCACGACGACCTGTTATCAACCTACGAATCAAAACTCGAACAATATGGAATTCCACAGGCTGAACTTGGCTTTCAGCCACTGAGAGCAAAAATGCCGGACGCCAAACTAGGTTTTGGCCCCGCGGGCCTTGTGACGACGAATCGATAAAATACAAGCCTCAAACGTAAATTCAATTTATTATGGCACTCGAATATCAACACGCAATACATTCACATAGAATACTTTTATTTTGTACGACAAAGAATTTTCAGAAATGGATACAGCCGTTATTCCCAAAAATTAGACAAAAATTTATCACAGAGGATGTACAATATAGAGAAGCGATATTCGCGCCTGTAAGTAGCAAAATAAATTGTAACTGTCATCTTTCACCAATCTTTCGTATTTCTCTACAAAATCCTGCAAAAATCAAATTCCTGTCCATACTTAATTTCAAAATAAACAAAGAAACCTTAACTACACGTGCTACTTACAGAAGCGAATACCTTATGATGTCACAATAAATTAATATACATAGATAAACAGACATTGACTAATCTAAACTTCGTAATATAATTACATATAAGTCGAATACGTCAGGTCACGAGGTTATTAAATTTGAAACATTTATTTTCTTTTCCTTACGATTAATTACTATAAAATACTTCTTCCCATGTCACTCAATTACTTTCTCCCTATTTTAATTTTGGGTCTAACACACGCGCGACACAGCCCTTCGCCAACGAAGAAATATTTTATCCCTCGTCTAATACGCTTTTTGTAAATATTATACAATATATTTGTATAGATATAATTTTACAATATATAATATAATATATATATATAATATATTTATATTAAGAACTTTGGCACAATAAGAAATAGAATCACAGATGAAATCATTGTACATCGTGAGAGCCATAGGTGGATAGAGCTATACATGAATGTAAAGTGTGCTGTCTCTCTCTCTCTGTCGTGTATGTATATTGTATTTGCCTCTTTGTCTTCTGTGTAATTCTATTCAATTTAAAGGACATTCAACCTATTATTCTGGATTAATTATCTCTCTATTGTACATATATATATATATATGTATACTGGCCTTGTACGGATTATCGAAGCTACGTAGAAACACTAATTTACGAATGCTCTGAGCTAGTTTCACGATTTCGAAAAATGAGGATGATCAGAAAGAAGTTGGAAAGAAAAGTATTCCACAGAAGCACAAAAAAAAAGAAAAAAAACCAGTCAGCTACGTATTAATACTGTCCGCTGCTGATTCTTTATCCTTGTTACGGATTATTCCTTATCGCTGATAAAGAATCACACGTGAGCCGCGGAATAGAGGCTTAAATATTAGTACCTCCATTAAGACAGGACTGTTCCAATATTTTCGGCCATACGTGTTTTTCGTTTTGTTTGTCACGCGAGTCATAGTAGTAGAAAAAATAAGTATCTGTTTCTATAATCGTAGAGAAATGTGGTCCATCGTTCCGGTGTAAACATCGTTTTTTTCTTTTTTTATGTATGGGAGGCTGCTCTACTTTCATTACACAATCCGTTAACTCATCTTAGTCAAGGGGTGGGAAACAGGGAGAATTCTCTGATTCCGGTACGTCACCAGCTAATACGAACTAACTTCCGGTCAAACGGACGCGGTCTAACATCACTGTTCCGGTTGAGACAGAATGGCGAACTGGCGCTTCTATTTCAATGCGAAAAAGAGGTCGAGTACGACTAATATTTTTGGTCTTTGCTCAGAAAAGTATAACGAGAACGTAAAGGTTGGTTCTCCGTGTAAATTGCCGACGAGGAGAATTTACAAGTGACGCGACAAATTCGTAAGACGGAAACGTTTAAAAGTATAAAACTTCATATGAATTAAACTGTCTCGTGTCTCCGCAAGAAGCGATCACTACACCTGAACATCCATTTAGTTCTTCCGAATAAATTTTGTCAGCTTCTCGCAGCGTTTCTTGGACAAGTTTTGATTTGGACTTCAACTCATGACCCTCCAGTTTGGAAGAACCTCGGCTATCAAGGTAGAGAAATACGCCGTCACGTTGTACACGACGGTTTCGCCAGCTGCCAGGATGGCGCCGAAGGAGCCATAGGTGCCGTAATCAATAATGCTATGATTACAGGCTGAGAGAACAGCCAGGTCTTTGCCAGGTCCTTTGCCGTCAGGATCAGAAACGAAGCTCACTCTGTGTCTCTTGGTGCGCAGATTGTATCTGCACCAGGCGATGTTGTCGCTAGCCACTACGAATACGACGTTCCTATACTTGCCGACGAAATAGTCCATGGCCGCCAGGTAGTAGCTTATCGGTGCCGGATGAACTTTTAACTTTTGCCAAAGATAGTCGACGTAGTCCGTCCTCCTCACGTGGACGCTCACGAACGTCGGTTCCGTCAGGTTGAACCTCCTAGCGACTTCTCTCAATAACGTATCCGCGTATGTACGTAAACTGGTCTTGAACGTGAACTCCCTGCGTACGTCGTCCAGCCAAACCAAGATGAGAGACCAGTATGCCGCATGTCTGCAATATGAAAAAATTCCATGATCAGTACAACAACCATAACCAATATCTAGAAGAATGTTTTTCTCCAGCTGATGATCTTACCTGGGGATTATGATGTTCTGTTCGGTGCTGTTCCATTGTCCAAGTGAGTTGACTACTTGTCCAATGTCAAGAGTGCAGCGGCCTATGTAGCTGAGTGGCGGTATACTTAAATTCTCAAAATGTTCCTCGAGAGTTTTGAGAATGCATCTGGGCATGAACGGTTCGAGACCAGTTCTCCTGGCAGTGGCCCAAACCGATGCGTACTCCCATATCTGATTGCCAAGTTTGCCACCCTGTACGGCGGAAACGATCCCATACTTGGGACAAGGGTTTCTCCATTCGGCAGGGACCCTGACGTTCTTGAGATTGGTACGGCAGAGGGTCTGCTCGTATGCGGAGATCTTGGTATGTCGTGCCGGCGGGCTGGACGTGTACATGGGAAAGAGGAAGACGTGGATGCCGAAGACGACGATCAGGGCGAGGACTATAGCGCTCGCAAGCACATGCTGCTGAGCGTGACTCATTCTCTCTCGTTTGCTCCTTTGCTTCTTCCTCTCTACGTTCTTTTTTTTCCTACTTCTTTCGACTAATTTTTTTCGCTAGTGTTTTCTATGATTCGCGCGCTCTCGTTCTCTCTCTCGCTCTCTCTCTCTCTTTCTCTCTCTCTCGTTCACTCTCTAACTATTCTCTCCGATGCCCCGCCACCCTAGTCCGGCATTTCGAAGCTACAGGCGTGCCGTGTTCCTTGCTTTCCGACGTACATCTTTGGTACACGATAATATCGTTAATTAATCACGATATAAGCAAGTATACTAATTATAGGGAATTGCTAGACATGCACTATTTTTCAAAATCCTCATTGTCATTTGGTCTACCGTAGTATTTTGAAATTGCAATATGCTGCTCGTAAGCTCTGACCATAGGAATAATTATTTCAAGAGCGAAAGCAGTGGCATTGGAAGCAATTAAATGGTGATTAATTGGTATCTTTTTACTAATAGTTTTAATAGGGATTTTGAAAACTTTTTGTCACGGGAGAGGATGCCGATATCACAATTTCCTCTTACCTAGTGCAATGAGATCTTCGTCGCTATCGGCCCCACATTCTTCCTGCTTCAAATGCACGTTGTATCTCTGCCTTTTGCGTTTCTCTAGCATCTTTTCCCGACTCGTCGAGATCAGGCTGCGTCCATGCGTCTCAGTAGGGGTTGCCTTTCGCACCCTCTTATGGGCCTCTCTGTTCCTTGGTAATATCCTCGAGATACGTCTCGAAACGACCAGTCTTTTTGGATCCCACCTTCGCGATGGCTAGAATGGACTTTCTCACTACAAACTACCACTTGCTAAGACTATCGCTGTGCGACTATGAAAAGGGTCGAACTACTCCGTGTTAGACCGGGGCTGAGATATCACCCTGGAACGGGGGATGTTGTCCCTGGAAATGACGTCACGCGAAACCCTGTTCCCCAGGCGACGTGATGTATGGATTTTTAATTTTGCCCCATTTCGACCAAGTTTCAATCCCCAGGACAGCAAGTTACCGACTGATGCTACAGAAAGTGTTACCCCGTGGAGTTAGAATAAACAGACTATAGGCTGGGCTTTGACTGGATATAAAAATGGACTAGCCATGTCCGTGTATTCTGTGCCTCGTGATTCTGATATGTAGAATATATATTTATGTACGGATTTTCAATGGGTAAAGACCATTTGTCGGTGTCCGCGACACCTAGGCTTGCGCGTTATCATATCTCATAAAATTCGCAATCTATTTACCTCTTCAGCCAACGATCTGGTTATCTTTCGTCCACGATTACCCTCTGTTGCTGAAAAGAGCTCCTGCCTCGTTTTAAAAGTCCATGGAGTGAAGTTAGAATTATGTCAGAAGAGTCAACTTCTAGTATTTTAATAAGTGACAATAATCAAAGAAGATTAGATTAAGAATTCTTTCGAAATTCTAATAACTCAGATAACAGACAAAATTATCCCATTAGACGTTCGATCAATTCCTACAGGTGGTTTGTAGCTCTAGGACCTCAACGACTTATGCCTAAAACTCACCAGCTGGCAGCATCTGTTTCTGTTAAGAAAACCAACGAAATCCGGTGAAACTGTTCGGATTTCACGGAATCGTGTGGACGCAAATTCAACGAGATTAATGAGCCACTCGAACCTGAAAACAAAGGAGTAGAATGCGCAGAACAAAGATGCCCCGGAAGAAGTATCCCGTTGGAATTTCGGCGTGGCGAGACTTCCTGGCGAATCATAAATCCCCCTGGTAATAAGATCAACATAACAGGTAAGAGAAAGAGAGAGAAAGAAAGAGAGAGAGAAAGAGTTAGGAGGCAGGGCAATTCAAGCTTCACAGCATATATTTCGTTCGCAAGGTTCCATTAGGCGTCTGCACGGTTTCCTTTATTGGACACTTTGCTCAGTAAATTCGTGGGCGAACGAGCAGCCGCCTAGCATGGACGCATGCGCACTTGGCCCACGTTGCTTCACGTTCAGCTGCAAGAGAGAAGTATATTTTCACATATTCTTTTTTATGATCCCGCAACGCTCGTACCCGTCACGGTGGGGGCGCGGTTTTACGAGGGCATCGTATCTTTCGCTGAACTATCTATCACGCCCACCGCTTAGACAATGAAACGACATTCGCGATCTATAGTCTCATCGTATAACTCCCATAAGGTGTCTTCGCCCTGGGAGAAGAGAGAAATGGGAGTCCATATCGAAAACCAACTGGCATCACCCTTTCCGGCTACCCTTCCCTCAAATTGGTTCCATCCTCTGGAATTACCTTAGAAGCAGCATGATCGTGATGAAAGACGTTCTGCCAAATTAGGCTCGTTCCAGAACTTTCTGCTACGTAAACGTAGACCTAGTACTTTGGAGTTCTAACCAGCATACACGAATTTTATTTTTTTTTTCAGGAACACTTCAAACTCTGTTATTGGCAGATCGTCTTTTACTATCAGCAAGCTGAGCATTGCTATCTCTGAAAGTCCAGGCGACCGCTGGTCATGACGTCACTGAATATCCCATTTTTCATCGGCCTTGTACCCTGGATATTTTCTATTACCTCAAATATCGCTACATCCGACCTTTGACCCTCTTCCGTTATATTTCCTCCTTCTATCTCTACTTTTTGCTTGTCAACCTCCTTTAGACTCTTATAGTCGTACGTAGCTTTAGATAGTAAAAAATGGCACGAGGAAGATACGCAATACGGCAAGACCATCTTCAGAGCAGCATTAAAGTTTCTTAGTAATATAAAGCGAGAAACGTAAACCGTTATATAAACGTAGACAGAAATTTGCGTTTAGCTGTACGTCAGGTAACGCCACGTCATTAGCACCGTCTGCTCATTCAGAAAGTTCGTGTTCGCGCTTTTGGAGTTTTGGGTGAAATTGAATTTCGGCAGCACGGAATTGAGCTAAATGAAATTTGACCGTGAATGCGAGCAGGAACCGGTGACAAAATGAAACCCGCTTCGGTCCACTGAATACAAAAACATTTGTGCAACCTGGAAAACAATGGCTTGCCAGAGATATCTCTTGCCGAGAGCTGGACGGTGGTCCAGTATTCCCATCCGCGTGGTTCACGTATTCCTCCTGTTCACTTGTTCTCTTGTTCGTAACCAACCCCATCCTCTGTTGCGTCTACGTGTACCTGTAATATGGGTATATTCTCTTATAGGACTGTCCATAGTATAATAGAAATCAATGTGTTCGAATGCTCGGATCAAAACGAACGTTCACCAGTGACGTCTCTGCTGAAGGAGGATCGGTACGAGGACCCGGGGAGTACTGACGCTGGCCGTCAGAGTAGCGGTACTTAGGTGGTACACTGGGGCTTGAAACTTTGGAGACTGCTCGAGGGAGCTGAGGTATAGAATTCTGCAGCTGACTGCAACGCTTCCTTGGTTGAGGAGTCTCTGTCCTGTTCAGTCGCACGGAGTCGCAACTAGTCCCACCTCAGGACTAGCTGCAGGAAGGACTAGCAGACGGCACCACTTTACCGAATTGCAGAAACGCCGGCTAATTTATGGGGTCTTTTTAACGTGCACCCACCTTCTTCGTCGATGCCTCGAGCGAATCACCATCTCTCCTTCGCGGTGCACCTTTCTACGGAGCATTACTAGAAATTGCCACGGGGTGGATTCTAACCCCTGCCCGATAATCTGGTACGTATATACCAGCTGTATAATCTACCGTGAACATTCTACCGGTTAATCTCGTGAAATATTTCTGCACTGTGCAATTTTGAGAAACGATCTTGCACCTTCTTAGAGCTTCTTCTTCTTCTTGTTCTGGTTGCCTTAGGGGGAGGACGGTCAGAGGACACTCTAGAAAATTACGGCGATAGTCAGCAAGCCACCCAGACGTTGAGTTGTCGAGCGAGCATTTGTCAGCTCTATAAACGGAGGTGAGGGAGGATTCTCCCTGTGTTATTCTCAATGAAAAAAATTCGTACGCTCGCTTAATTAGGAACGAGGGAAGGAAACGTGCTTTGAGGGAAAACCCACAATTCTCTGGATATTCTCATGCTCATCGTCGTAGGGGTTCCCAGGAGTGCTCCTCCTCTTCATTACGGGAGAGATTGTCGGCCTAATACGTGAAGCAACCAGGCACGCCTTGTCTTTGCCTCCTGGTGTGTTGCCTTGCCCTCTGTCTCCTCGGGAGAAGAGGAGACAGTGAAGGAGGAGGAAGAAGAAGAAGAAAAGGAGAACGAGGAAGGAAGAAGTCCATTGGGGGAATCCGACACTGAAATTCTCCCACGAAATCTGAAATCTGAAGTCGTTCCGCCCGGCCAGGATGCCGGTTGGCTTCGGTTTACTAACGAAATTGCTCTGCGGGGCTGGCAACGAGAACACCGTCGTCGCCGAGTACCCCAGCTGGGCGCTTCAGGATTGGGTTTACGGATGGTGTGGGGATCCTGCGGAAATTCGATGCTCATGAAGGAAATTGCGTAGGTGCCAAACCAGGTTTCCCCTATCTCATTTTCCCGCGAGGCACGACGAGCCACCAGGTTTCCCAACGTCCCCGTTAACCTGCACTGCCGAAGCTCCAGGAACACGTAGCCAGGTTACGTCCTGCTCCATCCTTCTGTTAGGGTCGCAAGAAAATGGCGAGTGAGTAGGTAGAAAGAAAGAAAGAAAGAAAGAAAGAAAAGGACTGCCCATCGCAAGATCCAAAGGACCGAGGATGTGCTCCATACCGGTGGAAGCCCTGGAGGGAGAGTGAGTAGTGACTAAGGGTGGAAGCTACCCTTCTTCGCGGTTGGGAAACCTCGCGAGGGTCGGTGCCCGGGGAATTCGCAGGACAGAACCGCTTGGCACCCTCTACGTTATCCTAATCTCGCTAAAATGTTCCCTTTATTTAAATGGAGCCGCAATAGGGGTGGTACGGTCTTTCCTAGGGGTTCTCAGGGGCGTGATAAAATAAGGACCGCGAATTTTCCTCTACTTAAATACAGCCGTATGCGGCCGTGAAAGAGGCCGAATGCAGCTGAAAATGTGCCCGAAGGCCCTTTCGATCATAATTTTCACCCATTTCCACAGCCTCTTCAAAGGATCATTCTCTTCTGCATCCCCCATCCAAATATATTCTATACCTCAGACCCCAACCTCATAACGCTTCTCTACACTGAACCTCGAACCAGTCAAGCTGACCTAACCTCACTTCAGTCACCTAGAGAATCTTCTGCACTCTCCCATCCCCTCTGTCTTCGACTCATCGAACTACACCAACAGCTTCTACTACCGGCTAACAGTCACCCTACCACCCCCACCCACCCTTAATTCCTGAAAACTTCAGCTATCGCTAACTGAAATTTATGTATTGCGCGCTTTGAATATAATTTCCTGGAATGATATTTCTTGACTCGGGGAACCTCGGAAATGAAAGTGTCCAGGTCGCGAGTAATATTTAAGGCATGTGCACTGCCAGAGAGAAGTAGCTTCCTTTTAGCTCCCACGAATATACGTGCATGACTATACGACTGGGTGACCTTTTATGCGCACACATCAAGTACACCTATGTAGCACGAGGTTGCTCTCGCCAATGGAAGAGGAGAAAAGCCAACATCCTCCCCATTCCGTCGACCTTAACATTCATTCGAACCTTTCATACGTGGATTACTCGCGCCCCTATTTTTTTTTCATACCCTCTTTTTACCCTGCTTCACTTTTTTCCTTTCAACTTTATTTTTTTTATCCAGGACTTTGATGAGAATCCAACACGAACCCACCGTCAGCAGCTACAACCCCTGCACGCGTCTTCCTCTACCTGGCGCACTCAGCTTGGCCATCAGGATCATCGAGAAATTCTAGTTAGCGGGGTTTTAATTAGCAATTTAGTCCCGGTAGGGCTAGCAGCTTTGGTTGGCCCTTCGGCGTCCCCACCCAGCAAAGGATAGCGTATCAATCAAGGCAGAGTGCCGTGAAACGCACCCCCTGAATAACCTGAATATTTGGAGAAGGGTGCGTTGGTTAGTCGGACCCGTGACCTTTTTTTTTTCCACGGCTGGGTGGTACTCGATATTTCTCATTCCGAAATGAAATCACCTATTTGCATCTTTATGGAGCATTATACGTACATCCCTTCTAGTGTGTGTATATATATATAATTCCGTGTGGTGGCTGTGCTGCTGGCCGACTGGGAAACGCGCGCGCATGGCTTCCCGCTGTTCTACTCATATCAGCCTTTACTCTATACCCTGGTGCGTACGTGTTTTTCGCAAAGCTCTTTTTAACTCGAATATTCCATTTTACACTGGCTACACTCGCGGGACGTCGGTTGTTATTTTAACATGGAAAGAAAAAAGAGAACGTATTACCAACGTGGGAGGTACATGATAAAAGTAACTGATACCGTTATCATTGATATGGATTACGGTGTGTTGCTACGAGTGAAAAAGTGACGTCATTAGTATTTCGTATATTTAAATTGGTTATATTTAAATTTAAAGTAGACCAGGGGTTGGTTCACTTGGACGAGTACCATGAGTTTGTAAAAGATTTATTTACTAATGAACCATTAGTTTAATTCTTTTTCTTCTTTATCTTTTTTTTTTTCTACTAGGGACTTAAGACTTTCTTATTCGTTCTCGTTTCCTGAACCCACGGGCCTTGCCAATTTCGCAGCTTCACTTATATTTCCCTTTTTCATTTCCTCCTTCTCGTACTTTCATTCCCATATTCTCATTCTACGCTTATCCTTGTACCACCTCCTCCTCCTCCTCCTTCATCCTCTCACACCTTCGGGATTTCTATAGTCCCTCGCATACGTGACTCGAGTCCATTTCCGAGCGTTGCGACTCGCGTTAATTACCACTAAGAAGAGAAGTCGAGGAGGAGGAGGAGGAGGGAGGAAGGGGGGAGAAGCTAGAGAATAAAGAGATAGAGATAGGGGAAGAGGAGTAGCCCATAAAAGGAGATAGAATTCAAAAGAGAAAGGATGGGAGGAGAGTCAGAAAAGCTAAAAGATCTAGAAGCCAAGGTTCACCCTGTAGATGAGAATGACAAACCCTAAGATAATAGAGTACGACGTCCTCGGGCGTCGTCTAGCATAAAAACATAGAGCTGTCTAGGGTAGGGGTAGGGGTAGCTATGGGGATGACTGCTACTGTAAATCACGGAAACTCATTAAAGCCTGTCTTCGAACCGGATGACACCAGGGAGTGATCGAGTCAAGCCATTGGTCACACCTGCTGAAGTTCAACCCCAAGGAAAGGTGGATGCTAGTTGGCAGCGTCGAAGCTGGTGCAGACGGCGCCGCGACGTTGGGTCCTCGACGACGCACCCAGGTTCAGGAAAGGTGAAGCGTCGTAGAAGAGGATTTAGGAAAAGGGGAGAAAAAAAGAGTCAGTACTTTAGGAGAGGGTGAGTATGGGCTCATTATTTTCGATTTTGTTAATAGTCCGGACGATTTGTACGATGCCAGGATTTAGGGGCGGCTTTTGTTAAAGCGAGGGCTGCTTGATGAATTTGGATCACACACGCACCCCTCCCGAATACTTTGCTTCTCCATTGCTCCGAACAATGCCTGGAGCGCTGCTCCCTTATGGAAGGGCCACTTTACTGCGAGGAAAATGCGAAAATAAGTTATTGGCTGGAGGGATTGTTATCGGGAGTGGGAGGGTGAAGAAGGGGGGTTACTGTAAAAATGAAACGATAACGGGATCTCGTTACTGGCAACACGTGTGTCGCACTATCTAGTAGCCACCCTTTCATTATTTAACCCTTTTGCCCTTTCGACCCCCATCATCATTACACTCACACCCTTTTGCCTTTAGGACTTTAAAAACTTACCTGGAACGACACCTGAAGGTAATACCAGTGACGTCATAGTTTTCTTATCATCCAACCATCGCAAGGACGCCCAGCGTCTATCCATCTACTCGTGGGTATGCAGCTATATGATTTATTTATTATAGTACTCGAGGCGAAAAATACATGGTGCTACTGTCATGGCGGATAGCAACTACTTTCTATTATGTTTTTATACTGTGGTTTAAAGTGTCACGTATTTCCGTAGCGACGCAGTTTCCCGTTGGGAAAGTACTCGGCGATTCTAGTAGGTATCTATAGCTTAGACTGAATGAACGTCGTTTCTACTGACGTCGACGTCGCGACGTTCCTACTGATATGTTCTTTCTATTAATGCTACTATCCAAGCCCATACCATATGCTTGTCATGAATAATTTTCTATTTCAAGACTTATCTTTTATTGATGGTAAGCTTACTTTTGTATCTTTTTCAGATGCGCCAGACAGGATCGTTCTTATGTTCTTTCTCGAGGAGGCTTCTACGGGGAAAGATGCTTGGTGAAATTCGTGATGAGGTCCTTGTACTACAAGGAATCCCTGGACAATTCCTGGAGAAGACTTACTTGCCGAGTCTACAGGGAGATACCTACTTAAGATGGTCCAGTTGAGTTGGCACGTAGCTTCTCTAGTTACCCGGCTGAATTGAAAATGTTTAAAAGCAGATGGCTAGAGCCAAGGTAAGGTAGGCTAGTTGGTAACACTGTTGGAAAAATCCTAGAGTATTGTCAAAGGGGTGAAAGGGGTGAAGGAGGCACACTTCCGCAAATGGTTAACACTCTAGTAGCTCTGGCAGCTCAAGCACCCCTGGGTACTACTAGTAGTGCTACTGGTACTCCACTAGCACCTGCTGAGCACCACAAAGTCCTCCTAGCTAGCCTCCTCACGTCACGCGCATATAGTTCCGCTGTTCCCTGGCTCGTTGAGAACACTGACTTAAGCCAGGGTCGAGGGTCGCTCACAGGTGAGAGGACAAATTCTATCCCAAGGTTGTCACTGGATAACATTTTTATTTTTTAGCCAAGGGAGTGAATGCTGAGGGATTCCATCCTGGAGTGAGACAACTCTTTCCCAAGGTGAAGTGACTCCTGGAAAAAAGTAAAACTTGAAACGAAGCACCTGGTGATATTCTGAAGTGGCAAAGATGGAGAAATTCAGAAAAGGACTTTGATAACCTCTGCAGAACCGTAGTGATGAAATAAAGTAGAAGAGATGATGAGGTCGATTAAGGATCTGCTCAGCCATTGGTCTGATCTTCAGAAAGGAAAACGTAGAAGAACGTATAATGCTGCATCTCCAATGAACGCTGTACAAACTTGTTCCTTTTTGGTATTTATCGTTCTTGGGGCGTCCTGCGTCCCGGTGCCCAGCGTCAATTTCACGGGATTACGTCAATGGTCAAAAAGGTCGACTATTCCCACTCGCACAACTTCATCGTCTACGAAAGTACACTAGCAGGTCTACGAGTAAGGGTACTTTTATTGTTGGCATAAGGTATAGAGAATTGAGTAGGTTGGTACTACTGTCTAACATATGTACACGTAGGTGCTCATACGATCCGTGCTTTACAATCTAGCCGAACGATTCACCTAGCCGTGACCAGGATTCAAACTCCTGGTCTAAGTGATTGGCTCCGGTTACTCCTGGTGGTAGTATCGATCGATTGCTGGGAGTATTCACTTGGTACTTTCGGGAGTATCGATCCAAAAGAATAGGACCATACGTGATAACGTATCGGATAACAAAGTAGATATATATATATGCTCTTAAGTATTCAATCATGGTAACTTCGATTCCGGATAACAGAAAATGGCCGCCGGTCGTAGAGCGATAGCTAGTGATTAAACAATAGGTTGTCACGAAATGCTGGTAAATTCTATGGAATTTTGGGAAACTCCAACACTATGAAATCCTGACGGGTGTGCTGGCTTGGTCAGAGGATTCGGTAATGCTGACCAGAATCCAAGCCCGGCAGTGCCTAGGGCGTTTTAGTTGGTTTCTCTAATAATGGAAACGCAGTGTAATCGTGCTTGGTGCACGTTCACGGTTTCTGCTGTAACGTTACGCTGGAATGTTGTAACGCTGTCGGGACGATGAATAACCTGATGGGCCTGGGGCGTTCTTCGACGAAGGGTTGGCAAGCATGGCGCATAGGTGCACTGCTGAGATTTTAGGATGTTCCGAATGTATAGGCGCGAGCGACGGGGAAAGACGTCTAGGCGCTTGGGGCGTCGCGGCGGTCGAGTTGAGATATCGTTGTGGACGGGGTTGAACGGAGGGTTGGTTCACGGAGCTGGTAATATATGTGGGGGTAATTTTCTCGGCAATATTCCCAGGAATTTATGGGTTATTAATTTTATGAACCACCGGAGCTCCCTGTAGCCGAGCATATGTGTCTCTCGTGGCGATATCTCCATTACGTTGGATGCGTCTGCTGTTCTCTTGCGTCTTGCGTTTTACTCTTAATAGAGCGTCGGGGGCTTCTCTTGAGATACTCGTGGAATTCTCGTAAGACGCGGCCACCGGGACTGACCCTTATCTTCTGGCTGAGATGCAGCGAAATTAAACTCGTTTCTCAGAGGACGCCTGTTAAGTCCTTGAAGTTTACCCAGGATCTAAAGCAACCCCTGGCACTCTCGCTTAATTAATTAATTCGTTAAATTTCATTAACCGCGCAAAGAGAAGTACGATCGGTACAAAAGGAGAAGCAGCCGAAACTGTAAGCCCGCGCCGCAGTGGCTGTCAGTGTTGTAATTAGAAGACAGTGCAAAACGGATGGGGAGGACGGGGATGAGGTCCAGGGGGTTGCGAGTGAATATTTTGTAGAAAAAGTGGTACATAAATACCTGAACGAAAATGGAGACAAAGAGAGCCAAGAGCCGCGGGGGGTGGGGGTGGAAGCAGAGGGTGAATAAAGTACGCTGATGTGAATACGTATTATAAACCCCTATGTGCAAACAAGGCTCGTCCCTTAAAATCAGAGGGTTTGAATTTCATCCCCAACAGGATGGGGTCGTCGCTGGCTCCATCGTCGTCGCTAGCGTCGGTGGCGTCGTTGGCCTTATCAGGCTCTGCTTGGCTTTGGGGGATCATTAGGCGTATGTGTCGTACTCCCTATCCCCGAGGGCGCAGGGGGATGCTTTAGCTGCTCCAAGGGATGGCGTACGTGGACACGGGACCACACTCTCCCACCACAAGTAACTATACCTCCACGACCCTCAGTCTGGAAACCCCCCAGCTAGCTTATCTTGGAAAGGACCGCGAGATCGCACCCTTCCGCCGACAACCCCTCTTCCACCGACCAACCGCGTCCTTTATTTCAGGCTAATGTTGCGTGATAACAACTACCCAGCTCCCCGTCATCCCTATCCAAACTACCCCGTGAAGCTTATACGCACCAGCTGAGCTACCGCGATCACCTCCCCTTCATCCCCCCGACGCAATTAATACCGTGCAACTTCTTAAGGCCAGCTGAGAAACATCGAGCCTCTGGGATTACCAGGAGACACACAACCCTTACAAGAATCCAGCCACCCCCTCTGCTCACCCTAACTCCTTCCTCTTTCACTTGGTCTCTCTAGTCACTACTACCCCTCTTTCACCCTTGCCAAACTTTACGGCAGCCTCCATTAGGCCACTTCATAATGTATAAGCATTCTATCCTGTCCCATTGACGGGGCCCACCCCTTTACACCCTGGTCATCCCCTAGGTTGCCGACGGCTCTTTAACGAACTCCCTTTTAAAGCACGGCCATGTAACGGCAAATATTCCTACGCAGCCAAAAGCCGATAAAAAGCCCTGGACCAACCCATGATGAAAAAATCCTAATTCTGCGAAACTCGTTATACAGTTCAGTACTTATCTCACTTCTGTTTATCGGACTAGAGCAATTTTTCTGACGGAGTATAATAGGGTATTAAAATCATCTTTTTTTTTCTCGGTAGATTTTATTATGTAATATAAACTTATGTGTTATACATTGCTACATGTTGCTTATTGGCTATAGGTCCTATTGGCTAGGTCTCTTAAAGGCTAGAATGCACGGTGACTTGTACAGAATCATCATTTTATGTGTTTATCGTCATTATCGTCATCTTTACCTAAGGTCATCGTCCGCGTTGTCATCGTCCCGTCGCGTACAATATATGGTATATATATATGTATATATCTATATATATACTCTTTTTCTTTCTTTTTTCTTTTATCTACTCACTCCTCGTTTATTAATAAAGAGACTCTGCTCGTACCTGGTGAACGGATCTTCCAAGGTATCCTTGCGTTGGAGTCTCCAGCTTATAAAATGTTAAATTTACTCTTGCTAAGATTAATCACGGCTTGGCCCTGACCTTTGCAATTGCAGATGGCGATACTAATGGATTAGATCAGTAGCAGTCGGGTCTGTCGTCAGGGTGAATTTTTAATCGAACGACAAAGAAGCGCACCGAGTTGGCGCAAAATTTTTTGATTTGGAAACGTCGTTCGACGATTATTCTTAATTTCTTTTTATTTTGTCTCGTCTCTTGATTTTTTCCTTTTTTCTTGTTTTTAAGGGGGGAAATTAGGATCTTCTAATCGTGGTAAAAACTACCTTGAGATTTTTCATAGCCAAGCGGTTTAGTTTTAGCGGAAGTTGACGTTGGACACAAGCCGTTCGTTTACGGGCAATAATAATACAATCCTATAATTAAGTAGTTACGGTTAAACGTTAGTTATTAATTATTATCGTTAAGTTTTATCCCTACGATATAATACACTCACCTAAGACGTACCTGATGATATTTTGTAAAAACGTCCAACCGCGCTACGAAAAAGACAGTGTGTTCCTATATGTGGCAGTCGGAGTGAATTTCTGCAGGACGACCGTATAGATTTTCCATTTTTGACAATTTTCACTCTCGAACCATCCCGCAATTATTATTAATATTCTTTTTTGATCTTTTATACTGCATTTTTTCCTCCTTTATTTTCTGTCCGAACACTACCGTCGTGCTTTTCTTTAAACGATTCGAATCGGGGTCAGCCCGTCTCTGCTCGAATGGCATAGCCACGTAAAATCTTTGGAAAACGTTTTGGTTTCGAGTTATCGTATTTTCAAGACTGAGGAGATTGTCAAAAGTCAGAGCTCTAAGCTACTCGGGCTAAACTGGCTGGGCGATTGAATGGTTGCCAGGATTTAATTAATAGAATCTTGTATTTACTCGGGAGCATTTTTAATGAGACTACGAGATACTTTCCCACGGTGATCCTTTCATTAAAATATTATACCGAGAAGGAGGGATCCGGCTGATAATTGGTTTGGGGTTGGTTTTTTCTTTTTTTTCGACAATCGTCCATCCTGGTCCACTCGTGCCCTTTTCTCGATGAAAAGTGCAGCTTTGGTAATTGGAGGAGAGGAACTCGAGTGATCTCTTCAAGATATCGGTGAATCCTTATCAAGGAGACAGAATGAGAAATTCAGTTCCTCGGCTCAGTGAGATTCGAGCTTCCGGTATCTCTTAGCAGCCAATCCCCTCGCGCTCTTCCGAGAATCTTCAATGACTAATCAGCCAGCCATTCCCGAAGGTTCTTCGCCATAGTCCTCTGAGACCTCGAATGGCACGCACAACGCATTAATTAAAATATCTTTGGTTGCGATCGTAGAAAATCCTCTGGAAAAAGGAAAAGAAAAAGAAAACAAAAACAAATGCTCTTCTCGCCTACATTAAATCGAGGTTGAAATCTTTGGTTGTCTGGTTTATTGGTTAGTTGATTGGCTGCTTGATTAGTACCGGTTCGACAGGGTTCGATTGATTCAAACTCGTATAAGTAAGACTGTCAGATTGCAGATTGGTTTTGTTTGCAGAGTCGAGGGAGACGACGTGGGGGCTTCGGGATCCCGTCGAGGAAGTTTTACCACTGGTAGGCATCAACATTGGACTTCGAGTTCTCAGGGCAGGGACTGACGCTACCGCACCACTTGGTTTCCTTTAACGGCAGACAGGGTGTTCCACCCCTGCGAGGCTTGATGGTAACTTTCCGCGTTCGCTGCGTCTCGCCGACGCCGCAGCTGCGACTGCATGCGCTCCATGGACCCCATTCGCCGACCTTGCAGTCCCTGGGCGGACCTGAAAGTACATTTTCGCGTTACAATATTACCTGCAACCCCTCTATTACGTTTTTAGATTTTATACGTGGCGCCAATGCTGCTTGTGCTGCACTTGTGCTGGCTGGGAGTTGGACTTATACGAGAACTCTAACACTATAGACAAATGTTGAAAGGCTGTGCCACTGAGAAAAGTGGTGTATTAGGGGGGTGGCCAAGGGAATGCCGGGGGTAGAGAAGGGTGCAGGGTGCCACATTGACAGCACTATACGTACATCCGGTTTTTTCGATTAAAGAGAACGTCATGGAGAGACTCATGGACAGCGTCCGTGTATGTGTGTAGATAGTATACGCGAGAGGGGGAGAGAGAGAGAGAGAAAAAGAGAAAGAGAGAAGGTGGTACTTTGATCGTTCACACGAATAATATGGCCATTCAACAGCGAACCGCAGCTTTTGCATTAACTCCCTATAAATGAAAAACTGCATTGGCCTCATAAACCGCGTTACTTCGTTTAAAATATTTATTGAAATTTCGTCCCGCAGTACCAATGCAAAGAATCAAGGGCTTCCGAAAGCAAAGGACAAAGGAATTCAGCAGTAGCCCTTACTGACTTTCGTCAAAAACCACTGTAAGCTGTATTACCACGTAATATAAAAAAAATGTGTATACAAGAAATTTGATAGTGAAGTCGATTTGCGCCTGCGGACAGGCAACCCGTGCACAGAACCTAATCCAGCATTACGTAAGCAGTGAAGTTTAAAAAAGTATCATTGCCAAATGAATGAACTCACGGACTCGTGGATGCTTTCCTTTAGAAAGAAGCCTGTGATGCTTCATCCTGAGCCTGTGCAAATATTCCGTGTCGGTGACATTCGGCCAGGAGCGACTCGTACCGTTGACGATCTTCCTCTGTATGTCCTCGTAGATCTGAGCCTTCTGAGCCTCGGCGTTCTGTCGCTGCCTCTGATAATAAGGCCAGACGGGTTTGCCCTCGGACTTCCCACTCTGACCATTATTATCCCCAGGACCCTTGGGAGGCCTGGGATAGGGCGTAGGGGTGGCAGGGAATCTGGGACGTTGAGCGTAAGACGAGGCGATACTGCTGATTATGGCTGCCTTGTTGTCCCTGGGAAGATCAGTCACGGGTTGTCCACTTCCGGTTGTCCAGTATCTGAAAGTCAAGCAAAACAAGTATAATCCCGTGTGGACCACTGTGAAATTCTCTTTGTTTAAATTCGTTCAAACGTACTACCCCCCTGTACCCACCCACCCTCGCGGAGCTTCACTTCCCTGGGAGAACGGGGCGGAGTCGTTCTTACCCTAAGCAGGATCGAAGTCGAAGGATGAAAGGATCCTGGTAATATGTGAAAACAATTTCAGGACTTGATTTACGAGGGCTGTACATAAACTGTATAGAGAGGACGCCACCGGAGGATGTATATCTTCTGCCGGGAGGCATCGTTCTCTTTTTATACTCAGGATCCTTCTTCCTCTCCGTTCTGATCTTCCTATTTTATTAAAAACCGCAGCGTGCGCTCCGTCGCTACCATGGGAACGATCCTTTTTATTCAAGGATACAGAAACTTTCAGGTTTTTCCATTCTCTCGCGAATTCACTCTGCCGTACCTTCGTGCAAGACCTCTCTCTCTCTCTCTCTCTCTCTCACTCTCTATACTTATAGTCCAGGATGGGGACAATAGCTCTTCAGCCGATTACCAGGAACACGCTAAGTCGATGGATGCACGCTACCTGAGGTCTGGCTTCCTCATCGACAGGATATTGCCCCCTCCCCTCCCCTCTCCCCCTCACCCCCCTCGTCGCAACCCTTTTTCATCACCTACTATTGCCCATAACGGGAAGGAGGCCTTACGGAATGGAGGTGCCGAAGCTTTATCGGAAGTACAGGAGGATGGGTAACCCAGTGAAGGGTGACTGGGTGTTGCCGACGCTACCGACGCCCATCGACGTCGTGCATCGATTTGACACGGACTGCCGGATATTACGATGATAAGGGCCCACGGCAGCTGAACCCAATAACGCCACGTTAGTTCGGACCGGATCACTATATACTTCTCTGTCCTTTACTCTGTTTCTGCCCTTTTGAATCTCCCGCGTCGATGGTTCCTATCAATTTGAGATACAACAGGATATTACGATAAGGACTCGAGGAATCGAGTTGCCATTCTATAAGTTTCATACGGGCGCTGTCTAGAATCTAGTGCTAAATATAATTCAGGAAGACGATACCGTCCAGTTGTACATACCTGGGTCAAAGGTTATGTACACAGGCGATGGGTGAGAGGTAAAAGGAATGAGGACGAAGGGAGGTGGAGGAGACGGGAGGAGATCGAACGTTAACGCGACGTTGACGCATAACACCGACGTACGACGTTCACTCTCTCTCTCTCTCTCTCAGCACGAGAAAGAAAGAGAGATAGAGAGGCTACTGGAAAGAAACCAGGAGAAAATTCTCTCGCATGGCAGACACTAGGTGAGACCGTAGTTTAGGTACAGGTATCTCTCTCTAGGTATATAAGAGTAAAGAGGAAGCTGAGGAAGAACCAAGGAAGAGGAGATCTCTCAATCTCCACGTGAAATAGCCGCCCTCGCCATAAAAGTTAAAGAGAGAAGAAGGTCTTCCTGGCTTGTGGCTATGGGCGAAGGATACGAAGAAAGAGTGTAGAGAGACAGAGAGAAGGAAGAAGAAGAAGAAGAAGAAAAAAGATAAAATAAAGGTCGGAAAATCTATAGGGTGTTTCTACAGGATTGAAGATCGTGCACACTAGGAGGCTGCTCCTTTTCAGGCTGTTTAGCCGATCAAGTCCTATTTCCAAAGCACTTTGCGATACTCGAGACATTGTCGCGCGATTCTATTATATGGGATGAGATCCTTCAAGGCGCGCATCTATTCGAGAATTCTGACTTTAAAAAAACTACCTGGCAATCTCACGCTCTACATACAAAAGCTTTCTTCCCTCCTTTGACTAAACTCCCCTTACACGGTTACCATAATATGCACTAGAGGTGAGTCGACTGTAGCAACGTAGAGCCTAGGAGAATATAGAGTCTACGAAGATGAACTCTACCTGCCCTTTTCCCTTATTAACCAAAAGTCGACTCGGCAGTGCTGCACAAACTCCTTAACCAGCCAGTGCAGCTGGACCGGGAGAATTCAGGTAAATAAGTCTGGAAAAGTGGAATTGGCAAATGGGTAAGAGAATCAGCAAGCCGGGATTCTCCTTTTCGTAGGATTTCTCCTATTACCCAGGATTCCCAAGGAAGTATTCGCCAGACCCGGTGCGCCAATATCTACGCCTTGTCAGTGTAAAGTCCTTGGAGTAACAGACAATCCAAAAAAAAAACAAAGGAATAAGAAAGGAACGTAGAAAAAGGATAATAATAAAAAATATAATAAAAAATACGAAATTACCTGTATCGTTGAGAATCCATTTCGCGACGCTCCTCTGCGATTGCTTCGTTCAGGTCACGATTCGGGTCGACGCCACGTAGCGTCGGGACGAAATTCTCGCTGCTCACGAACTCCACGACCTCGACGTCATCCTCGTGGTAGGTCTCGGTCAGCGTGTACTCTCTCAGCTGGAACACCAGGTGGAATTCACTGTTATTGGACATCCCATTCTGGATTGGTACTACTACCGAACAGCCATGAACTATGTCTATAGAGAGGGACACGTGTCTATCACGTGTTCTGGACAATGTATATATGCAACAAAATCCACCTAGAACAGTAGATAGGTGGACAGGTTGATATCAATGTCAGACAATGATCAATGACTTGAGCCAACCCCTAACAATTTGATGATAAAATCGGAAAGATCAAGGATTAGTATCAGAGCTCTGTATCAGCTGCAGCTTCATCTTCTACTAACGATACGTGTAAGATGAATTTAGTGTTGCGTGTCGTGTTTACTGGAGAGATTGATACAAATTCGACCCCCTGTTGTGACCGTGCAATCCAGGGCGTATCCGGTGATGGTGAAAGAGGGGTGAGAAGGGGGAGGGGACATAAAAGCGACCTTTGTACTCGGATTTTCCTTCCGACCCTTAAGCAGCTCGTGTGTCTATAGGGGGCAGCAGGGGAGAGAGGAAGGGAAGACGATCTTTCTCTAAGAGAGGGACGCATGGCGTCGACTAACGTAACAGGACCTACTCGCTTTCTCGGAGGAACTCCGAATGAGTGTAATAGGGTGAGAGAGAAGGTGGAAAAAGGAGAAACTGTAGAAAATAAGTGGAACTTGGAAGGAAGAAGTGAAGTAGCCAGGCAAAAGGCCAAGGCTATTTCTACCGGCCAATTAGTCACTGCCCGTTCTGCGGCACGAGCGAATTAAAGCCAATGAAAGTTTATGGTCTCTGCTTCTGTCTGTCTCTCTCTCTCTCTCACACACACACTCACTCTCTCTTGGTCGTTACCACTTTCTCTTATTCTATCTCCTTTCTTGGTACGTCTGTAATTCTATGTGATCAAGAGAACGAAGTATTGACATTAAACAGCTTGTTTGTGTCTCGAGGAGATAGCCCTGGATGTAGAATTGCGAAATGTTTATTGCCAGTCGAATTCCTTTGATGGTCCAGATGGGGAAGAGGCTGGGCACGCGTAAATAATTTGACAGGTAAAATCTTCGAGACTGTGTAATCGCGAACGAGGGTTTCCTCGAGTGACGATTCAATATTCTAAGAGACGCCAGTTCAAAGAGGCTTCTTATCCAACTTGTCGATTCGAGAGAAACGATAATTAACGTTTAATTAATCGATCCCCGGCATCACTTTCAATTAAGGATCAATTAATTACTTTTATCCGTTCGCCAGGGAGCTTAGCTCTCTTCGAAAGACGGAGAGGGCTAACTCCTTGATTGGCTGATTGCTCGATTGGCTCAGTTACTGACAGGATGACTGGCTACCAAAGACAAGCTAAAGTAGATACAGTATCTACTGGTCAGACTGAAATCGGTTAGATCGATCGAGCCGGAATAGTCCGTTATCGCTTATCAGCTTATGAATTTACGCGGAGAGCCGTAGTGGCGCGCGAGAAACATTTAATTAATAACAATTGTTAATTAACACTTACGAGAGAAGCAGGGGCCAGCCAGTTTTCCAATTAACTATCGATCGACCTCTGAAAGTTACGAGGCGGCCCGGAATATAGTATAACGGCGCTTTGCGACTTCATCGAAAAACTCACCCCCCTTAGGGTACTACCAACCCCCTTTGGTTTCATTCACTAGACTAAAGTCTCATCAATTGTATACTAGAATCGAGTTATTTCTGTCGCTACACTTTCTTCCGTAGAAAGACGACGGAAAAACTCTCGTGAAAACGTCACCGTGTAGGGGAAACGAACAGCGTGACAAGGGTGATACCAGACAATAATTAAACGCACTACTAAAAGGTAAATAAGGGATGGAGAAAGAGAGAAGAAAATTAATTCAGATTAAAAAAGAAAAAGGATAGACACTGCTGCTTGGATGATCATTAGATGACTACCCCTGGTAGCCAAAGAGCGATCAGTTAAAATCATCCCCTAAATTCAATAGTACCTACGTTATTCGTGATATATCAGTATTTTTAGCTCAACCACTGGCATTGCTGTCAAATTTTTTAGGTGACGGTTTAAACGTCCTTATCACATAAATGAACTCGACGAGCGTGAGATAACCTGAGAATTGGTATTACCAGCCGAATCCATGCGAACCGCCATTTTTCTATACCAGAAAAACATTTCCCCCTGGACCCACTTACCCATTGCGAAAATCCAACCTATGAACTATTTCCGAAAATAAAGATAAAAAAATCTATGAATACATCAGAGACCGCGACGCTGAATTTTGGATATCCATGGAGGCGTCGGTATGCGCCATTGACGTATATTAATTTTCCCTATGCTCTTACGGGTTGGTATATAAACGCCATGGAAAAACGCATCACACGTTTCATTAACGAAGAAAGACCATTCGGTTTTGATTGAGAGAGCGACGCACAGAAACATCCGCAACGGACGACCGAATCCTGGTGCTATTTACACGAGGTATATTTGTGCGTTCATTTACGCCAATCCGGAGCAGCCGTCGGATAGCGTCGACGTTGACCGACTATATCCAGTCGACTGGTGCTCACGGTTTGAACACGCCGTCGTATTAATGGCGGATGTAAATACAAAATACGTAAAAAAAAAATAATTCTCTCAACTCAGTAATGGCGTCAGGACCTCCCCAGTCTCTGCGTCGTGTAAACGACACTGTCGTTCATTAGCGTACCGTGTTGGTCGTCGGAGCGTTCACCAAAACCAAGCTTATAACGTTTCCATATACGTTTCACGTCGACGTGCGTCTCTATACAATTTGGTAGCAGCCATACCCCAATGATATACACGTGAACCGACGCGTGCACACGTAGCGACAGTTCGCAACCCCTACGAAACCGACTTCCGGAATCCGGTCCGTTTTGTATTTCCCGGGGAAACTCGAACTCGCATAAATTTCTCCGATCAGTTTTTCGATGGTCGACGTCTGTAGGGGAGGGATTTTGCGGTCCATAGGGAAGGGACGAGTCGGTCGTCTCACTTAGCCAAAACCACCCCTACGACCTGGAACTCACTGCTGACCCGTGTAAGCATTCTACTGGCTCTTACAATGTCAGTCTCTATACCCCTGAACCTAGAAGTAGCTAAAACTCTGTGCTTTTTATTGTTCTTTTTTTCTCTCTCTATCCTCCTTCCTCCATCTCTTCATCCCTCTCCTCCAGGATGCCTCGTGAAATGTTAGCGCACGTGGCCGACACCGTGCAGCCAATGACCTCCCAATGGACCAAGCATCGACCGTTATTACTTCCAAGTGCTTGTTGCCAGTTTCTTTTTCATTTGGACTCTGTATAAAAGTATATGAAAGTCCAAGGAACCATCCTGCCACCTGGCGGATACGAGAGGAAGCTAAAAATAAGATTATACAAGGAGATATAATATTATCTAATTGCATTGTAGATATAACCCGTGTACACACGGTATACGTGGCTGGCAGCTTATTAGCGAGTATATTTGCCAAGTAGTAAATAGTCGTGCGGATCAACGCTCAAGACAGTTGGAATAGAGGTACTTTGTAGCTGATAGTATAGTGACGTCAGTGGTTGCCACAGAATAGTGGGACAGGAGTCCCTTGTCTGAACAGTGTTATAGGGGTTGCTAGTGATAACGTCGGGGGGGGAACGTTGGTTGTAGAGTGTCCCGGGGAGGCGTTGGCAGTGGTGCCAGTGCTACCAGTGAAAAGACAGGCCGTGCTGTCTGCATCGTTGCGGTTCTGAAGGGGTAGGGGGGTGCAGGGGTCGAGCGGGGGTGGAATATGTTTCGAGCCATTCCGCAGAGGAACGCAGCGCCACAAAACCACCCCTATATCACCTTGCGGTTTTGGTTATAGTGCGGAGCCGTGAGAGGCTTCGGACACAGTCCAGTAAACCACCCCTGGAATATATTATACTGGCGGCTCTCCACTACGACCTGCCATACGTAGGTTACTATGAGGGTAGCTCGTAAATTTTCTTCCAAAAAGAAAAGCCAAAGGCGTCCCGACGCCGACTATTCAATTTTTTTTACTCCATTTTCTTTTTTTAACGTGTCTATCTGCAAGGGATGAAAGCCGGGACCAACACCTAGTAACTAGACTGAGACAGTAAGGGAGGATTAGGTAATGAACAGTCTTTGGTACTATATGGTTATTGGAGATTGCACTTCTATAGATATATAAATAATGCGTCGGGACGCTTATGGATTCGACGTCCCTCGAAATGTATGATAAAGATTTCTGACAGCCGACGCCATTATATATGTTGAGGAAGCTCTTTCAAGGCTTCGCAGTCGAAGAAGTGCCGTTTAATACCCTCTGGATAATTTCACTGGCAGCTGCTAAGATTCTCGCGTTACTAAGGGTCTGTTTGAGGGTTGTTCGCAAAGGGGTTAATTTACCGTGAAAATTAACGAAAGACTTCTTTAGCTAACAGGAAGCGCGTCGCGTTCGATTTCAAGAATTTACATTGTACACCTTGTTACAGTACGTCACTACTTCAACCCTTGGACCAACTACCACTACCCCTTAAGTCCGTTTCACAGCGCAGCGGTGAAAACCAGCGGTCACAGTGGTTAATTCGTCGATCGTCAGACAAACATGGCGAATTTCTACGAAGCGTGAGGAACGTCAAACAAGTTCTCCACAATATATATTTTCTTTATACTGTAATTTCAACCCCTTCTCTTCACCCTCTTCTGGATCCAGCTGCGCTACCCTGACGTCACTAATAGATAGGACAATGTAGTCAATACTGGTAACGGTGTATGCACGTATCGTACAGCTATTAGGATATTGGTTCTATGGGGTGTTAGGTTCGATTAGGCTGGACAATCGATTATCACAGATGGTCTGGTCCATTTTGTATCCTCTGCCGGAGTCTGGGTTGGCTATATTATTTCTTCCTCCATGATTCTCCGAACCCTTTGTTTTCATCCATCCGATTTTTCATCGATCCAATTGGATGCGTGTCGAGTATCCATCTGAGCGTCAATTTATCCATCCAATGGTCCAACCCTTGTGTCTATCGACCAATCGATATGCGCAAGAGTCAAGCAAAGCACATGGGTCACGATATCAGGGAGTTACGTAGTAACGATATATTGGGATTGAGCATGGTAAATCGAGGGGGGTAGATCAATAATTCGTGATGGCGCTTATAGCAAAGGGTTGTCTAGTTAGATGGTAACGATGGTGCTGGGGATGAAAATGGTGGTTGGTTATAATGCTGGCAAGGACCGGCTCACCGAACCAGGGTATTAATCTATGGTGAATTAAATCACATTCAAGCCGTAATAAAGTCCAGTTATCGTTGTTCAAGCGTGGGAAGGGTGGAGAGGGTGAGTATATAGGGAAGAGACGTGTAGGCAAACTGCCAGGTTAAACCAACGAAAATCCAGGGTGAATTCGCGTCGGTGGTGAACTAACGAAGCGTTTGCTGTAATATTAAAAATATGTAAATTACTTGTACGTATAGTAAGGCGTCGCGACGCCAGAGCACCACGACGTTATTCTTGCTACGTTCCGTGTATGAAAAATGTAAAATTCGATACCGATGACTGCGTACCTGGTCAGGTATGCATTTCGTATGGTTGTACGAGTTGGACGAAGAGGGATGAAAAAGGGAGTGAGGTCTTGAGGGGTTGAGGGTAGTAAATAGTCAGTATAGAAAGTAGAGGGAGTTTCGAGCACGTTTTCGGTCTGGGCCCTGTGGTGCCGGTTATAAATTCTAGGCTCTTGACGTGCAGGGGTTGGGACTTCGGTCAGGGGTGGTTTCTTCTTTCCCCGGAGGTTCCTTGAGAGGGTAGTTGCCCTTCCACGCTCCTAATGCCCAGGTCGAAGCGACACGCAGGGCCGTAGCAAAGCCGTGTGTGCAAATATTAAGTCCTTCTCGCAAAAGGAAACCTTGCGGCCCATTTCCAGTGGTTGTTTACCCTTACGGCTACGTGCTTCGCATGGTCCGTTTGGGATTTCGCCATTTTTTTTTCCCCCTCCGAATTTCCAATATCTACACGTTTGAGACTCCTTTCTTTTTTCTCTCACGGTCCTTCACTCTCCTTTTCTTTCTTAGTCTTCTTTGGGTTTTTTTTTTCTTTGCCTACGTGCACTCTTGCTTTTTTCATCCCCCACCCTTGTTATCTCGCTGGTGATTTCTTTATCTTGGCAAATTCACCACCCCCCACCCTCCTGATTCACTTTGAGATAGAAAATCGACGGTAGAGAGACACAAAGGAAGAAGAGTAAACGAAGTAGAACGTCGTGGGCTTAAAGATGGAGCAGGAAGAGGGGTTGGACCTTGAGGACGTCTAAGAACCAGCATCCGCTGGACCAGTCAATAGATAGAGAAGCCGTTCAGAATTGAACTCCATACTGTGTACACTGTGTAATCAGTGCGACGTGTGATTCCAGACGTCACGTGGTATAACAGGGTGGTGTGACGTTGTTTCCTGTCGCGCATTCGTCTTCCAGCATCCTTCCTTATCTGAGGCGCGTTGACGTTGATACGGGGGGTGGGTTCTGGCTAGAGACTCGTGCCTCGAGACAGCCCTATTGCTTTCGCCTAATCTCGCTAATCTGCTCTGCGCAGATTTGGCTTACTATCCCCGGCTTCCTTTATCTATCCCCATAGTAACTCACCCCATGGAGACTTAACAGTCGAGCCATCCCTTGGGATTGCGATTAAGGTATGGTCGCCCGTTAAACGTCCACCGGATGTGTCTGCGCAGTAACCGGCTTTCACTAACTGGTCCATATATTCGCGAATCATCCCCCTTAAAATTATCAGATTCGTCTCTTAGTTTCAACCCCCTCCACCCGTCGTCACAGTACGTAATTTGTATTTTTCCCACCATCTAATGGCCTTGCCCATCTGAATAGTCAGGAACCAGGACGTCGTTTAAAGTGACTTCCGGAAGTCTGAAGGAAGCAGGGTGGAAGTAACCACTGAACTAAAAGTCCCTCGACTTTCGCGTTTCTGCTTGAAAGTTTCGACGGTCGGCGTCGGTGGCGTCTACAGCGAGAAGCGGGATATTTACCAAGAGCGATTCTCCTCCCCGAGTAATCTTCTCCGATGACCTTCGAACTCTTCTCGAGTTCCTAGTGAATCCTTGAACGTCGTCTGCTACCTTAATGAGTTTCCCAGTTAAATCCTCGCTAAATCTCTTCCAATTTCTTCTCAATCTGGACGACATTCAACCCCTATTATATTCCTAAGTTAGATATACCCATAACCGACATATCGTGCCTTATCTTATCAGTAAGCTTATATAATCCAAGCCTAGTAATCCTATATGAGTAGATACGTAACACATGGATGATTTTATAATTAGATATGATTATGGAACAAGGGGATGAATTTATCCTCCCCATTGGTCCGTTCGGATAGCGACAAAAGTTTCATAATTAAGTGGCTAAGTGAAGTTGGAAGGTTAGGTCGATGGAAGTCAGCCATGAGTCGACGGTTGGAGAAGAGTTAATGAAGGTCATTAGAATCATAGACGAGGTCAAAGGTCATACGGTTTACCAGTTTGCCACAAGATAATTAAGAAGTTGACAGAAACTCTCCTGGCATATGAATTCCCTTGCAATTATCGCACTTTACAAAATGGCGAATTTACATAAGAACCGTCTAGTTACCTGTCTGTCTGTCTGTCTGTCTGATTACAGCAGTGCCGTTACTACTAGCTACGTTCTAACCTTCACAGGACTACCACTCTATTCGTATAAGGGTTGATTCTCAATCTCGGTACTTCACTACCCCGAAATCTCACCCTTTCTAACTACCTACACTTTCCCAAAGCGTTTCGCACCACCACCCCACTGAGATCCGATGAACGCGAATCCGGTAAATAAATATTGACGAGACGCGAACTCAAGCCGGATGCCGTTGCTCCTCTCGCTATCGCGCCTCCTGGAAAATGAATTTAGCCAGGGTGTCACGAGTCGGAAGTCGGAAGTTGCGACTTGCAGGAGGCGAGAATAGCAGTTCCAAGAAGGATCGCGAAGGTTATGCAGCTGCTGCTGCATTAAAGCCAAGAGTGGCAAGTCTGGATAGTAACTAAGTAATTTGACATGGAAACTGAATTGCAGAGAAACCCGTCCCTCCATCTTGAAGACTCTCACAACTTGACGTACTGCTTCCTCTTAGCTCTCACTCATCCATAAAACAAAATAACGTAAGTTCGATCAATCCAAAGTAAAAATACGTTAATAATAATTAAAATCTAAAAAAAATATTCCCCTACAACGATTAAGTACCGCGTATATCCTTTTTTGACAACTGAAGATGCAGGATCTGATTTTTCCATTTTTCTTTCGTGACAGTACCATCTTAAAGGACGCCATTAAATGATCTTCCACGAGCTTCAAAAACCTTATCCCACCTCACGACCAGATGCTGCGGATATAAACTTGCCAGGGTCTGTCTAAAATAGTCTGGACTCACCTTAGTAAATGTAAGGGTTGCTATTGGCGGCAGACGAGGCAGGTTCGGATAGTAGAAACTCCCAGCGGGATGGGCAGGATAGCGTGACGTGATCCTGTAGGCTATTCCCTGGGGCTGCGTGGGCCAGTTCGCCGCGGTGAAGGTGAATCCGTTATCCGTTCCACCGTCCAAGGGGTCAAGCTGATCAAAAAAGAAAGGTCAAACACCTACGTTACCATAAGTTCAAAAGACGCATACAAAAATTCAAGGTACCATCCGACTGTGTTGAAGGGGTGCGGGAAAATGTGGAATTTCCACACCATACCCTCTACAGTCATATATTTTACAGGGTGACTGTACTTAAATAATAATAAAAAAAAGCAAATAAATAAATTACCTCGACGGTGACGGTGTCCACCCAGTTACCCTCGACGCAGAGCTGGAAAGAGTCGACCCCGACGAACCAGTCAGGGCTTGGGTTAATTCTCGCCATGATGCTAATAAGGGTGTGGTTTCCGTCCAGGAAGGCTCTGGCAATGCTGGTACCTTCACCCTGGGGAACTGGGGGTCCTGTGAACGAGTGCAGAGTACTCGTGGAGTCACCACCGGTGTCCAGACCATCCGCTCGACCACTCTCGACATATTGTCTGGCGCCCGAGGAGAGACGTTCACCCAGCCGGTACAGGGTATAGGAGGAATCATGAGTCCGACCTGAAACACATGAGGATTCGTATGCATATACAGTGTGTACGTGATAACTCTGATACACGTTACTTATAGCAGGATTTGTTTTAGCATATAGTTATATATATATCGCTACCTTGATTTACGTTTGTAACTATACTGTGACACTGTGTATAAGCTAACGATATAAGTTAGCCTTAGGAAGCAGGCAACCATAATCGCGTGCCTCGAGCTATTCCAAGTCCTTTACGAGTCAATCCGAGTTAAATTCTACAAATGAATTAAGTTTACCGACTTCCGTCTCTCGCACTTGTACCTGGTTATACCCGTACCGTTACAACGTCGAGGGTTGACTGGAAATAGCGTTAGACAGAGTACAGGTATGATTGTTTTAGGAATTTAGAAAATCCTTAGATCAAAGACAGACAAGGACCTAGTGGAACTGATTCGAGTGAATTCGACAGTACTTTTGTTGGAGTACAGTTAGCCCGAGTCTCGAGAGATGCTAGCGATCCTTTTGTTTGAGACGAACTTTCAGGGGGAGTAAAGTGCTCGAGCGTGGGATAGGATAACGCGTTGGTTCTGAAAGGTAAAAAAGAAAGAGTTAAGGCTAAAAAAAGGGGTGTAAAGAACAGAGGAAATTTCAAACGCCAGGGCACTCGCGTCCTAACGATAAACTGGAGAACGTCCGAGGCGCCGGAAGCTGGGCTAGATAGGCGAATTAATGCACCCGCCTGAATTTATAGCCAATTAATGCACCACTCGAGTCCTGCCGAGACCCGAGAAATATACGGGGCTGCTCGTGAAAAATGTCCCTGTGCTTTGACGCACCCCTGAGACCATCGGAGTCCTCAACCCTCTGGTCTTATATTCACTGGTTCTGAGGTGGCTGTGTCCTTACAGCATCAAGTACCCATATTCGTGGCCCATCCTCTGGACTAGTGTCAAGGACATCTTTGTAGCGCCAAAGGTCAATTGGACTGATTAGGAAACAGGAAAAAAAATTTCTAGACCGACAGGAACTCCCAAAACGCACAACCCCCTTGCTAGGGGATGTTTTTGATAGGGCTGATGGCAGACTGGTGGTTATTAATCCTCGGACACGCTGTCCGGATCAATTGCAAGCCCTGGGGAATGCGTGTACCGGGTGTCTCTCGTGAGTGAATATCCTGATTCCCTAGGTACACGTGGGGGTGGGTGGGAGGGGGGTAGACAGAGGATAAATCGTAACAACCACCGGATAAATCTTACCCTGTCCCAGCCTTTGCTGAGGGTGTAAACACTTTGGAGCTGTCATGGCATTTCTCTCGTCTAACCGTGTCATGGGGTTGTACGTGTTTAGAAGGGGTTAGAAAAGCAGCCGAGGTACCAGGGTGGTTCTTGGTTTGCGTGTAGTTAAAGGGAGAGGGGGAGTATCGGGGTTGGCATGGCCGCAATCCTGCCGTATTCGGAATGGACTTAATTAGTTGCAAAATTAGTGAAAACCACTGCCGGCGGGGGATACATAGTTGGGTTGCGGACAGCGCGTGAAAGGGGACGCGAGAATGTATACGGAGAGTTGGGATAATAGGGGATGAAAAAAAGGGGGCGAGAAAAAAAAGACAAGACATAAATAACGTCTGACCCCGACGAGCACGCTTGTACCTAGTCGTCGACTATGCTTAGTCTTCTTGTGGACGTGTGATAATCCTGCAAGAAATCCCTAGAAAGGAAAAATTCGACGCCGTTGTGAACGGTACCTTTAGGATAAAGAACTTGGCTTTTGATTTCACTGAAATTGGTACCCATTAATTGCATTAATTAATTGCGAGCCCGACAGTCCTTATGATTGCACGATTTGAGGTTCCTTTTCTTCTGATGCTCACAGGGGATGAATTCATAATCCCTAAGGTCGAGGGGTCTCTCTTATGAAAATGATCTCACTGAAGGTCCTGGACCTAGGGTGGGGATTTCATCTGCTCGTATCGGGGAGCACTCCCGAAGGACAGACCGGAAGGGCCAAAAGCTTTGCAGCAAAGGAAAGAAGTACGTATCCCAAGGGTCTGGGTTTCGCTAATCGTTTGTTCTGGAATCCAGGGGGTGCTGGGTAATCAGGCCCCCATCAGGGGCAGCACCATCGCACCCTCTACCGACGCTCGTCAGACTAACGACAAAATTCCCAACAATTACCGGATAACAAAGGGGGCACGAGTACAATATCGGGCTGTAATTAGTAAAGGGTTGCTAACTTCTCACTCATAGATGTTGGTGGTGGCGAACGTCAAAGGGTGAATCGAGGGTGAGAGAGAGAGAGAGGGAGAGAGGGGGGGAAGGGGGAAAACGAGTGATTGAGGGTTTCAACAGTGATAAAGATGGAGAGAGCTATATTCAATGAGTGAGAAGCAAGCCAGCCAGCCAGCCACCCATCGCAGCCCCCCATCCAGCCATCCAACCAAGAACAAACAGCCGCCGCTTGACAAATAGTCGCCGCTGGCTTTCGGTGAAGGGGGTTGGCATTTCGCAATACTAAATTCGCAAAGGGCATAATGACGGAATAGCAGTATTGTAAAATGGCAGAGTAGGTACAGTATGAGGGGGGCGTAGGGGTTTTGGAGCTCTTAGTAGTCGACAAGAACCTTATTGAAATAAAGACGAAATTGATAAATTTCCAAAGCGAGTTCAATGGGGTGTAGAGAGGACCGTGCTAAGGGCGACCTGAGAAAGACGGCAGGGTAGAGAGCGAGGTGAATTCGAAGGGTAGTAAATGGGGGAGGTTTTGGCGAACGAGTTTCAAATGAATTGTAAATGTTCTCAGTCGTAGCTATCGGATCGAGCATATGATCTTCGAGAAGTGAAATTCCTAGTGAGTGACGGTTCCCCAGGTTACTCCATGGCGCACCAGTTCCTTACCAGTTCCCAACCAGTTCCCTTACCAGTTCCCAACCAGTTCTCTTACCAGTTCCCTTACCAGGTCCCCATAGTTCCACATGGCAGTTATTCACTAGCTCACGAGATCCCCACACCCCCTAAACCCCTTCAAACCCACTGAAGCTACCGTTCAAAACAACTTCTCAACTTTTCCTCCCCCTCGTACCCTTGTCCACGGAGTCACTCACTCACAGAACTCACCCTCCCCGACCCGCAGTCAGGAACCCCCTTGTACTCGAGTAATTCCATCGCTGGTCCGCTCCCGATTTCCCGTGGTTCGCCACACTTCCCGGCCCCACAATCGATTATTCCGAATTATACGTAGACCTTCCTCCCACGCGTTCCCACGCACCCCCAACCCCCGTAAACATACCCCAGAGCAACAGAGGGAGGAAGAGGGGAGAACTCTGGCATCAGTACCGTTTCAGGTCTTCTCTAACCGCGCGAGCACCGGAGCATCAGGATACTCGCGTGTTGCTTCGCCTTTGAGGGAGTTAATGGAGCGCCGCAAATGCTTGCCCTCCTACCTTGCCAAACCATCCTGCCAAGCCACCCTTGCTTCGAACCACCCCCCATCTGCCTGCAGGAGTTTCTCTGCCAATGCTAGTCCGCTAACCATGCTGAAATAATACCTACGAATCCTTACATTCCGTACATCCCCTATCCTCGATCACGCATATAGCATAAGCTCACCCTTAGGTATATTAGACATCCAGATATACCTACCCTTATCTAGATACCTGGGTATATGTCGCTTAAGCTCCAAACTGAATCGCAGAGACAACCCGGTGGAAACTTCCTGAAACTTGCCTGATGCTAACTTGGCTTGAACTCTCGTGAACGCACTGGATATATATATATATACACATTTAGGGGTGCGCGTGTCTCGCCAGGAAGACATCAACCCCTAAGGTCCCTATGATATCTTCGCAATATGTTCGTGAGATGTTGGCGAGCTGTTCGCGACATGACGCGTCGACCGCATTCCCACACCTAGATGAATGTCTGATATGGCTGCTTGGATAGGAACAGGGTGAGTCTGACGGGGCAGGGGAGGGGAGGTGGGGGGTTAAAGGGTGTATGCTAAGGGTGAGGAAGGAAAAAGATGGGGGGAATGCGTGTCACTCGCGAGAGGATAACCCAATTCTCTGAAATTCAAGTCGCATCTCCATCCGAGTATCTAGGCGTCCCAGCATCCCTTTCGGTTCTTTTCTTTTCTTTCTCTTTTCACCACCCGTAAGAGGGATGCTTTGATAAATGACGCTTCCACTTCTTTCTGTGAAACAGCAATGTCCCAGTGGTCGGTACTCCATTTCTCTTTGCCGTGTATACATATATATATAATTTACATATGTGGAATATCGTACATATAGTCTATGTATATATATATATGTATCAAGGAGATAACGGTCCGTGCAATAACGGTCAACCAATTGAAGGCGGTTATTCGGCACCCCCTGTTGATTTTAATTAAAACCATAACTCGCGATATTCGATTAAAAAGAAGAGAGAGAGAGAGAGGTAAAGGAGAGACAGAGAAGGAGAAAGAATGAGACAAGCAAATGGATCGTGGCACGGTTTGAAATTAGCGAATTTGCGAAATCCCGAAAGTTATAACCTCCAGCTAGTAAAAATTCCAGGTACCCCACCCCCATTTCGTACAGCCCCCATACCGCATTCCTGTACTCCAGGAGATAACAGGGCGAGGGAGTGACCACTCGTTTGAAACAGGAAATGAAAATTCATTCGAGCTGCTTCCTCGGAAATGGTGATTATCGAGTAAACGGGATTGGCTGACGAGCCATTACTGTATATTACTATCTCTACCAGCAGTACAGGTATTACTAGGTACACTACCTATATATAGTACAGGTACTACCATTAATTACTAGTACAAATGATAGTACCTATACGCACCATAATACAGGCTCCATAACTGGTTTTATATAGGACCAAGAGTATAAAGGGGCTGAACGGATGTGAATGGACGAAGCGGTTATTGGGCGGAGCGGAAAGGCGGGAAATTTAAAGTCGAATGCAATAATTGGCTGGTCCGTGGATTTATTGGAAATAATAATTAATTTGCCGTAAAGCCGCATAAATTATGAACAGTGGATACTAGCCGTACCGGAGGGGGGTCCGTGTTCGCTTGCCTGCTAGCCCATTCGGTTCGCCATTCTCTACCACCCTCAAACCCTAACCGGGAATAGCAGCCAGCAGGGTTGAATGAGTGGTTCGAAACAGCGAGCAAACAAACGGGCCCCTAACGAACTGCCGCACTATGCAAATACGTATTATGGCACAATGTCCCGTAACGTTTAAATGGTCCACATTAGCCGGCGTCCCGCCACCCCCTCTCCTTCATCTAGGCGAACGGAGTTCCCAATGCTATAATGGCGGCTCAGTCGCCCCCCCCAACCCCTCCCCAACTACTACCACCACCGCCAACTACCAGTCCTGTCAACCACACAGCTAGTCATCATCACTGTTGTTCCTTCCTCACACTTTCCTCTACGCTGCAGAAATAATAATGACACCCGTTGGAAGAAGTTCAAGTAAAACTTTGACTTTACCTCGTTTCGCGATATCTCGTGATATACTGGATGACAGCTGTCTGTGCCCCCCCCCCCCCTACTCTCCTTATAGTTCTATAATAATGCTTATTTCAGTTGAGATGGCACGTTAGCAATGCAGCTTTAGCGTCGTTTCGCGTAGCGACTGTTTCCGAGTGCTTCCGGTCGTTTCCCCGGTTCCGCATCATTTCCCTCCTTCTAAGTACTTAATAGAGAATTAACTGAGAAGCCCCGTTAGTTGCAGAAGACGGCCTTTATTCCGTGTCGCATCTAATCCCTGCTTAGGTGTCAGCTTCCGTTTTAGAATCCTCACGTTTACTCGGCATCCGCGACGGATGGCTGATCGCTTATACAGAGTGTCCAGGGAGTTTCTGCACGTAGTTGACTGCTTTGGAAATTCCCTGGAAAGCTATATGCTTGGCTAAAGAGTCTGATGTCTATAAAGAGAGAGGAGAATGCAGTGAGGTCAAAGTCTAGGATCTAGAAAGTAGTAACGGAAAGAGCTAAAGGACAGAGTAAAAGGGATAAAAGCGATAAAAGGGATAAAAGGGTGAAATGATGGGGTTGTGCTCTCTATCTCGGAAAAACGTTAGCCACTTATGCACAGCACATTTAACTCCATTCTACGGGCTGCGACGGTGACGCTTTCGTAGTACCCGCAGTGGTATATATATATACATAGAGATGCGAACGTAATACGTACTACGTAGCTTTTCACGTGGGATAGAGAAGGAGAGAGAAATAGAATGTACAAGAGAGATAAAGACAGAGAGAAAACCTCTATAGATACCGTAGTACAAGGGTCAGGGGGTAGAGGTTATTCCGCGACGCTCACACAAATGTAAATGGATGCTGGGGCTCCTCTCCGTGCTTGCCGTGTAATTTCGTGTACAAGCTGTAATTTCCAATGTAGCTAACTATGTTATATCACGTAAATGTGCGGCTCGCGCTCGGCCATTTCGCGATGCAACGGGTGTCCCAGAAATCGACTGTGGCTACTGCTGCTGGAGGATCTTTGTTACTGCGTTCATTAAGTGGAGCCGCAAGGCAAAAAGTCAGACGAAAAGTGAAAATCTTCCGTGCCTGTTGATGATCAAGGAATTAGGTTCGGGTTAGGTTAGATTTTCAAAATCTGTTATTTCCTCGGACACTTCGCGAAGAGCGTCGTAAAGAATTAAAGTTGATATTCGGAATTGTAACGTTGGATAACGGTGCTTTACAGGGGACGCCTTCTTGTTTATTACATAAATTAGTCGGCTTTATAACGTTACCGAATAAATATATTTACAACCTCGTCTTACGCAACTATCTTACGCTTGTTATTGCCTGTAATTTACTGCTTATAGGACTTTACTGTTATTACAGTATAACAGGTGCTTTATTGTTATAGCTTACGTAATGCACGGCCCACTACGCCACGTCTTAATTAATGCCTTGAAACTAGGCATTGGTACTTCGATATTAATTAGGTCGATTTAGCGATCGATTGATATCGGAAGGATCTATAGATTTTTTTAGATTCTATGCTTTTATATGCATTTCAGTCGTGTATTATGATTATGATCGTAATAGGTATACTCTTTAATTACTTCACGTTGCATTTGATTAATTAGAAACTACAGGTCACCCCATAGATTTTGGATCGTCCATAGAAAGATCCTTCTGCTACAACTACAGCTTATTCATTCATCGGATTCACAGTTGCGCAACCCTATTAATGGCTGACCACTGATACAAGGTACCTACTTCCGTGTAGACCAGGTTGGCGCCTCCTATTTATAGTCTGACCCAATCTCGAGAGCGTTGCGACGCTCGGCGTCTCTTCTTTTTTTTTCCAAACGAAAAGCTGGCTCCATCCATTCTCTTTTGACTCGTTAGACGCGTCTCGCTCTGCTTCTCTCTTTCGCTTTTGCTGGACGTACTACTTTTCTCTCAGTCGCTCCTCTATCCCTTCTCTATCTCTCCCGTCTTCTTCCTCAGCGCGCCACATCGGTGAACGTCAACGAGATAAGCGTCGTCGACGGTTAACGACATGTTTTTCCCGAAGAGTTCAATCGATTCGAATAAACTAGAATCGTCATCTTAACGTCAAACAATCAAGATGGCCGTTGGTAAGCGATTATCCGCGGTTTAAAAAAAAACATAAAAGATGACGAATCTCTACCAAAATATCAAACAACCCCGGCGGCATCATTGTTTCTGCTATTATGACGCACTGACTCACTGACTATTGTTAGGCTGGATTTTCGCGACGAGAAACACTGACACTGGCTAAACTATTATTAAACGGAGTAACACGTAATAAAGGTACGTTCCTGATAATACGATAGTCGGTGTAAAGTTACTGCGATGAGTCCTATGGTCTTTGGTTAAAGTCCACCCTCTTCATCCCTTATAAGGCGAATCACCCTTTTACGGGAAGGGTATAGATCGGAGATAGAGTTCGGCTGAATATCTTAACGACGCGGGTCGTGCACTCCGTTTCATCCCCTTCAACTATCAACCCCTACTGATACATTAGTGGAGCACGGACCCGTGTTGCGCCTATACGGAGGAATTCAACTGAACGAGCGCAGCCATTCTAAGGGTGGACTCTGTATATGGTCAATGGCTGAACTGTTCTACATACTGTTAAACTATTTGTACTGTCCCCGTGTGTATACGCAATAGCCGCCATTGCTGTTCACGTACAGTGACGTATACTTTGGGTCCTTGGTTCAACTCGCCGAAACGTTTCTGATTTCGTTGAAAGCTCTGCTGCAATTTGCTAAATGATTTTGTGCAGTCCCCTACCTCTCGAGTCTCATATACCCTCGACCTCCAATAACACCACCGCTTGCGCCATTGTGTCCTGTTTCCGGAAGCGATAACGTTTAGGCATTCAGTCCACTTCCTGCCGTACCTATATTCGCGCTATTGACAATCTTCAAGCGAAGGGTCAGAATTTTATTGTTGCCCTCAAAGAAATGCCCTCGGGATACACTTTTGTCAAAGGGCTGACCTAGATATGATAATACACTGCGCATCCTTTTATCTCTTCCGCAAGACCTTGAGGAGGTCGAGGACGAGGAACCCGAGGACGTGATACAGGATAGGTGGTTGGTATATCCCTTTTTTTCAACTTTAAAAAATTCAATTTATCAATGGAAACGGATTTCGCCATTTCTGGTCTCGTTTCTTCATCCTAGTCAAAAAGGCACAGGAAGTTTGGCTACGCTGAGTCGCTGAAGCTACAAGTGAATCAGGGTAACGATGCTTGCGAGTGTTCCTGGTGATGTTGCTGGCTTTCATGGTGGGTCCCTAGTATCTTCAGCCACCACCACCCAACAACCCTTGGAGCCACATTCAGAAAACATCCCTAACCTCTAGTCTTCTGGTCACTGTCAAGTAAACCAGCCGCTCAGGGGTTTCAGGCTTTTGATGTATTATTCAGAATTCCATTCGGACAGGCTTGCACAACGGCTTCGCGATGAGAGCAGGAAAGCAAAGATTAACCGAAACAGGGATACCAATCTGACAGACTGGGTTTCCTCCACTCCAAAGGATATCGTAGACCCTCTCGAGCCTTGTCTGGGGGGGCTCTCTCTCTCTATTCTCCCAAAGTACAAAGAAACGGAAAGGTGTGGGGGGAAGGGGGCAGGTCATGGACCAACATCATTACAAATCACTGGCGCTTAGCTCTGGCCATTGATCTCAGTTGGCTAACCTGACCGCAAGTACCTTGATCCAAGCACTTCCGGTAACCGCTAACGTATCGATTCTGCGATTCAGCCAATCTGGTATCGGGAGGAAGGATTTATATACCTTTGGTAAAATTACGTAATTTTGAAGGAAAAGTGGTCTTGGTACAAAAGCATGGTTGCTTGTTCTCTAGTTTATATATATATATATATGGATGAGGTCGTTCAGGCATGAAGTAATGCACGCTTGAAGCAGCTGTATAAAAGAGGAAGCATCGTTGGCGTTGAGTTAATGCAAAGGGTGTATACAGGGTGATACACAACTGGGCTAATCAGTCTTTTGTTCAGGCGCTAACGAGCTGTAGCGAAGGATGAGAAAAGAGTGCGTACCTGGGTCACGAGTACTGTCTATGTAGGGTAACTGTCTCGCTTCTTTACTAGAAAAAAAATTCCTCTTCTGTTAGGATAATCCAGTTGTACAGCTTTCCAGCTGGCTATACCTATAAGGCCTTGACGCTATTCAAATTGGCACTGACAGTGAGCAAAAGCTGATTCAAACGAATGCGCGAGAAGAAAACTAAAAAAAAAGAATTCTTTACGAATCCTCACTGAAGCGAACGAAATTTTCGTCTAGGAAGGTACATGGACGCATTTGTTTAACAGCGTCGCGACGCCTCGTGTTTCCATTCACGTAGCCCAGCCAGTGAAATGCAAACCGTATCGTAACTGGGAATGGGATTAAATCGTTAACAAAGAGACAAAATATCAAGAAAAAAAACGTCGATATCAATTTATCCGTTTTCTTTTGCTTTTATCTTTTTTTTTTCCCCTTTTGAAACTTTCCACGTTATTTTGTAGAGATAGGATAAGCAGGTTTTTACTGTGATGATAATAGTGATTATAACGAGCGAAAGTCGCTTTTAAAATAGCGTCCGAAATTGACGCTTTGACGTCGCCAAGAACGTCGCTCGTTGAGATATCGACACGTACGGCCGGTGGTACCGGCTTAACGATCTCCTCCAGAGTTGGGTCTGTTTTTATTTTCTCATAGAGTTACGACCTCGTTACGTCATTGTTCATCCTTCCTCTTACGCACGCACGTGAACACTGTCGCTTCCAGTGAAAAGCAGCTTTACGACAGCTAACGCTCGTGCACGCCAGCAGTACCGGTAGTAACGATAACGATATAAGCGTCGACGTCAACCTGGTACCGTTTCTATAGTTTCTGCACAAGGATTAGCATGGGCAAAATACAAAATATCAGTAACGACGTAAACTTTGGGATGAAACAACGAATTACAAGGTAAACTGACATAATCAATAGGGGGTTGTTATCCAAAGCCTTCGTAGAAACGAGACCTTAAATTTACCTAAGTAAACGTATCGACTGACCGAACGGATCTGTAGGCAAATGGAGGAATGTGAACGAAGCCTAAACCAACACATTTACTAGGATGAGAAAGGTTATGTACATCCTGAAGGAAACATTTGATTTTCAATTTCATATGGTAAAGAGGGTGTAGAAGCTGGCTAAGTGGTGGATAAAGAGAGAGAGAGAGAGAGTAGCGAATTTTTAAAATTTTTATTGAAGTTGAAGTGAGACAGGATTCATAGGAAAAATGAATATACGATATCCTGATCCGTATCCTGGATAAAAAATCGTCCTGGATTATTCCTGGATATTTTGGCTCTTTCTCGGACCTAGAGAGACCGAGAAGGACGCGTGAGATCCAAAGACAAAGGATTCCGCAAGAAGCACTATCCTATGGGTTAGAAAGTGTCAATGAGCTTGAGATAAAAAATGCTGGAAATTTTAAACCCTGAAAGGAAGACAAGAACAAATGTTATAATACTTGAGCGTCTCGAGGCAAAGCTTCTCGAAGGAGTTTCAATGGAGAGCAAGCCTCGAAGTTTCAGTTGCCGAGCTAAGAGTTTGAGTGAACAACTCAAAACAACCTTGTGTTATTAACCCAGTAAAATTTCTCGCAGCATCACCGGCGGATGGCCTCTCAAAAATCTCTCATAATTGTCGCGCGCCATTTTGGAAACCTCTTGGAGCTTTCCCTGGAATTACTTTTCATTGCTGAGACCCCTTCTGGTTTCGAGAGTTATACAGAAGACGCCGCGACGTCCTCGACGCTCCTAAACGTCTGAGAGAGTCTGGTTTACCTTAAGAGGCTGACCCCCCATCCTCCCCCCTCCCCCCCCTTTGACTAGAGTCGGACTATTGAAAATGAAAAGTAGCAGAAGAAAGAAAAGTGGAGAAAATAAAAAAGAAAGCAAGCTGAAAGCGCCATCTAGGAATATCGTCCAGCATTACTAGGCTACACTTAAGTACAGCGAAGGTGCATAAGAAAAATGAAGGATGCGTCCCGGGCGTCGGGTTGGTGCAATATTTTATATTTCCCTACCCCATACGTAAGGACTCTCTAGAATTCCTCCAGTCGCCCCTTTTCTTTCATCCCTTGCTCGAAGTAGCCACCCCACGTGCCCAGGACTCTCCTCTTCCTCTACTCTGTCTCGAGAAGTCGCGAACTCGGTAGGGACAACTTTATTCTGTTTGCAGTTTGCAGTTTCTTAGTTTCCAAGCTGCGCGAGCTTTCGATCTCTCTTACAGTTACTGCCGCAACTTTCGTTGCGTCGCTTTCCCGGTTTCTGTCGCTACCGTGAGGATGGCCCCGCCTCGTTGCCTCGAGACGAAGCACGAAACTTTAAATATATTTCTTGGGGATATATACGGGGGTTGTAAGGTCGAATGGGAGGATCTAACGTAACTTGTTGTTGGCTATTAATTTTATATTATATAATTACAATATTATGCAATAATTTATTACAAGGGAATTAATATATTCAATAACTGAATACGGTTGATGCTGGTAATACTATACGAGGATTTTTGTCATTTTCGAAGGAAGCTTTTTCTCTTGTGAGATTTTTGGTGGTTCGCATTAAATTTGTCGCTTCGCTTACGGTAGCCGAATTTTTTTGAAATTTTCAACAGCCACTTCCGGTTCAGGCGGATAACTCGATACGTCATAAGCTTCAGTACGTCACAGAGCAGTACAGTCGATGCTACGACGTTCGCGATTCGTCCGATCGCTTCGAAATTTCCATTTTCTCGGAAACCTCAAGGCTTTTTTGCGGTCTTCCTTTTTTTACCCCACTAGAAGCTTATTGCGCGTGCGCCACACTACCATCCTACGAACGTTCAAAGAATTATTTAATATCTTTAAGTTTCTAAAGTAACAGCTATCTGTCAAAGTGACTGCATGCCGTGAACGCGCACATCAAGCGACAAATTCATAAACATTGAACGACGATAGCGACGACCAATCGGCATCGCGGAATAGCGACAGTAATACTTTCGAAATATTTTCGATAAGCGACAACGTAACTGTAACATCGATTTTCTAACAAGATCTCGTTGTCTTTTTCACTTTGCTTCGCTGTTGTTTCTCCATCCTCTCTCCTCTTTAGTTTTTTCACCTGTGTGTATTGGAATCGCGTATGAAAATGGAAGAGCATGTATTGCACGGTTGTCGGCGAACGTAGAACGGCCGGAAATGACGACCCGCGTTTTACGGCTGTCGCTTTTAAATTTTCCACGTGCAGCCCGAAATTTCGGAAGCGCGGCTCGGCGTGGCCCGTAAAATCGCGGGGCAAGCAATTGAAAGCTCAGCCGTATTTTATAGTAGGCCTCCCTGTATATTTCACGTGTCGGCAGAGTAGGTAGAGTATCGGTCGTTTCGTGTAAATGCAAATAGGTAATATCAAACGAAAGAAGGAAGGAAGGAAGAAGGAATATTTTGCGAATTTACTCAAGTTTTTTTGAAAAACAAAAACAAAACGAAGGACGCATATGTATGTGTATATATATATATATGAAGGTTTTTCAGTATTTTCTTATTTCGTGCGGTTATTCCATCTTCCGGAGTCCATCCCTCTTTCATCCCTCGCTATAAAATTCATCGGTATCCTCTATGGTAATGGGAGGGCCTGCTTGCAAAAGTTTACCGGAAGCTGCTCCCGTTAGGGACTTCCGGGATTCGATTGCCAATAAAAAATTCAAAGGGAATCGACGCCCAGGCGTATACCCAGGCGTCGTTATATCGTTAGCGGCTAGAAGAGAATTAGCAAAGGGGAGGGATCGCGTTCAGTCTAAATAAGGTGAAGGTGGCGGTCATGGCGTCGGCGTCGGTATCGGCATCGACGTCGACGTCGAGGTTGCCGTTCCCTGTTAGTTACATTTCACTGAAATTGTTTGCCCATTCTCACGAGTTTGTTTAAGCATCAAGTTTCAAACGGTTAATTCCATTTACGTGAGGAAAGTCGGGACGCCGAGCGTCCCCCGCCGTCCCGACAGCCGTAGCCCGCATCATCCCCTCTCCACCCTGCCCTCCACCCAACCCCCTCCCTCCCATGACCACTCTCGCCACGCTCTCCATACTGCATGTAGCTGCAAATTGAAAGCGACCATTTGAAAATTGACTCTCGTTTGTTAGTTGTTTTATCGAGCATCCACCGGAAATACGCTGGCGCCCTTAGCTTGGTCTTGGCGACTGAAGGGCTGCGGAGGATCGAAGGGTTGGTAGTCGAAAGGCAGCACCCTAATGGCGTAATGGCCGTTTTCCTAGTCTATACATATACACACCTCTCCGCTGACTACTTTGTCTACCATCCACTATTCATTATCCACTATCTGCCGTTCACCCTTCAGAAAGGGTGGAAAGGGTCACTAGGATTCGGATTACCGGAAGTTTCGTGTATCGATTTCTCGAAAGACTTCTCCCACTCTCGTTTTTCTTTGCCTCTGAGGGAAAGTAGTTCTCGAGGGAGTGAGAGAGAGAGAGATACAAGAAGAACGTACACAAGAAATTGGAGGCGAACGATGAACTGGATAGATACATTATTGAATTATCCCTCTCCGTTCGAGAGGGGATGCTGCTGAGTTTTGGCAAAGAGTACATTCCCTTTCCCTCTTCACTTCCTCTTCCTCTCTTTCGCACTTGAGCTCTTTCGGGAATATTAAGAGCGCTTCCGGTCGACTCATAACTCGAAGGGGTGTTCCCTCCCTCGACTCCCCCAATATTCCCAGCCTAGGGATGGACCATCCAAGGAAATTGGAATAAATTCCTGACCCAATTTTCGCCTGGGTTCCTGAGTCCAGGGTGCCGATGTGCGCAGTAAACCGTGTTCGAGATGCTGGGCTTGATCGTCAAGGGATACCAAGGGTTTCCCCGTCCAACCCCCTAGGGAACTATCAAACACTACCCCTCACCCCCACCCACCCAGCCTACTAGGTATCCAGTCGTTCAGTCGACCAACGAATTCGGCAACCCTCGTGCCGACCTGAGGCTCTTCGGAGTTTTCCCTTCTTGCAATTTCCGGTCAGTGCCCGGACGAAGACGCCATTCTTTTTCTTTCGACCCTCCCTTTGACATTCCTCAAGCCAGAACGTAGCGATTCGCTGTTTGCAACCGGCGAGATCAGAAGAGGCCGCCGTCGGCAGCGGCGTGCGTGTTCGCTCGACTTCCGGCGTAATGAATCATGCATTAGCATGCGCTTCCGTTCCTGCCATTCCACGCGAGCCACGTATTCCGCACGGACGACGGGAGACTCGGCATTCGCGAATCCTGGGACATCCTGTCTGGTTGCCTGGGTTTGCCATCCTGCCAGCCGGACTTGCTTTCTCCCCTTACTCCTCTGATAGCACTGCTTTCCTCCACTTCCGGTCTCCGCTCCGACTGATTTACAGTCTACGCGATGTTTCGATATCGTCTCGTTCTCTTCAGTGTTTTTTATTGACTAACAAACTCGTCGGCACGTTGCATGGAAAATTCCATTTTCCACTAGCTGCCATTGCGTTCCTTTCTTTCTTTTTTGCATTGAAAACGAAGGGAACGCGATACGGGATGCGAATTTTAATTGAATACCGTAGGTACAACGTACATATACACACGAGGTCGATAAGCGAAAGACTGGAATTCACTTTCAAAACAAACGTACATCTCGTCCTATAGCTATAGGACGAGATCGTGTTTATCTTTTTTTATTCATTTGGTTAATCCTTTGTCTTTTGTTTTTTCGCAACATTCGATTTGCATTGAACTACGACGCCACGGAGAAAACGAGCGCCCAAGAGAGAGAGGAAACGTCCAGCAGTGACAGAGGGGTCCGCAGGGGGATGAAATGGAAGCGCATCCCCCATCCCCCTTGTATGGGCGTCCAGGGGCGTTTCCGGTCAGTTGGTCGGTGAGCCGGCAGAGGACTAACGGAATCCCTGGGGATACCGGAAGCGACGGACCGAAAACTCCGTCCTCTCTCGGCGTTCCTGGCAACCTCTCATACTCTTCCGGTAGCTGCCTATGACCTGGCCGGCACCCATTACGGCTCCCCTCGTCTCCTTTATCTGGCCCTCCTCTTTCTTTTTCCCAGACACCTTTGCCCAGCATCGGCTGGACCGAGTCAGCCTTTTATGCCTTGGGAAAAGTCTTTTAAAAATTTTTCAAACGCATTAACCACGCATCGATGCGCTTCCTCTGAAAAGTTTCATCTCTCGCCAGCATCGTGCTGCCGGGACCAGTAGCAGCAGCCACCACAGCATCAGCAGGGACCACAGACAGTAATAGAAGGTATAAGAGCATCTTCGTTTATCCCGAAGATTCGTAGAAGCCTTCCGTTCTCTCCTTCTGTCTTTGCATAACCTTATCTCCGTAGAGAATCGACTTTCCCATTTCTTTTTCTCCTCCATTCTTCTTTTTCTTCTTCTTCCGGCCCGTCATCCTCCTTGCTCTCCTCCCTGCGGACTCCGTCCTCCTCGTAGCGACTATCGAAAAGGAAAGAGCTTTGCTAACGAGATTTCCTGCCGTGTCTCTCTCTGTTTTTCTCTCTCTCTCTCTCTCGCTTTTTCCTTCTATCCTTATTCAACTCTTTCACTGTATCTCCCTTTGCTGATATTTGAGCAACGAATAGACGGACGATGCAAGAAAGAGAAAGACAAAGAGAGAGAGCAACGTTGGCAGCTGCTTGACTCGCTAGCTATTTCAATGGTTGGATAGACGGATAGGCGGATAGACAGATAGACAGATGAAATAGGATGCTGGATAGATGACTCTCTCTCCAGCAATAATTCCGTCCAAGCATAAGTAACAGCCAAAGTGCACAAGTGACTAGCAGCACGTATATAGGCGTTACTCAAATCTGCATAACAAGCGAACACGATGTCATCTGTCTCTCTTTCTCTCTCTCTCTCTCTCTCTCTCTCTCTCTCTCTCTCTCTCTCTCAATCTCAGTACGGAGAGTATATCCTTCTCCCTCACTCCTCTCTTCTTTCCAATCCCCCAGCAGCGGGGCCATGAAACGGTTTTGTTTGTCGATTGTCAATTCCGGGAGGGTGATTCATGGAGGTAAACCTCTCTGGAGCTCGACCGAGACTCAAACGCCCAGCCAGTCGCAGCTACAAGGTAGTTCGGGAGAGGAGCTAGTAGTGAGAGTGAGACAGAGCGAGGTGGATGGTACGTAGCGTGAGAGGGAGTGAGAAAGAGATAGCGATGGTGAAAGAGAGAAAAGTTTAGCGGACTGCAACAGTTTCTGTTTTGTCTATCTGCTGGCTGGATACGCCGTGGAAGCGTTTCAACTTTGATATTAATGATTTGGGGGTAGAAGAGGGGTAAAGGGGTGTAGGACGCGCTTGGAATTTATAGAGCGGCTTCAAGGATTTCAAAGGAGAGAGACGAGCGGGACAAAGATGGAGGAGAAAGACGGTGAAAGAGAGAAATTCTCTCTGGAGACAAAAAAAGCTGTGACGCAGTTTTATTCGCACGGGAAGTTTCTCTCTCGCGAGATTCAAAGCCTCGCCCGCGTTTCTTGTCGGGACTCGAAGATGCCAAATGGGTGATTTAGTCCCGGGCTGAGAGATACTTTATTTTTTGGATTTTATACGGCCTTTGCCAGCCGGCATTCAGAGTGCCCGGTGATCCCTGAAGAAATCGGAAACTTCGGAGGAGGAAGAGTGAATCTCTGGGTAAATACAAAATTCGAGCCAGAAAGACGTTCTGTGTTCGAAAGTCAGCCTGAGGGTGGGATATTTCATTTTTTTTGTCGCCGAATTAGAAATCGGAAATTATCGAAATTAATGTGAAAATTGTTAAATTGTTAAATTGTACATCAGTCTTCGTTGTTTTTCTTGATATATTTAAAAATGACTACCGAGTCGCGCATTAGCAAATGAATTAGTAAAGTCGGGCGCGGTGTGATGGCGCCTTAAAAAATTTTCCTGGATAACATTGCGAAGCCCCCGTAAACCCGTGAGGAACACGGAAAATGCCTGTAGGGGCGAGGGAGGTTTGGGATCGTAAATTAGAGTTTACGAGGATGAAAAATCTTCGAATCAGCCAGGCTTTTCGTGGCTTAAGGCGCCCGTTAAACGAGCGACGCGCAACGCCGTCAGAGGTCCATTCGACGGAAGGATCTCATCGGCGGCCACTAACGAACTGGATAAATGTAAACCGTGCCGAAAGCTCCGTAAAACGAGATTTAAGACTAAAGGCAGGAGAAGATCGTACACGTCGCATGGGCGACGGTATTTCCTTGTCGCCGTGATGAGAATTCATCGTCAATTCCACCAAGAAGACTCAATCACTCGCTATAAAGCTTAAGGGATGTTTTCAAAGGGCCTCTCGAAACAAACGAAGTCCCCATCCCCCTACGCATTTTTTTTTACTTCCAAGACACTCAATTAAGCTTCCTTCACAACGTAACCCGAGACTTCCTTGGCCACTCCCAAGTATACTTATATCCATATAAAAAAAATTAAATCCCTTATAAATTCCCAAAAGCTCAATACAACCCAACTTTATCAAAGGGTAAATTTTACATGTCCTCCCCAGAGCCAACGCGATTACCAAAGTGTCTTCGAACCTTGTCAAGTAGAGCTTCAGACCAGTAAGCTATATACTTGCAGTTTCACCAAGGGGATTGAAAGTTCCCCAAGTCTTCCAAGAGCCAGAAGACGGGATCAGTCCTCCCGCTAAAAGAGCTTAACGTTAAAAAGAAGCTCAAAAAGTAAGAAAAATCATTCCCAGCAACTACGCAGGTGTCCTGATCGTTTAAAACGATTCGATGAAATCGACGCCGATGTTGTTCATCGATTTTGGGTCGGCGTCGGGTCGGCGTCGGCGTCAGGTTCGCACTAGGTTAGCGTTCGGCCGAAGCGATCCAAGTGCCAATCGAAATTGCGGTTTGTATTTGGGAGTGAAGCCATTAGGAAGAGGATCAGGTAGAAGGGCAGGTGAAATGTAGGATCCCTCCTATCGATTCGCACAGTGGAAATTAGCTTGAGGTTCCAACACTCTCATTATACCTATATAGGTATATCGCACTGTACACAACGTCCATAGCCATAACAAAGGTACAACAAGCTTATCGTTACCAAGACAACCCTAAACGTAGCCGCTACATCTTACAGAGCGTCCTGATACATCCTCATTCATCCTGATGTATCCTGGGTAAGAGGTTGACAGGGCAAAGACAAGATCGACAAAGTTTGTCCTTGCTTCTCTCGTTGCTTGGGACAATCAAGTGTTTACGTTGTTCCAAGTGCCTCTACAGCATCCTGGAGGACGGTTCGATATCGTGTCACAGACATTTAATCGCATCCTCCAAGTAGTTCTTGCTCTTCCGAGTCCGCCACTTAGCCTCCGTCAACAGCAACGTTCACGTGGTACTCCGATTGATATATCTGCAGCTGCGGATGGACGAAGTAAAGCAATTTTCAGTCAGGTCGATCTTTTCGTATCGATCAAAGACGTTGATCGGTTAATCAAAATTTAGAGAACTGTATTAAAAAAAAAAGAAAAAAAATCTTTGGATGATCACGCTTCATCGAATTTCACGTATTAAGCTACTCGAAGCGTTAATTAGTAGCTACATGTATATCCGGCTCGTTGAGGGCTCTTAGGAAGATTATACAGGAGGGTTCAAAACGTGTACCGTGAAGATGACGCGCATGGAAGGATACCTGGTGCAGCAAGTCGTCGTTCGCATGATTGCCCGGAATCCATCGCAAATCCATGCTCGGGTTGCCCGGGAGGCAGGAACGAGGGGGAGGGAGACCAGGGCGTGTATAATTTAAGCCCGTGTATCAATCGCCGCTGGGGGGAGAACGCGAGAGTGACTGAGTTTGAGGGCCTAGGGGATGATTTCCCGACGGGGTAGGTGGTAGGTAACCAACCACCAGGCAACGTAGCAGGGGCAAGGCATATAGCCGGACTGCCGTATATATTGATCCCGGACTGGTACTCTAAGGGGTGGTTTGGCTAGTTAGGGGTTTTACCTGAGGGCCACCCTTACACGACTCCTATAAGTGTGCTTAAGTCTCCGTCGATTTGACCTTCCTTCGTGCATCCATACACTCCGAGCACAGCATCCCCTACGACGTCTTCCTCCCGCGTCGACCCCCTCGGGCCACCTCGTCGTCCTTGATCGCACTTGCCCGCGAGAGGGCACAGGACCGATTGAGTTATCCCGTCATCCGCCATATTGGAAGCAGCCAAATTTAATAAAGCTGATTGGTATATTGCCACCGAGATACTCTCAAGGCCTAACCGCATCGCTGCTACCAACCTGCTACCAGTCAGGATTTACCACTAAAACCTGATTTTCCTAATAATCTCATAGAGACCACCCTTCTTCGACCACGCGCTAACCTCAGGAACCCGAGTAACAGCGACAATGGGGAACAGCGTTAGACCTTACGACGTTAGCCTCACTGATTGCGTTACTGGTCGCGTCACGATACAAATATTTAACCAGCACTCTCCTTCTAGGAGTTTCCATTTTACCCTAGATTCCCCCTAGGCATTCTCTTTGAACCAAATGATAAGACCGAAGAATCAAGGAGTAACATGTATCAGCCAATTGGATAAAGACCGTCGATCCTTTTCAGCCAATCCTATTCGTCCTTTAGCCTTTCAGGACACTGTCGAGTTACAGCCGCTTCTTTGGTCGTTTCCTCGTCAGTAATGACTCCTGGTGCACTTAAAGGAGACCCGGATGGGAAACGCTCAATTGGGACTATTTTAAGGTTAGGATGACTGCTTGACTGTAGGAAGTACCGAATTATCCAGACACCTTCGTCAACGACGTCGACGTCAGCGTCGACATCGGAATCGTCAATATCATTCTGCCAATCAGAGGATTCGTACCATCCCAGTGGATCGTCTACGGAGAATTACAGTGGATCTTCCGGCAAGAACTTGCACGCTTACAAGTCTTCTTGATGGCTGAGAACGGCTGATAGTGGTACGTACGTGAACCTGATCAGGTTGACGTGTATATAAAAAGAGTGAGAGAGAGAGAGACAGTAAATGATTGACAGAGAAAGAGAGAAAGTGAAGCCAGCCAAAGAGTCGATATAGCCCCTGAATACACACGTCAAATCCACACCAAAGCGATAGACGCTTCATCCCCTATCAAATCGCGTTCTCGTTTACGTTAACTGAACGCGTCGCTCGTTTCGACGCTGGGCGTCAGTCGTTTGTTTTCAAAAGGCAATTCTACCTTACCGACCCCCCACCACCACTTGGCATATCGAAAACAACACACCATGCCCATACTCAGCGCAATGTCCTTATGGAGTTTGTTTGTGCAAGACCCATACACACGTCCCGATGACTGTGAGGGATGCACGTACGTGCGGACGCCAGAGCTACCATACGCGCGCTGCATGTAAATCAGCCCGCACGATAAAGTATCGCTGTAGTTAAAAGAGTGGCACGTGTCGAAAACAGTCTTGATTGGCTCAATGCAAAGGTAGGGACTTGTGTGTACGTATTATGCGTGAGACAATGAACAAACGAGCATCAGGGGTGATTATTATTTACTGATAGGAAAAGGGAAAGTTTCTGGAATGCGCGAGGGCGTCTAACCCTTCTATTCGTTCAAGGGGTTGGAGCGAAATCACGCTCTGATTTAATCGGTTCGCTGGGGGGTGCGAAGAGATTTCACTTTTTCTTTTTTCAAAATGCCAGAACAAACTACTCGGAGACGAAAAAGCCCGCGGTTTATGGCATCGCTTGGAGTTAAAGCGAATGCTCAGAATGGAAAGGTGGAGGTGGAGGGGAAAGAGGAGGAGGAGGAGGAGGATGACGTATTATAAAGAGAGGCTGTAAAACATTTTTCCCTGCGCAGAAGGAGGAGTTAAATAGGGTTGAAAGGAAAGGAGATGGAGGAGGGTTGGTTTGCCGACGCTAGCTTGAAAAGTTGCCCAAGTGTCGCGACCGTCTGGATCACAACACCGACTCCCTTCTGACACCCCGTGATTTTCATGGGACTCGCATTCCACCCCTATCCATCCCATACCAACCCCTTTCCAACCCGCAGCACTAGAGGCTCACAGGGATATATTTTGCTTTTCTTTTTTTTTCCCCAAGACCGCTTGCCGCAATCCCAGTAACGTATCGCGTCGTCGCACGCGTCCTGTTTCTAGGACCAGGGTGGCTTGGCTCGAGATCGTCCAAGAGAAGATGCTGGCTCTTGGACCAGGGATGAAACCTTTCGAAAACAGAAAAGATACCGAAAACCACCCCTAGAGAACCCAAAAAGCCTTCCAAGACTCTCGAGTATCGGTAAAATCTGCATTTTACTGAAAATACTCTTACGCTGCTGTCTCTACCCCCCATTTTACATCCCTTATCGCTCACCGTGGCTATTCGATCTCGAAGATTCAAGGACCCAAAGGGCTCAAGTACGTACAGTGCTCAGGATTGCTTTTCCGGGTGGACACCCTTCTCTCCAGAGCATCCCCTAGGAGTCAGCAAGCTGGTCCATATACAGCCATCACAAGGGTGTGGGGGGTGGCTAAAAGAGGAAATAAAAGAAGGGAGGCACCTGCACTCGACGGAATCGACGCACGTACGCACACACACACAAGTTCACCTCCTCTTACAGTGGTACAAGGGGGTGGGTTTCTGAAAGGGACGAAGCAGAGTCGAGTACGGGGGATGGAGTAGTTACGCTCGAGTGACCGCGGGAACCTTTGATTTATCGGAAATCTCGCAGGCAAGCTGCACGAAAACAATGGGATGAGAAGAAGCAATATCAATTCGAAGTCTGAAATCGGTCCAGGGAATGAGAAAGTCCAATAGATTTGCGTTAAAGGCGTCGTCGTTCGGTACGACGAAATGGCCGCCCTTTACTGTCCCGAAACACCTATCCGCTGACTAAGGACTGACTAGGAGTTGAACAACTGGGTCAGATGCCTCTCACAATCAACTCGACTAATACGCTCAGGAAATTAGGATTTCGGATTTCGAATAATGTATTCCGTTATCGGAGTTTCGCTCGGGCGAGCCGAATGACCACGATTCTACCCGAGTGACCCATAGCCTCTATAGATCCGATCGGAATAATCGGCTAAGTGATCCAAACGTATCTGACTTGCCGGCGTATCAAAATGGCGGCCAACAGATTCGATGCCAGTTCTGAGACTGATCCCTATTGTATATAAGCTGTATGCTTAAGACGGTCAAAGACGCAAATTGATATCGGATGGTCAAAAGGTCAACGAGTTGGCAAATAGTCAGGTGTCTGATAAGCTAAACGTATCTATCGAATGACTACTGGGATTGGCCAATCGGGAAACTCACAGTTGGAAATCACGAATAAGCCCAGGCTTACAAACCGTAAACGGCGGGCGAGGACTGTCGTGTCTGGTGACGACAGACACCAACTACTGCGAGACCAGTTGCCATAAGCTGGTGACGACAGACACAAACTACTGCGAGACCAGTTGCCATAAGCTGGGACTGTAACGTCGATTTCTAGTGTATTGCTATTGCCGTTACTGCTGGCGTGTTTAGCATCGATAGCAACAAATATTCCAAACTGGCTCGTAATCTTCTATATTGGTTGCATGCTGGGACGGTTGGTATCGATTCTGAGAATCTTATCTCTGGAGTATTGGAGGGGGGGACTTTACTGGGAAAAATGAAAACTTTGATTCCACTCGAGCGAACGGCTTGAGCGATCCTTCATCCTAGTGGAAAATTCTAGTTGGATAATACGAGTACAAGCATATATGGATGTATAGCCGAGTCCCTATGAAATATTAGTTAACAAATATCTAGGGACATCTATGGGGGTATGCCTGTAGCCATAAACCCCGACGACATTAGTTACTTCGGCCTCATCAAAAATGCAAAACCCCATTGTCCTCTTAGACCTTGGGTTCTTGGTACTTGACTATATACGTGTATATAGTATTATATTCCGGAGAGTGGGGGGAGAGAGGTGGGGAGGGGGAGATACGACGCCAAGCTTGATCCCTGTGGACTGAAAAACTTTTCAAGAAACCTAACCCTCTAAGAGAGATCGCTACGAAGAAGACGCCGACGTCGACGTCGGTGCTGAATGAACGGCTGACTGGCTGGCTATATGGCCGACTGCGAGAGATTCCGACCAGGGAATAACTCAGTATCTCTGTATTGGGGGAAAAAAGGGCATATCGAAGCTCGTGGTATCTTGAAGGTATAAACAAGGCGACGTGCCAGGTCGGCTGGGAAGATAGAAAATAGCAGAGAAATAAAGTAAAAAGGATTTTTGAATAATTTCTTAAGGATATGTAGGCGTACCTTAGGAATTCTTTCATGACGAGCTTCGAAGGCTGTACCTTGAAGGTTTTCAAGCTTTAAGGTATTTTTAAGGAAAGTTTTCGTGTACGGAGTCGAGCGTCGTTAGCATATGCAGTTGCAGACTCGCAGCTGCAGGGCACGCGTGACGACTAAGTGAAAAAGAAGGGAATAGAGAGAGAAAGAGAAAAAGAGACAAGAGTTAAAACTGAAAAGGACTGAGAAGCTGAACGAAAAGTTTTTGACGCGATTCAAAGGTTACCGGAAGCCATAAACGAAGAAAGAAGCCAACAAATACAAAAAGGAAGTAGATAAAAACTTGAAGGGATGGAAGAAGTCGAGAAATCAGAAGATATAAAATAAAACGACGCATAAGGCACGGAATAAAAAAAGAAAATCTAAAAAGCCAGAATGTAAGCTTAATTCGAAAATTTAGTAAAGTTTTCAATTCAAGGGATTACGAATAAATACTATACTGTAAGGCAGTAGTCAAATAAGACGTTAAACCAGGTGTATTAAAATGGATGACATGGGGATGATCACAGTCAGAGCCTACCTCTATAGTTACTCTGCTGGTTCAAAGGTCAACGCTTTAGTGGCAAAGACTAATAAACGGAACAAACTCCAAGTTTTTCCCACCGCCACTAGACCCTATACACGTATACGTACAGAAGAAGCAATACACAGCTGGAAGAGGAAGAAGGGTTCAGCAAGGAAGGGTTCAGCAAGGAAGGGTACAAGGGGAAGGGTACAAGGGGAAGGGCAAGAAGGGGCAAACCGCGTCAATGTTTTACAGTTACTTTAAAACTCAGCGGTTCCCATCCCTCCCACGTGACGAGGCCTCGAGTGGCAAAATCTAATTTCGCAGGACCTAAATAATCTAATAGTCGCGTCCCAGCCAGTCACCCAGCTATCCCGGCATCCAGTCAGTCCCCCTCTCTAACCCTCGTTGCCTCACCGCCAGTCATTTCTCTCTGCCAATCAAAAGAGTTGCTCAGCAAATTTGCCTAGGATATTCGCACGAGTTGCCGTGCAAAGTGATGAGAGGGTGAAGGTAAAAAGAATGATCAATAAAAAAAAAGAAGAAGGGAGTAATCGATATGTAGGACGAAGTGACGTAAAGGCAATTTGAAAGGCGTAAGCCCTTAAGAGAGAAACGTAGATGGAGCAAAAGAGAGAAAGAGAGAGAGAGAAGGGGGTAACAAGAACAGCTTTAAATGGAAGCAGAGAGTCGAAGGGAGTTATGAGCGTGTATTTATCCCAGCTTAACCCATCCTAACCTGACTGACCTAGCACAACGTTCTAACCTGGGGAACGGGATTCGGGGCACTCCTCATCCGGCATATACAGGTCGTTACAGTGCCTGAAACTCCGAGAGCTAACTGTTCGTATAAATTCGTTGGGATTCGGGGGCGTTCGAGCGTGAAAGAGATATGGACCTGGACTGTGGTGTAGTATAGTAGCCAGTGTCAGCGAGTAGTGGTACCATTCGAACAGTCGGACAATTGGACCAGTGGAATAGTCAGACAATCCGAATGTCAAACAAAGAGTCACAGTCTTGCGTCTGGTCAAAGTCATCCCGACTGACTTTGCTCTGTATTCTCGAAACGTGCCACAAACGTACTCTCTGTGTATTTGCGTTTTTTTTCCTGGATCGAGTTAGAAATCTCGTTGGTTGAGATAAAGGATAAAGAAGATTTAAGAAAAAAAATATATAAAAAATAGAAAAAACTAGAGAATTGTCGCAGTACCAGCTAGTCGTTTTTTTTTCCAAAGAAATGCAATCGTGGCGACGGAGTTATTAACGAGGTAAAATCTGGGTTGGGAGTGCAGCATGTAAATAACGTTGCCTTTGTAGTACGAGCGGAGTCAGGAGGATGGAAGACACGGAGAGGATGAAAAGGATGAAAAGGATAGAACGGATAGAAAGGATAACGCGGCTTGACGAGGAGGATCGATATCCCGGGAAATCCGAGAATGGAATTACCTGTCCCGCTTGGCTGGCTTGCTGCTTTAACTGCTTTACTGGCATTGCCTGCTGGGTGCTTTACTGCTTTTACTGTTTTTCCTGCTTTTCCTACTTTTCGTCTCCTTACGTTAGTCCTACCCAAGAAATCCTTCCTTTACACGTTGCTTATGCGAATTTTACGAAGCGACCGGCCATTTTGTTCTTTTCGTTGTCGAATTTGAGAATACGATGAATCACTTTTTTTTACCACTTTCATCCCCTAGTCGAATCCAGGGAAATTAGTCCTTCCGTTTCCTGTATCCCAGGGATTCCTCTCGTTCAGCCGTTCTCCTTTAGAAATTACCAGGGATTCAGGATGCTTCAGCTTCGACTTCCTCCGGAAGTGGACAGGAGCGGTTGAAAAGACGCGCGATATTTAAATCCACGGAAGCGATAACCGCCGTATCGAGTGACCGTCAACGGAAAGTAGATAAAGAAAAATAAGAGGAGAGAGAAAAAGAAAAAAGGAGTAGGAAAGATAAAGAGAAGTGGAAGTCTTTCGGAAAAGCGTCACTGGATACCGGATTGGCGCTCGAGAAAAGGGGTACTTTAAATCCCCGTGGCTTTAAATCCAAAGGGTAGATAAAACAGGAGCCTCTCTCGTACTCCTGTCTACCTACTTCCCTCTAGGGTTCGGCCACCCTTCCGTCTACCCTCCCCCCCTCCACCCTTCATCCACCCTCTCTCTACGAAAGAAAAAAAAAAAAAAGAAAAACCGAGACATTAACCCAGTGTACTTTTTTGCCGGCGGCTTCCTACAAGAAACTCTCGTGTCTCGCATAATCGCAACGTAACCATAACTATCCCCCTCTCGTTCTCCACCATCAACCCCCTCCCCCCTCTCGGTACCACCCTTGGCCCCTTCGGTGGGATAACGCGACTCCCTTTTTATCGACAAACTCTCGATGGACGTGGGCACCAGGCAAACGACTTTTCCCTAATTACCAAAAGAGCCCCTTGTCCTCGCCAGGCTATCCCAGGGGCGTCCCGGGGTCTAATTACCCCAGCGACTCAACGAGCACGATTTTCGGGCAGCAATTTCAAGAAATGACCGCAAGTACAGAGAAGAGCCATGAACTTTCTTCTATCTTTTATTTCTTCGCGTCGAATCCTCTCTTCGTTAAATAGACTAACGTAAGAAGAAGAAATCGACGAAGTCGGTAGCTATCGACGTCGACGTCGCTTACGACGCCGAGGGGTCGCTGGCGCCTTAAGACAATTATTTTTGATGGATGACGGAAACATGTATCAGGTCTGTTTCCTACTAGCATGAACTAACACAAAATGGTGGGAAGAAGGCAATGCCTACCAGAGCTCGATCCTTACGAGTTGGTTCCTTAGCTGCCCTCGTATATGCCATGCCTTGCCCGATGCCTTGTTTCTTCGGTTGACTGGCTGCCTCCCCCCTACCACCCCACCTGTTCGCCTGACTGCCTGGCAAAGAGAAGGTTCCAATTTCAAACGTCTTGCAAAACAAATGGGCCTTCTCTTCGGTTGCTAGCATTTTCTCCATTCTCTCTCTCTCTCCCCCCCTACCCTCAACCCCCTATTTTCTCTCTCAACCCCCTTCGCCACTCGCCCCACTACCACCCACTCTCCTCACTCGGAGCGTGTGCGTACACCAGGTGGAAGTATTGCTCGAGTTTAGCACTTCGGGAACGATGAATAATTCATTTCATTCCGCGGGATTGCGGCATGCAAATTCGACGGTGACCCGCCGACCAAATTATCTCGAGGAGAGCAGCCATAGCTTGGAGCCACTCTCACGGGATTTTCCACCTCCTTCGCGAACTCTTTTACCATTCTCTTTACTTCCGCTCTCATCCCATCCCTCTTCCCCCTTTTATTTTCGCGAGCCATTCTCAACCCCCTCCTCTCACCTCTACGTCTACGACGATACCCCGACGTTAACGCGACCCGAAGTACGAACTCTAAAAGAGACACTTTCCACCTTGACATTCACGCCAAATTCCATTTCAAAATGTCTGCCTAATAAGGAGAGGCCCAGTGTCTGGTTCCTTGGAGGAATATCCACCGATCAAGTCGTCCGATGCAAGCCTCGCCACTTCCGAAAAAGTATATATACCCAGCAGCGTGTCAAATTCCCAGAGGGATTTTTTTTCTCTCAGCTCTGGGGTTGCTTATGACATATTTCGGATGTCTATTAATCTTTCGCTGCCGCAAAGGGGGGTGTTGAGAGAAAGAGAGAAAGAGAAAAAGAGAGTAAGAGTGAAAGCACCATACAGGGTTACACGGATGCGGTCGGGCGGCGTGGCTGACAATTATTATAAAAAATGGTGCTTGTTATTTATTTTTCCCCCAATTTTCTTTGGCCAACAGGCGGCCACGACGGTGGCAAACGACAGCGTAGACGCTTGTAACGTGTTAGCGTATCGCGCGTCTCGTGCTTTGAAAAATTAGCTTAAACGTAAAGAGCGACTGTCGCTCTTTGAGTTATCGTCGAGGAGTAGGGACGTCCGAAGCCCGAACAAGCCTGAACCTGTGAAGCGTCAAGGGTCTACCGACACTTCGCGATAAAGTCGATCTCCAGCGATATTTTTAATTTTGAGGATCGCCCAAAGGTCATGACGAAAAACTGTCATCAGGAATTGGCCAGACTTAAGGGTTGCACGTCCCTTTTATACCCCATCTATATATATATACAGATACATGCTCCAGAGCATTTTCACTAATTTCGAATTCCATTGGTCGCGCGACACGACATCGAGTCCTTATTCGCACGCGACGGTATACTGGAAATGCGGCTTTAAGCGTTCTAAACCACTATCAACCCTCCCACCCCATCACGAACGAGGAAAGCGTAAAGCGTAAAATAAGCCTCTGGCAACAAATAGACGTAAACTATATATATATACAGATATACCCAGTGTACCAGAAATACCTAGAGTCTACATTACGTACAGAAACAGGACTCCGGATAGTTTCTATGTAGCTACAGTGTCGATGCAGCGCATAAAGGGCGCCGCCACGAGAATCCAAGTCGGCTCGGATCTTCGAATCTGTATTTACTTGCGGAAACTCTGCGGTCGCGTGGGTGTCTATAGGTACACAGGTAACGCGCAGCGTCTATACCTTGGTGAAATCCGTAGCAGGTTTGCGCCGACGAAGGAGGTTTCAAGTTTCGAAATCTGAAGCAGAAACTCGGAAGCAGGTTGCGACCACATATTGTAGTTAGCAAACTGGCTCACAGAGGGCAGCGCCGCTCGAAGATTGCCGCTATGGAAATTTCCATGGAAATTAAACAAGATCCTGTCAGTGTTGCTACTTAAGGCAATTACACCGTCCCACCTAATGAGGGCTGCGTCTCGTCAGTATATCGAGCCCGTGTTATACGTTCTATATTATCTTGATATCAAACGTTATCGCGTCGCGACGCCCTCTCGCAGGCCTTAGAAAGACAAAAACAACGCTTGGCCATTTCGTTTTTTTTGCTGAATTTTACTATTTCTTTTTCTCCCTTATCCTTTTTAACTCGTCGTTTCATTCGCGAGATAGAGTCAGCTTGGTAAAATGGCTGACGTTTCCGGCCAGATAGAGAAACAGTCGTTACGCGCTTATACAGGGGGTTGGGGGGGATAAATATAATTGTACAAGGGTGAAGTTGGCCGAGAGTCCCTGAGCGCCAGCGTACTCGAGGTTATCGTGAAAGCCATTCTGAAACTATCCTCAAACCATCCTGAAAGCGTCGTCGTAGCCCGGTGCTGCTGCAAAAGCTAGAGAACCTGCAGTGCGTCGATGCATGCAAATGACCCTAAAAGGAAACTATAGAGACGATAGCGCTTATCCGCAAGCATCGCTGGAAATTCAGCGTGGCAATGCAATTTCCACAGGAATTAGATAGTACGGGAGCACTGGAGGGGGGGAGGGGCGGGCGGAGAGTATATCATTGGAAAGCAATAACAATTGGTCCTACCGGAGGCGGAAACGGACGTGACGTCAACAAGCACGCAATTTGCCTATGGTTTGCGGAACTGGTTTCCATGCACTGGGAACTTTGACTTTCTCTCTCTCTCTCACACACTATCAGCATGCATTACTTTCATCTCTCTCAGTCGCACTGTTGCTATCATGCCTTATACTCGGTGCACCCCTTCGCAACCCTTACGGCTCTCTCTCTATACTCCCTTGACAATATTTCAAACACTGATTTCCCGCGATTTCTATTTATTCGCGACTCTTGCACTCGTAGCTCCCGGCCATTTGTATTTTCTTTTTATTCTTCTTCTACAAAGCGACGAGCGTCGCGAGAAAAGATCTCGAATTCTCGTGGTAAAATATATCGATATTTTTGTTTTTCATCCCTCCGGGGGCCTCTTCTCACCTATCCACGCTTTTCCAGAACGTTCCGAGGCGTCTGCACGACAGCCTGTCTGTTTGCACGTTGGTCAGACGGCTTTTTTAATCCTGCTGGAAAACTCTCGTCGAGTCCACGCAGATAGCACGCGACGATGCGACGTAACCCGGGAACGAGAGTAACGTGGATCGGAAAGATTCCCGGGAGGCTGTGGAAAACGTACGTAACGTGGATCGTTTAATCCGGGAAAAATCCGACGCGGTTGAGAAATCTCGTAAGACGCGAAAATTTACGAGGGAATGTTTGTATTTCGCGCGAAAGACAATATCTTTGCGCGATATTGTATAAGAGGAGATTTTTCTTTTTCGTCCGACGTGTTTCGAGAACGCCTGGTAAAATGCTTGGTACGAGAGAGGAAAATTACATTTTTTTTATAACCTTTTCTTTTTTCCCAGAAATACCAGGGAGAAATATCGATTTTTCACCTTGCCGTGATTCGGCTCTCGTCGAAAGAGGTCAAAGTTATTCGCAGAGGCGTCGCGGTTTCGCGGTAATAAAATGCGATCGAACGAAATGGCGAGAGAATAGCGAACAGCCGCGTGACGAGTCTCTTCTGCGAAATTCGACGGGAAGATATTCGCGTGGAATAAGAGATAAGGATGTTTTCATGGGATGTGCATGGTACCGAGATGCCCCAGAGCGCAAGAAGGAAAAATGCGAAGGGGGATGAAAGTTGGCAAAGAGTGGGGAAAGGGGGAGGTGAAGCTGAGTGGGAACGTGGTAGAAGCGAAGGAATAGAAAAAATGAGGTAAAAGAAGGAAATAAGGAAAGAGAGAGAGAGAAGGGGGGGGGGGGGGGGGAGAAAGAAGTACGAGGATGAAGTTGAGGCTGAGGTCGACGTAGGAGTGTCTGAGCCAATCAGTGTCTGCTCGAAGCTTTTCGCCATGGGTTTTCGGGGTGGTCTTGGGGTGGTTTCGGGGTACGAGGGATTGCCGGTGGGTTTGCCGTAGCAGGAGGGTTGAAATAACATAATAAGGAATGATTTTATTTCTCTATATATTGCCTCCCCGGCTGCTCTGGGTTTTCGTAATTTTATTTGTTGGACAGCACCGGTATTTCCTACCCCCGCACGAAAATATTGGCCCAATAATTTTGAGCTGTATTGTCCTTCGGTAAAATCACGTGACCGATAGAATTCGACGGTGAAAATTCAAAATTCCCTAGACACCACTTCCTTCTTCTTCTCTTCCTCCTCCTTCTGCTGTGCCAAATAAAGATTTCCCCCTTATTCGTCTAATACAGACTGACATACGTAAATGAGTTATCCTAACGAGATTCAAGGAATATTTCAATCTCAGGTTAGGTTAGTTCAGGTTAGGTTACGCAAAAGCCGAGGACGAAGAAAAGGTATATGTAAAAAGCTGACAACGCACCGAGCGCCACTATTTCCTGGCAAAGAAGTAATAATTCTCGGGACAGCCCCTCCCCTTTACTCCCCCCCTCCCCCCGGTATCTAGCAGCAGGAAAAGAAAACAGCCAATATATCGGAAAATTCTTGGGGCGTGCCGATTGGCAGTCCTGGCGGAAGCAAAGAGCAACCCACTGCGGCTAGAAACATGTGCGAGCCTAGACGTTAAGAAAACGGTGGAGAAAGGTGTGAAAAGGGGGGAAGAGGGGGAGGTATGGTAGAAAAAAGGTGAGGAGGGGAAATCAGCTTGCGTGCGTCGAGACGCGAGGTGGCAAGGCATCGAGGCGATAAGAGGAGCGTCGATTTTTTGAATTACGAGCAGTAAATAATGCGCGTCGTTCCCTGTGCGATGAAAAGGGAACAAAAACGTAAGGGATAGGGGGTGTAATGGAGAGAGAGAGAGAGAGAGAGAAAAGAATTGACTGTCAAGGGAATAAATTTGAATGGACTAAAAAGCAGCGCGTGTCTACGGGAACCCGCGGGAGTTCTCTCGGGAGAATTCCCGGCGTATTCCGTTCCCTGTTTTGGGGCTGCTGGTAAAGTTTTGGGAGGACGAAGATGCAGTGATTTTCCGAATAGAGGTACAGGGGTAGGGGGAGACAGAGGAGAAAAAAGGATCGGAAAAAAGAGGAGGGAGGGGTCCACGTAATCGAATGATATTCAAATTTAAATGCCTGCCGCAATAAAGTGTTTAAGAATTTAAAATTGTATTTGACTTTCAAAGTGGCTCTTCCCAGGAAGGGGGAACGACCTGGGGAGGGGGGGGGGGGTAGAATACGGAATAGAGGGTGGAGAGTTAACCCTCGGAAAACGTATGACCCCGGCTCCCCGTTATTTCTGGCTGGTCGTGTCACCCCCGTCTGCACAGTTGCCCCCCCTCTCGCCCCCGGGGCCGTCGGGGCGGGGGGGGGGGGGGGGGGGGGGGGGGGGGGGCGGGG